>JAYMFT010000008.1:599930-617295 GCA_038088735.1 Panulirus argus | reverse complement strand
AGGTCATTAATAAAGGCTGTCTTAGGGGTGTGTAGCACCGTAGGAAGAGGTTTTGCAAAGAGAGGAATAGCATAATGAAATGATGATGTAAAGCAGTTGCTTAATGAGAAAGTACAAGTTTAGAAGAAACTGAATCTTACAGAAAGTAGTGTGAATGAAGGGCAGCATTAATATAAAGTCCTAAGTTAGGAAGTTAAAAGGTTGATACAAATGAATGAAAGGAAAGAAAATTCAGATTTTGAAAGGAAAATTGACTCGAATCCAAGGGAGAAATAAGGTTCCTTGGAAGGAGGTAGTCCAGAAAGGTAATGTAGACAAAAGAATAAGGATGTAATTGATAAGTGAGGGAGATGAGACTGGAATGTGGATGAGGCTAGAGAAGAACTCTAAAGCTGGATGAAGAGATACTAAAAATCTTCCTAACTACTCCATATATTTTCCATATTTTACTGGAACCTTTCAGTATATCACATGCTGTAAAGCACCATTTTATTTATCCAGTAACTTATTTTCCATAAGCTTCACCAAAGATCATTGTCACAGCACATTTTCCTGTCTGTTAGTTACTTCCATTACAATATTTGCTTTAGATTAGAGTTTTTATGTTTCAGCATTGTAATGTTCTCCGTTTTTCACTGACTTCAGCCAGACTTTTTTAAAAGATCTTCTTATCATCTATCTGAAATATTTCCTGCACTTGACTGGGCTTGAAGAGTGTAGGTAAAGAAGCTGGATCTTCAGGAAGTAATAAGGGGTAGACTCTCTCAGTGAACTGAAAATTAAATTAGTGAGAAGGTACATAAGATGCTTGTCAAAATAACCTTAAAATGGACTGAAGTTGTCAGTGACATGCTACAGAGCTCAGTCCTGGGACCAGTGATCTTCATTATCTAAGTAAATGACTTACCTGAAGGACTGGACTCACACATGAATATGTTTGTGTATATAATACAAGGGTCATGAGGGAAGTACAGCTTATGAGGGGACCTAAACGCACTCCAAAGTTGTTGATACATGGCTGGTGAAAGTTAACTTGGGTTAAAGGCAAAGTAATGAGGATGGGACATAGTTAATGAAAGTCTTCATATGAATAGTATCTAGTGAAAGTCTTCATATGAATAGTATCTAGTAGGAATCAGTTATTAACTGCAGGAATCTTTGTGTGAGAGGGAATATGGAGACTGGTGAAACTGATTTTAGCATAACCCTCCCAGTTTTATGTTTTGAGGCTTTTCTGGTAATATGAAAAAAGTGAACCTTCTGGAGAGACAATGAATTGTGTTAATGGGAAGATCCATATGCCAATGAGATGTGTTCTACAAAAGGCTTAACTGTTCAGACCTCTGAGCTGGTATGAGACAACTTTTCTTATTCACCAGAAACTCCCTTATCTGGAAAGACATGTTTCAGTTTTGAAGAGAATTGCATGTATCTTTTGGTAAGGCCTTGACTAAGAAGGCTTTCAGATGCACTTTGATGCATGCCTTCCAGAAAGAAATAGTTATCTTGGTGAAAACTTTTGAAGAATGAGTGAGGCCAAAAGTTGTAGATGTAACAGCCAAGTCTTTCTTCTAATTTTGGAGCACAGAAACTTTTTAAACCCTGTAATTCAAAAACTACTGTTCAGGAATATGATGGAAGGACCTGTTTTGCCTGCTGAATGGTGATATTTTGAACTGCTACAGTAGCTTTGTAATTGCTGAGGTTCCTGAATCCTGTTTTTGCTCTTCATATATGCTAACCTTTTCATTGGTTTATGTCTTTTCTCTGGATCTTGTTGCTCATAAACGGATGGATAAATGACCTAAGACCTTGTCAAACCTCGTTTACATACTATCCTTACGCTATCAACTGGCCCCTTAGCGACAACATAGATTCATATAACATAGTGTTAGAGGTGATTACTAGAATTGAATTTTTTTTTTTATTCAACTTCTCTATTGCTTCATTTGCCAAGAAAGAGGCATAAAAGGGTGGGAATTCACTATGGATCAGGTTTCTTAAATAATCAGGAATTGAGTGGCTTCAATTCTATGTTCCTATCAAGATAGCAAGCCAAGCTCCAGTAACTCAAAATAGGGACCTTACAATTGCATAAGACTGATATACTTTCCTGAGACCAACATTTTGATTCTGTTACTCAAAATGGAGTTATGGAAACTCCAGCTTGGGTATAGCTTCATTATCTTGAGGTGTGTGGGACATTTGCTTCCATGTTGCTTTTTGAAGAGATTGGGTGGACACTGAGGTTAAGTTTCCCAGTATCTTTCTTTTAAACAGGAGGGCCCTCCAAACAGTCTTTAAGCACCTGATGACAGTGGTCTTTGGAAGAAGACTTGGTAACTGGGCTGGGCCTTAATTGTGGCTAATAGTTTGTCTTTAAAGATAAAAATCTTGTATAAAGAGGATCTTTTATCCCTTTTATACAGTATAGTTAGATTTGAGTAGGTGAACACATATCTAAGGCTTTTCCCAAGTAAAATGATCCATGAAAAGTGAAATACAGTGTAGGGCTTTGATTTGAATGCACAACTGGCAATGCTCAAAAAGTGGAGAACACTCTCTCAGCCTTGTCTTGTTCCAGGCTTGAACACACATATGCTGAGCTGTAGATTTGCTGTATTGTCACTGCACCTAATGTTCACAGTGTTTAAACTTGTGCCTCATGATGTTCAAAGCTTAATCAAAGCCAAAAGCTGACTTTTCCTTTAATTGTTAACCTAAGTGGTCTCTCATCAGACATCCTAACTATGCCTTCTCTGAAGCAACTGAAAACCTTGTTACGTCCTTCAGAATAATGATGGTGCTTTCTTTAGATGCTGTCATACATCTGTTGTGTATGATGGAGGCACTTTAAAGCAACTAGAACTCTCTCTGGGCGATGGTTTGAGGTGAAAGATCCAGTTCTGAAGTGAAGCTGAAGACACTGAAGTATTACTCATCAGTTGTCCTGTACTCATCCCACATAGACCTATACTTATCACCACTGTTTATGAAGTGTGGTCCTGACTGGTGAACATGGCCAATTTTTTGAGTGTTGCAAGAGCTCCATAGAAGGGATTATAATGAAATGATCATTTAGAAGGTCATTTTTGATGGACCAAACTAATCAGAGGAGGCCACTTGATTTGTTTTTATTTTCTTTACTCATTTCGGTAAATATTCTTGAATACCAAATTGTAAGTATTAGAAGCATTCATTTATTTATTTCAGCCTAACAGAGACACAATAAGTTGGAAAAGTAAGAGCTAGAAGTCCATAGTGTATACAATGACAGAAAAAAGTAATACGTAATTACATAACAAGTTCATCTTGACCCTTGAATGTTTTTACACCAGTTCTCCACAATGTATGAAGAAGTATTAAGTAAAAGATTCTCTCAGTAAGGTAGAGTATAATTCAAGGTAACTGCTTCAGTCTATGTATATTAGGTGACTAGTAGAAGAATTAATTTTTTGAAGTACACAGTTTCTACTTCTTGTCACGAGTTTCAGTAAAAAGGGGCTAGCAAATAAGAACCTGATTATGCCAGACTAATACTGTATTTGCACCATAAAGCTGACAGCACAAGATACAATTAGAAATACCTTGAACCAGACCCTATCCTATACATCCTGTTGATGCTGCTAATTAGCACACACAATAGAAAAAGCTGTCACACAGCATATATGCATATATATAAAATTTGTACAATACATTACCATACTTTATCTCAAAAACATCTTGCAAGTCCATTTTCCTATAATGAAATTTAAAGCAATAAGAAGTAATCACATTCACTACATATTTACTATTTTATGACTCATTGGTACATAAATCCTTTTTAAAAGTTAACAGGTTTTCTTTTTTTGTTATATAGTGTTCTTTCGGGTTTATCAGATAAATTATTTTTATTTACTCGTTTTAAACAAAAATATACAATCAGTGTTTGCAAAAGTGTTTATAATTATTTGAACTCACAAAATAGTAATGTTTGTTATTTTACAGTACAAGTTGTTGTTCATTTTTCTTTGTTTTACTGTATTAAGTTGAATATTTATGCTTCTTTATATCTAGTATCATTTATTATTCTCTCTCTTGCATGTTTCAGACCAAAATAGCTCCTATCTGACCATTTAGTTGCACCCAGATTGTATGATGTAAGTAAGATTTTTTATTTTCCAACATATTTCAGTAACTGTTTGTCTCTATATTATTTTGCTCTCTTTCTCTCCCTCTCTCTGTGTTCTTGCTATAGGGCTTAGTTGGTGGGAAGTGCCAGAAGAAATATTCTATTTGTAATTTAATGTGCTTGTTTTTAGCTCAGTTTTGAATGTGCTTTGGTAATTGCTTTACTCTAAAAATAAATGTGACAGACTGATTTTTGGTACAGTGATCCCAACAAGTGAATTTTTATATGTGTGCTGTGTATATTGATTAATTTCCTAACCTTGTTTAGCATTTAGTACTATACTCATTACTGATTGTCATCAGTATTTATTTCCATGAAACTACTTGTTTGTGTCATGTGTGCAGGAGATATATTCAAAGGCCATTTAGAAATTTGTATGAAATGTATCATTTAATTACCGTTCAGTTGATGTATGCCGCCATCAATACTTAACTCACTCATGCATCTGTACTTGTTAACTGGTACACTCAGTGTTACTTATTGATTGGCATAACCTTTATTACTGGTTAACTGATGCAACAGGCATTACTTCATAACTGAGAAATTTGGCATTACTTGTCTGCTTACATGCTAAGCAGAACCTCCCACCTGATATCCCCAGCACATCTTGTTCATTGATACAGCCATCATTATTGATTGGCACCTACTTTTGTTTAGTGATTTACCATACATTGTAGTAGATGATACAGTTGGCATTACTTCTAATCTGGTTTCTTGAGTTTACCTACTGCATACACCCACATAATGAAAATAAGTGTATTTGAATCATCTTTATAGGGTGAATAAGCTAAGCAAATAATATATAAATAACTTTTAAGTGCATCATTTGGTATTACTGTTTTTCCTTATATTACAGTACTTGCCTTGAATGTTTTTCCAGACTGTGGTATCCAGTATTGCACTTAATAATAGCTTTGTGGTGCACTATAGATAGATGACTAAATATCAGTATATCTTGCTCATATTGTTTTCATTTTTCATGAAGATTTATTTGATATGGAAAAATTATCATTTATAAACCACTATTGATAATCAGTGTAATTGTGCTGTTATTTCTTTTTAATGCAGGAAGCAACGGGAGCCAAGCATGTACAAGCGTCTCTCTTCCCACATCAGCTCCATCGATCTTCCTGACCTTCCCGACCTACCAGATGCCTTCAGGGAAACTGCCTCTCGTGTTGAGTCAGCTCTCCAACATGCCAGGAGCTCTTATGAGAATCATACCCGTAAGGAGAAGGGAGATAAGAAAGATGGGGATAAATATGATAAGAAAGATGATGAAAATAGTGATGAAAAGGAAAAGAATGATGACTCAAGTTAGCAACGGGAAACTGTTGTTTACGAAGTGCAACGTAAAGAAAAATTTTGAATTAACAGAACGGAAACCAACAATATTGGCTTATCCTGGCAATGATAGTTGCCGTATTAGTAGCACAGAGAATTTGAGGTTCATGACATCACAGTATGTTACATCAGTACATATACTGACTAAAAGATTATTAACCCATTCACTTTCACCATATGTGTTACCAGACTCTGCCTGCTCAAGGTTACATCACGAATGAACAGTCACTCTTGGTGAGGCTGTGTCATTAGGAGTACAGTAAAATCAAAGGATTCAAACTCCAAAGGAGTCCACATTTCTGTGCTATTGGAAGTAGTGCAGCTTTGGCCTGCAGGAGCATCTGGAAAGAGATCCTAGGTAATATCAGGACTCTTTCATAGAAATTGTTCCTGGGTTAATTATGAATAAAATAAACTGTTACTGTATCATAGTCATGAGGGGCCTGCCTGTCATGTGGAATGAAAAACAAAATATAAGGAAAAAAAGTTGTATCATTACATACTAATATAAAAAAAAATTAAAACTTAATACAGTATCATTCTTTCCTTCAAAATTCTGATTACAGATGGTTACAACACTGACATCATGGTGCCTCGAGTTAGGTCAACTGTGACATGTCACATGAAAAGTATAATTGCAAAGTTTTATTAAGATAAGTTGTTGAGTTGCACTCCATTGACCCAGGAGGCTAACTTTTCCTTCTGCCTCACCCACATGTGGACTGCTGGCATTGTACACAAACATACAAACTCTCTTTGTCACCCACACCACTTGACAACACTTAACTTACACAACTTATTCTTTGTAAATCTAGATTTTCCTGTGGTGATCACTATGCTCTAACCCTGCCTTTTGGCAAAATTGTAGGAGCAATAGATAGAAGTAGTAGGTAGGAGCATTAAGTAGAAACATTAAGTAGAGGTAGTACATTGGAATGTTAGATAGACACATAGGTAGAAGTTGTTAAGATCATTAGGTTGGAGCCTTTTAAAACACTAAGCGAGAGTTGCCCCTCTCCCGGTGGCCTTTTAAGGGAGCATTAAGTAGAAACATTTAGTAAAACAGTATACCGGAAAATTAGGAAGAAACAGCCACAGGGAACATTACATAGGAGCCTTTAAAAACAATGTGCTAGAGTTGCCCTCTTGTGGTGGCCTGTTAAGTATGAGACACTAAAGGTTATGAAGCAGCACTAAAGTTCGCCAGTTGAGGACACTTTTTGCCCTGGGCACCTCCTTGAGGGAGTTCCCAAAGGGAACAGGCATCAGAGATACAGATAGATAAATTTATTCAGATATTGTCATCGACAAAATGTAAATGGATATAAACATACATAAAATAAATGTTACATCTATCCGATATCATTATTATAAAGCTTGTCATTGTCTAATGTGTGTCTCATGGTATGAGTTGCGAGAAGAATATTAATATGTTCTTGAAAGAGAGTCTCTACATTCCTCTGATTTTAGTAAAACTAACCAGTAAAAAAAATTATAAGCAGTGCATAATTTTCGTTTCATTTTCTTCAGCATATTTATCTATCTATCTGTATCTCTCTTGCCCGTTCCCTCTGGGAACTTCCCCAAAAGGGTGGCCACAGCAAAGAGTTTCCATAGCATGAACTCCAATGCCACTTCTTATTGCACTATAGTCTTACCTTTAACAAGCCACTGGCAGAAGGCAACTCTTGCGCAGCGTTTCGAGAGGCTCCTACCAGAGCAGTAGTGGGCAATTTGCTACCGACGCCCCATAGGACTGTTGCTGCACAGGAGTATCATAGTGCCCCGTTTTCAGCATATGAAGTTCACGGAAAAATGAAGGTTCATGTATGTTGGAATTACGTAAAACATGCAAAACAAATCCTCAGCACCTATAAGTTTACCCGTCCCTCCCAAACAGCCTGTATTTACGACTTTTGACTTAATTTTTAAAATTGTCTCTATTTATTGTTTACCAGCAATAACTAGGCGTTGTTTACGTTCTTGAGGGTAAACGCGATTACATCGGATTCAGAGCACACTGACATCCATTCGTGTGTACAGGAACGCAAAGGATGGCCAGCAGCAACAACCATGAACCCTAATTTTGTAAATAACATTAAAAAAAATAAAGGTAAATTATCATCGGCTATGCGAATTTAGACCTTTTTCTGAAATATATCGATAAATACGCGTTGAACGTACAAAGACTTTTCTTACCCAACGAAATTCTTAATTTTATATCCCTCCCCACTTTAGTTTTTATTGGACTGGTAATTTTGCCGACATATCAGCATTGGCAAGTCTAGCGTTACGTAGCCGGGCATTCAGCACCAGAGGGTCATAGCATTATGCTGACAGGCGCCTTTATGTGTTGGTGAGCCGTTACCACATTTGCGGCGACACTCGCTCTCGCGGCCCAATACCCACTGACGAGTGACGAAGGACCTGATTACAAGTGCCAAAATGGCGTCGGAAGAGCATTTAATCCGTGTTGGTGACGAGTTTTCGTCATTCGAAGAGTTAGTGGAGGCCATTAGTCGGTTGGAGAGAGCTCAGAACATTACGTACTGGAGAAGGCACACGAGGACCATTAAGGCCGGCGCCAGAATAGTAAAAACTACTTTTAATCCAGCGCTGAAGTACTACCAAGTGCACTGGGCCTGTGTCAAAGGTGGACGACCGTATCAGTCAAAATCAACGGGGCAACGACCAAACCAGAGGTGAGCTGACATTATATTCTCATATTTCCAGTTGAGTTTCATATCCTGTGTTTCTTGTTCTTGTTTTTGAACATAAAGCACTGAATCGTATGCGCTCATTTGCCGTACTTCGCCAGCGTGAATGAGCAGCACTTCATGGCGTCATGCAACTAAACAAAAGCAAAGTTTTCACTTATGTTTTACACAACGTGACAAACAGTGAGAAAACATCTATCGACGGAAGTGGCAGACAAGATTTTTATTAGCAACGAAGATATCAGATAGATGGATTGTTATTTTATAATGCTAAAAGGCTCCACTTGCATCTTTTACAAATAAGATTTGAATTGGTTATATTACTGTATTTCCAGTAAAATTCAAGTTTATATCCTTCCACCTCATTATCTTATAGATATGGAAAAAACTCATATCAAAGACTTGCATACTCCAGCTTTGTGATGTGGTGTTATATGCTGCTATAATTGGTGAGGTAGGTAATGAAGATCAGGGAAAACTTGGGGTCAGTCGTCATAAAAGTGGGTGAAATATTTGTAGAAATGAAGGGAACTTATAAAACTCATTTCTAGTTCCCCACGCAGCCTAGATTTATAACATAAATATACTGATGAATGTGCTTTCACTATGTATTTGCTAAAATTAAATCAAACTTAAATTTTGTTAGTATTGCCCACATATGGTACCATCTTTTGTGAATATTCATGTTATATAAAGTACAGTCGTCTCAAAATGAACTCAGTAATTGTTAAGAATGTTATGTTCACACGAGAACATGTTAAACTTTCAAGGCTTCACCCTGATTATGATTAGAAGTAAAATATTCCACAGAACTACTCAGTAGCGAAATGCATATTTTCGAATAATCATTCTTGGACTGTTTTTTAAGATGTTCTTTTCAGGATCTTGTTATAACTTCTTTGTCAATATTGTCAATTTTTATGGGATCATTCTTTGAAACATCATTCATAGTTTGGCTTTGTTATTTCCTTTACTTTTAAGTGTATTTATCTGGAATTCCTTATTTTCATTTTGCTTTGAACACCTTCCCATTGTGTGGGAAGGTTAGTCTTCTTGTATGTACTTAAAGTTACTGTATACAGATTTAGTGATAAACCTTTTGTAGTCTCTGAATCTACAACACCAGATATATTGGTTTATCTGTCTATTCAGCACTGGTGTGGACATTTCTCTCACACACACACACACAACAATTTGATTTTGAATGTTGTTAATGGTAATTAGGTCAAAGTTTTAATGTTTTCCCTCAGCTTACAACTAATTGTGTTGTGCTTGAATTATATAATCAGTCTATTTACCCATACCTTTCAATTGCAGAACATTCAAAGAAGATTGTGGTGCATGTGTGAAGGTCTGTGCAAGTAAGGATGGCCAAAAGTTGATTGTAAAGCAGAGCAATCTCATGCACAGCCACCCAACAAGTAAGGTTAGTTCTACTTTATAGTAACAGCCATTGAACATTCTGCCTTAGAAGGCAATCTTTTTTCTTCTAAGGCTCAGGCATCTGTTGTAGATGCTACCTCACTCATGCAGGAAGTAAGATACAGCCATAAGGAAAAAGAAAAGTACTTTACATATCTTGTTTAAAGTATGTAGCTAAGTTGCTCAAAATATTGTGAGACACTATTGTCATGCAAATACTTAATGTACATAAAACATGCTTGATCTCTGTTTGAGGTTTCATATCCAAATGATTCCATGTGTAAAATGGTTGTATTTACATACCCTACTTTTAGTATACTTGTCATCCTCCTGTGCATCATGCTAGCTCATGTACAACCCTCCATAGATTTAGATCCAGTATCATAAATATGCTAAAAGATGTAAATAAATTATTATGAGGAGAATGAATTATTATGGTCCTTGTTGGGAAAAGTGGCTCTAAATTGAGCCATACTGTTTCTGCAGGATAGCTACCAGTTTCCAACGAAACAGCGCCGCCTCAATGAGAATTACCAAGAGGAGGTTGCAACAGCATTGCAGACCAAGCCAGACAAGAAAGTTTTACAAGACCACATCAGAAAAACAACAGGAAAAACTGTGACATTGCGTGACCTGACAAACCATTCATTTAAAATCAATGCAAAAGGCTCAAATCTTGAAGAGATGTTGGAAGAGTTCATCAATGACCCAGGTACTGTAAACTTGAGTCAGTCTGTATCTTGTACGGGAGTACAGCATCTCAGGTTAATGTTATTTCTTTTTGTGAAATAGGTGACTGCCCCAGCTGCCTACTTGTAAAGTATTTCAAGTGCCTTTTGCTGTTATTCATGGTATAAGTCCTATGCAGCAGAATATACCTTTTTATCCACAAACCATATGTGTTATTACCAAAGGCATTTTGTTGCAGAGAGTATTGTTGATGTCCTTGTTGATGAGGAAAATGTGCTGAAAGGTATCTACTACCAAGATGAAACTATGAAGAGGAACTTTGAAAGATACCCAGAACTCCTGCTTATAGATGCTACATACAAGCTGAATGATGTGCGGATGCCTGTATACCTACAGCTAGCTGTAGACAGCAATGGGGAAAGTGAAATAGTGTGTGTTTTTGTGGTGGTGACAGAGGATACTGAAACAATGTCTGCCTTAGTGGACATGTTCAAGTCACACAATCCTACTTGGGAGAAAATTAAGACTATTTTGACAGATAAGGATTTCATGGAGAAGGCAGTTTATAGCCACCATTTCCCAGATGCCACATTTATTTCAGTTGCGTTAAGTTCTGCACGTCATCCACGTAATCAAGAAAATAAAGTGCACTTCTAATACATGTATTACTTCTACATATGAGTTACTCATTCTCTTGGCTTTTCCCACGTGGAGTTACATACTGTTTTAGTAATGTACCCATGAAAGTGACGTGCCCTTGGTTTTACTTGAGCCAACTGAGATTTGTGACAATGGGTGACTACATTTTTCTATTGCTAATTTCAGCTAGACATGTCATGACGGTAATATGTGCTACATTAATGAACTGGATACGTTATTACAAAGGAATACAAACTGCAGCAGTTTATGTTCTCCTTTTTTATCAGTGTGTGATAGTATAAGAGATCAGATGTCTAAAGCTTAGTGTGGTCAGAATAGAAAAGCCAACAGGAAAAGTAGAGAGAAACACCTGTAAACCTTTATATAATTACAGAAGCACAAATAATATCAGTCTTTGACCCGAAGTGAAGCATTTCTCAAGTTTGTTTTTAAACCTATCTGTGATGTTGCTATGGACTACTCTGACAGTTACATCATTCATAAGTTAACTCCTGTTTAAAGGAAGAGTACTTTGGCTCATTTGATGTAACATTTGCTTATGAGTTTGTATCTGTTATTGCATATGAAATCAAACTTACCTAGCCATGTATAGTTTGCTGGTTAGATCAAGATTGCCAAAGCCTTTGATAATTTTCAATACCTCTATTAAATTGCTTTTCAACTTTTTCTTTTCTAAGCTAAATAATTTCAAGGCACTTAGAAGGCTCTCATTGAATTTGTTTCTCAATCTAAAAATCATCTTGGTATCTTGCTGCTGTGCTCTGTTATGTTTTATCAAGCAGGACAACCAAAAGTGAACACTATTCAAGGTGGGGACACACAAATGAGGATTATTAGCTTGGATTTGAGTTTGAATGCCCTACCTCTGAAGCCTAAAATTATTTTGGCCTTTTTTTGCTGCTTGTCTGCTTTGCTTATTTGGCTTTAGGTCATTGGAGATTGTTACTGATTAGTCTTTTCCTTCATTTGTAGCTGTACAGTGCTTATACCGTACCTTGTCGTTTTATTTTTAGCACGTGTGTAAAACTTTGCACTTATTACAATTCATTTGCCACCTGTAAGTCTGGTTTGTCAGTTTGCCTATGTCAGCTTATAGCTGCAGATGTTCAATTTCTGTTGTACAGTAGCTGGATTTCCGAGCTTAATGTTGTCTGCAAATTTTGTTATGTTATAAGATAGCCCAGTGACCATGTCATTAATACATATGTCAAGAAGATAAGTGGTCATAAGGTTTACCACAAAAGTTGAACATCCATACTGTGTAACTTAACTTTACTAATATTTTTGAATGCAGGACTTTGTGTGTTTTCTGAAAGGCTAAATACAGTGAAAGGCATAAACCATTTTAGTCTCATCATAAAAGAAATTATGGAGATATTTGAGACATGAATAATATCATCAAAAATATTATGTAAAATGTTATTTAAGTGATGACCTGCCAAATGAATTACAATGTTGTCTCAGATGATGGTTTTCATAAGTTTCCCCATTTTTGTGGATGTCAAGCTAATTGATTGATGATTTTTGGGCATGGATTTGTTGACTTTTTTTGAAGATCGGTTTTACACTAGCATACTTCCAGTCCTCTGGAACTACCTTTCTCAAGTGACTTTTTGTGAAGTGCATTTAAGGCCTTCACTGTCTCATTTATAGATTCATTTATTGTTCTTTGATAAAACTTCTTATTGCCTGCCATTCTGTTTACTCTCATTACATTCAATGCTGGCTGTATATCTTGATCAGGTATGTCAACATGCTGCAAACTGCTATGCTCCACAAACAATGGGACAGGATCTGGAACACAAAATTGATCATATTTGGTAAGTATAGATGCAAAAAATCATTTAAGGTCTTTGTCATGGCTTCATTATCTTTAAATAGGTCTCCATTTTCCATAAATAATGGACAAGCTAACTGCCTTTAACATGCCTGTAAAATACTGTAGGGTTTCTTGCCATTTTTAGCAGAAACTTTTGATTGACATTGACCTATATGTTTTCATGTTTTATACTAACATTTATGTTATCTGTCATGTTGGGCACTGATCTCTTTGTATTTTATTATGCACTACCATGTTGGACAAAAGAGGCATATTTATTTCATTGTCTTCGCGTTTTGGTCTAATTGTGGAAATTGAACATCTGGTACACATTGGCATACATTCCCTATATTACTTTGAGTGTTTTCCTGAATCTTTTCCAAGCTACTTCTATATTGTTTACACTGATAGTGTCATCTTTGCTTATCTTGTCAAAAGCGCTGCAAAGAATATTAAAATTTGAGAGTTTAAAATCGGGTATTTTTTCATGACTGTCTTACTGACTAACATTAAAAGCAGTGCACCGATCTCCATTTCGAGAAAGTGGACATATTCCTCAAAGGTTGACCATTAACCAAAAGTTTGCTTAAAGAAACCTGTTTTCTCTTAGAGATCCATGAAGACTAAAGATGTACTTGAGACTCAAGAAAACTTTTTAAATACATACTTAAATTCATAATGTTTCGATAAAATAAGAATACTGAGAGTAATGCAAAAGGAAGAATACCAGTAGGAATAATTTTAACACTGATTGTAGGCAGGCTACTGCTATTTGGGATGGATTTGTGTATGATTCAGCAAAGCTTTACCACTGAAGTATCTTCATCAAGTGAAAGTAAAAAACTCCTTTGAAGTAGATTTTATAAGCTTATAGAAAAGTAAAATTATAATTTTGGGATGTTAGAGAGAAGCTGAAGTGCATGATCATTCATCAGTCATGAATATATATTGGAGGTGGAAGGATGGAGTGAAAGGGATTTTGAGCAGTTGGAGCCTGAACATGCAGGAGGGTGAAAGGCATGCACAGAATAGAGTAAAATGGAACGATGTGGTATACCGGGGTTGACTTGCTGTCAAGGAACTGAGCAAGGGCATGTGAAGCGTCTGGGGTAAACCATGGTAAGTTCTGTGGAGCCTGGATGTGGAAAGGGAGCTGTGGTTTCAGTGCATCACACATGACAGCTAGAGACTGAGTATGAGCGAATGTGGCCATTTTGTCTGTCTCCTGGTGCCATCTCGCTGGTGCAGGGGGTGGTGATGCTATTTCCTGTGGGGCGGGTTGGCATCAGGAATGGATGGGGGCGAGCAAGTGTGAATATGTACATGTGTATATGCAAGTGTATGTATATGTATGAATATATGTATATGTATGTACTGTGCATATATGTGCATGTATGTATATATGTGTGTATTTGGGGGAATGGGTCTTTCTTTGTCTGTTTCCTGGTGCTACCTCGCTGAAGCGGGAAACAGCATGTATTTGGGGGAATGGGTCTTTCTTTGTCTGTTTCCTGGTGCTACCTCGCTGAAGCGGGAAACAGCAATCAGGTATAATAAAAAAAGTAAAATATATATATATGTGTACTTTACAGGCCATGTACTTGGAAAAAGCAGATGCTCTGAACTCATCCTGTCCTTGCACATTGAAATTGCATACAGTCTACAAGGAACCCTAGCCAATCCACAAGCCAAGGTTGTTGGCATTGTCCTGCGCTATGGAGAACCACAGAATATTGAATTTACTTGTGTAAACCTAGTATGTCAAAATGCTGAGCTGCAGAATAAAACACAGGCAGTAGAATTGGTATCATCTGTGTCATTTGTGAAAGTAACAGTGCCACCACAGCAAGCGTATTCACAGCCTCCAACTCTAGAAGTAAAGCTTCCATATGACTTCTTTTACCCATTCTTGCCATCATTTGCTCCTGTACTTAAGAGTGAATTAATTTATGTATGGATTGTTTGTTACAGTTTATGGTGCTTATTCTGAAATTAGTAGTACTGCAATACATGATTTTTCACACCAGTCTTTAAGTTACTGTGCATTTTATCTATTCATCAACCCATTCACTGTTACAGTAAAATCTGCATATTGTATATGCTGTGTTTAGCAAATTTTTTCAATATTTGGAGATAATATGTACATATTGTGAATATAAGTGCACCAAGAAAAAAGGATAAAAAATGTACTTGTAATAAATGAGTAAGAGTAAAATGAAGTCAGTGAAGTGTGTCACATGGGAGCACATGATTGATGCTAGTGTAATGCGTCATATATCAACAAACCCTCACACCCCCTCTAGCACATAAAAGTTTATGATGAAAATCATCTTGTGCCAGTTTTTAGTCTAACACTTTTTTACATGTATTTGTTCTTAAGGAATTACTCTGCAATATTGTATACACTAAATAATATAATTTTTTCATGTTTGATTGTCGTTTCCCGCATTAGCCAGGTAGCACCAGGAAACAGACGAAGAAAGGTACAGCCACTCACGTACAAATATAGTAAACCCTCAGTATAACAGACCTGGCAAATAATAATACATTAAAATGAATAATAATTTGAGAAACAAAAGAATAAAAAAAAAATCTCAAATGCCACACCATGCACATTTCATATCGCACTTGTTTTTGGTAGCTTGGGGTATACTCACTTTGTTTCAGTCTCACTCAGCCTCAAGCTATCATGTGGTCAAGTAGTATAAAGAAAATTGTGACATTATTTATTAAATAATCTTGCAATTCATACAATTCAAAATGGCATCATATGATACAGGAATTAAAAGAAAGCATGTGAGCTGTATATTGTATTAAAAAATGGCCCATAGGTTACATTCAGTTTAACAGACACTCTTCCCCCCTATTAGTCCATTAAATTGAGGGATTACTGTATATACATATAAGCACACAACTTGACAATCATTCAAATGCTGGCTCATTACATGATCACTTCTTCCAATTGGTGTATCTTATCTAATATTTTAATATCCATACAAGTATGTGCGAAGCTAAGGTCCAGCAATGACTATCAGTCCCTTTCATCCTAGTGTGTTCACTAACATGATGGAATAGGAAATTATCCAGTATACCCAAAAAACTTGTGTTTGCATTTTTCCCCTTTCACCTAAGAATCTAAATTCCTTCAGTTTCTCCCATTATGACTGAAATCCCCCATTGTCAGTGCTTTACCATTTCTGAGAAGTTTTTTTCTTTCTTCCTGTACCATCCTGATTGTTCTTTCATTGTTATCAATGTATACTTGCTGTGGATTCTTGCAGTTCTTTTGAGGATAATATAACAAAACCAATGTGCATTCTTTTCTGGTTACTATTCCAATATGTATTGTCTGAATGAGCAAGATATGTTGTGCTGCTGCAATAAAGGGTTCACATGTTATGAAGATATGTAACTTCTGTGTTCATGCCTCCATTAACCTATTTGTAATTTGAATAAACAATACATCATACATGAGAGATGACATATGAACTGGCAGACTGCAGGGCTTTGATAAAAAAAGGCTTTTTTTACACATGTTTTTCTGTTTTTCTCTCAGACTTGATAGAATTAAAATATGTCCACTAATCCAGTCCATCTGGTGAAGTAATATCCAAAGGGGCAAAATAAGTTTTATTACACTATAACCCCAAGATGCCTTTCTAAGGGCTCTTGCAACATCAAAGCAATGCTACCATCAGTAACAGGGAAAGGATTGGACTCCTTTGAAGTGAGAAGCTCCAAAAAGAGACAGGGATAAGGATTGACTCCTTTGAAGTGAGAAGTCTTAAAAAGAGACTGTATTCACTCTCTTCAACTGATGATGATAGAGCCTCACCAAAGGTGAGTTTTCATTCACAGTGTACCCACAAGTAGGTGGAGTCTAAATGAAAGCATGATTTGGGAAGCAAGAAAACACCATGCTTAAAACTGACATATCAAAATCAATATGTCAGCAGAAACATACAATTCAGGACTTCCATTACAAAAAATTTGGAGTACAGTTTTTAATATGACCTACACAAATTGCTTGTGCTGCAGTACACCATACTTTTCATTCTACTTAAACCAGATAGTTCATAAAAGGCTTGCAATAAATAAACTTTTACTAAACATTTTATTTTTTATTTATTTATTATATTTATAATACTTGATCACTATTTCCCGCGTCAGCAACATAGTGCCAGGAAACAGACGAAGAAAGACCAATCCCCCACATACACACATACATGCACAGTACATACATATACTTACCAACATATACATATTCATGCATATACACATATACAGATATACATATTCACACTTGCTTGCCCCCAATCCATTCCTGATGCCACCCCGCCCCAAAGGAAATAGCATTGCCACCCCCTGCGCCAGCAAGGTAACGCCAGGAGACAGACGGAAGGGTCACATTCACTCAAACTCAGTCTCTAACTGTCATGTGTAATACATCAAAACCACAGCTGCTTATCCACATCCAGGCCCCACAGACCTTTCCATGGTTTACCCCAGACACTTCACATGCCCTGGTTCAGTCCATTGACA
>JAYMFT010000008.1:571105-581277 GCA_038088735.1 Panulirus argus | reverse complement strand
AGTGATGGAGTGGGGAGGAGATGGAGTGAGTATTTTGAAGGATTGTTGAATGTGTTTGATGATAGAGTGGCAGATGTTGGGTATATTGGTCGGGGTGGTGTGCGACGTGAGAGTCAGGGAGAGTGATTTGGTGGAGAGAGAAAGGAGGTGGTGAAAGCCTTGTGGATGATGAATGCCAGCAAGGCGGCGAGATTGGATGGTATTGCTTTTGAATTTATTAAGAAAGTGTGTAATTGTGTTGTTGCTTGGTTGGTAAGAATATTCATTGTATTTATGGATCATGGTGAAGTGCCTGAGGATTGGTGGAATGCATGTATATTGCCATTGTACAAAGGCAAAGGGGTTAAAGTTGAGTGTTCAAACTGCAGAGGCATAAGTTTGTTGAGTATTCCTAGAAAATTGTACGAGAGGAAAATGATTGAGCGGGTGAAGGCATGGGGAGGAGCAGAGTGGTTTTAGAAGCGGTAGAGGATGTGTGGATCAGGTGTTTACTTTGAAAAATGTATTTGAGAAGTACTTAGAAAAACATGTATTTGTATGCAGCATTTATGGATCTGGAGAAGGCATATGATAGGGTTAATAGAGATGCTTTGTGGAAGGTCTTAAGAATATATGGTGTGGGAGGCAAGCTGCTAGAAGCAGTGAGAAGTTTTTATCATGGGTGTAATGGATGTGCACGAGTATGAGAAGAGGAGAGTGGTTGGTTCTCAGTGAAAGTCGATCTGCGGGAGGGGTGTGTGATGTCCCCATGGTTCTTTAATTTCTTTATGGATGGAGTAGTTAGGGAGGTAGATGCAAGAGTTTTGGGTAGAGGGGCGAGTATGCAGTCTGCTGGGGATAAGAGGGCCGGGGAAGCGACTCAATTGTTGTTCGCAGATGATACAGCACTGGTGGCTGATTCGAGTTTGAAACTGCAGCAGTTGGTGACTGAGTTTGGAAAAGTGTGTGAAAGGATGAAGTTGAGAGTGCATGTGAATAAGAGCAAGGTTATGAGGTTCAGCAGGGTTGAGGGACAAGTTTATTGGGATTTGAGTTTTAATGGAGAAAAAAATGAAGGAAGTGAAGTGCTTTAGATATCTGGGAGCGTACTTGGCAGCGATTGGAACCATAGAAGCGGAAGTGAGTCAGACTGGGACAGGAGGCGAAGGTTCTGTAAGCGTGAAAGAGAGAACGTTATCTCGGAGAGGAAAAATGGATATGTTTGAAGGAAAAATAGTTCCAACAATATTATGTGGTTGCGAGGCATGGGCTATAGATATAGCTGTACGGAGGAGGGTGGGTGTGTTGGAAATAAGCTGTTTAGGGACAACATGTGTTGTGAGATGGTTTGATCGAGTAAATAGTGTAAGCGTAAGAGAGATGTGTGGTAATAAGAAGAGTGTGGTTGAGAGAGCAGAGGAGGGTGTGCTGAAATGGTTTGGACATATGGAACGAATGAGTGAGGAAAGGTTAACAAAGAGGATATATGTGTCAGAGGTGGAGGGAACAAGGAGAAGCGGGAGACCAAATTGGAGGTGGAAGGATGAGGTGAAAGGGATATTGAGCGGTCGGGGCCTGAACATGCAGGAGGGTGAAAGGCGTGCACGGAATAGAATGAAATGGAATGATGTTGTATACAGGGGTCGACGTGCTGTCAATGGACTAAACCAGGGCATGTGAAACGTCCGGGGTAAACCATGGAAAGCTCTGTGGTGCCTGGATGTGGATAGGGAGCTGTGGTTTCGGTGCATTACATACACATGACAGCTAGAGACTTGAGTGTGAGCGAGTGCGGCCTTTCTTCGTCTTGTTTCCTGGCGCTCCCTCGCTGACGCAAGAAAAGGCAAATCAAGTATGGGAAATCCTAGTATGCGGATGGAATGCCACATACGTATTTCTGGCGTCTTATTACTTCTCCTTAACATTTCCTGGGCTTCTCCTTCCCTCCCTGTGTGACATCAACACAGCTGCCCACCTAATCCCTGACCTTCGAGCTGCCCCGGACACCACCACCACCCACCTCCTCCTCCTATCCTCCTCTTCCATCACACTGACCACCCCCTTACGTCTCTGTCCCCGTCCCATCGCCCTAATCTCCGGCGCTCATTTGTCCCCCTAGGGTCTCGCCCTATACAGACGACAGTTGTAGGGACACCAGCGCCTCTGACTGGAAGAGGAACAGTGAGAGGAAGAAGAGGAGGGAGGAGGAGGAAGGAGGAGGAAGGGGGGGAAGAGGAGGAGGAGGAGGAGGTGCTTATTGCCGTTAGCTGTAATCGAAGTGCAGTTGGAGTCACGGGAGCCATGACCTGGGCTGGGAAGGCAGGCTCGTGGGACCCATCTCACACGCCCTCTCCACCCCACACCTTCGGTAATGACCACCTCGCCAGGGCGGGCCACTTACCCCTCCTCCCCCCCTCCTCCTCCCCCTGTCGGGCCCCCGGGCCACTTACACTCCCCCCATCCCCCTAACCCCCCCGGGCCACTTTACGACCGCCCCACTTACGACATCACGGTAACGACACCGCTCGCCAGCCGACGATTGTGTTAATTACGTTAACGCCGGAGCGCCTCTTGCCTTCCTCTTTACCTGCCTTTAGCGATGGACGCGCGGGGGCGGGGGGGGGAGGGGTGTTTCCGTTGACCAAAATGGGAGGTTTAAACAACTGTTTACTCCATCAGACACAAGGATGGACGCGGGAGAGGGAGAGTCTCTTAACCTAGATGGAACTTTTGAACGG
The DNA here is from genome assembly GCA_038088735.1 of Panulirus argus. Lineage (NCBI taxonomy): Eukaryota > Metazoa > Arthropoda > Malacostraca > Decapoda > Palinuridae > Panulirus > Panulirus argus. The sequence goes on along the minus strand of JAYMFT010000008.1, from coordinate 578,560 downwards.
GTATTACTGCACACCAGAAACAAGGATGTTAGTGGGAGGGAGACCCTATTAATCTGAAAGGAAAGTCTGATACTGATATTCACTCCATCAAGCTCAAGGATGGAAGCGGGATGGAGACTCAACCAACCTGAATGGAAGGTTCACACGAGCATTTTCTCCATCAAACACAAGGATGGAAGAGACAGAGAGGGAGGAGGGAAGGAGGGATGGAGAGGAGCTCATCAACTTGGAGGGCAGGTTTAAGCGTGACATTCAGCGTAGGATTCAATCCCACACCAAAAAATGTCTCTCTCTCTCTCTCTCTCTCTCTCTCTCTCCGCTGCACAGCCTGAACGTCGCCGCACACGCACACACACAACCCTGGTTCTGCCCTTACACGCCCTCGCCCTTGGCAAAAGGCCCTATAACAACCCGACCAGACTCACAGGCGCCGCCCCTACTTGTGAATCCTTTTTCCCTGTCCCTACACCCATCCATCCCGATCCCCATGGGATCCCGCCCCATCCGGATTCCCACTCCACCGGGATCGGAAAATCCCAATCCGTCCGGGATCTCGCCCAACTGATATCCCCGTTAAGTCCGTCCGTGTGACCTCCACCTTATCGCCGTGACCCCATCTCCCGGTAGGTGGGCCACGAAGACCCATCGATGTGTCTACGGGCGCTGCGTATGACCGCAGATGCAGACGCAACTATTCCATGACGAAGGAGTGAGCGAACGGCAGCATCAACTTCCAGGGAGGTTGAAGCCCACGGACCGAGGGGTTTTCAGACCCAGCACAGCCAATAATAAGTCCCATACATCCAGATGACCCAAGATCGACTACCGTGGCGCAATACAAGAATGCAGGAGAGACAAATACGTTTTTCACGGAGCCTGGATCAACTGGGGCTTTTACTGGATTCATAAGAAGTGAGGACAGTGCAAGAGGCCTACTGGCCCATGCTAGGTAGGTCCAGTAAGTCTGTCTACCCCACAACCATCATTATTGCCCAGGAATTTAGCGTTACGAAGAACTCGTACTCAGTGCTGAGGCCCTGAGAAGTGTACAGCGAACTTCTCCCACCTCGTCTCGTATAAGAACTAAGGCCCCCTTCGAGGTCTGGAATCTAAGCGTCTTTGGTTGCTTAAAGGAGCGTTCTGATCGGGGAAAATGACACCCCAAAGCCATGGGACGCCAAGTCTTGGGCCGAAGAAGGCGTCTCAGAAGGCGAAAAGAATGGAAGGGTTCCAGGGATGGAAGATTTCAGAGTTCTAAAAAAAAAACGGGGGGACTTCCTGGAACGGGAAAGAAGCCCTTGCCTGGAAGGGAAAAAGTTCTCAGCTTGAGGAGTAGAAGTTTCCCTCGTCCGGATAGGATTCGTCTCGAGCCGAAGCGAGGTTCTCGGTCGGGAAGGAATGGAAAGGTGGAGTCCTCCGGTCTAAGACACATTCCAGACATTGGGGGAAACGTTCTACTCTGGAACATCGGGATGCTGGGCGATGTGACATTCTAATCCGGGTGAGTTATGTCCTATGAGCCGGGAGGGCTTACACACAGCGCTGCAGTAGCGGTGTCTCCTGGACCAGAAGGATAACACCCTGAACCATCTAGGATAACGCCCTGGACCAGGCAGGATAACGCCTTGCTACGCACACGCGTCTCGGACTAGGAAGGGAACATTCGAACTCGAAGAGATGGATGGACTCCTCCTTAGCTGGAACGCGGAAGAGGAGGAGGCAAAAGTGTCGTCGTTCCAGAAAGAATAGGTCTTCGACTGAGGCCGTGATTCCTGGGGCTGTGTCGGCAGCCGCGGCCCACGGAGGAGGTGGTAGGCTCAAGAACGCCAGGAGGGTCACGTGGGGGAGGGAAGGGAGGGAGGGAAGACTTGGTGGTGAGGAGGAGGAGGAGGCCGCTCGCTCGCTGCCTGCCTGCCGACCGACCGACCGCCAGCGAGCGCCTCCTCCGCCAGCGAGATCATTAGCGGAGGGAAGGCGGCCCGAGAATTTCAATGCCACCTGGCCGGGGGGATGCATTATTCAGAGGCACTCCTCAGGCACCAACTCCGATTTGATTAAGACTCGGACTTGCGGCCGTGACCGGCAAGGCAATGCAATTTGTAGATTGGGGTGGGACCCGGCCGAGTTAGGAGAGGAATCCTGCCCCAAGCCGCCGTGGCTTCCTTCCACGTTAAGCATATAAATGGTCCAAATGATGGGAGGTGGCAGTGATGGACCTGCCCCGACCCGCTGCCGCTGCTGCCCCCCCCCCCCACCGCGCCCCAAAGTCCCCGGCCCCGATGAGATTCCTTCGGCCCGGGGGGCAATGGTACTCGAGAGTATGGGGACGGGCGCAGGCCTGTGCTAAGAGCAAAGAGAGCTGCTTTGGCAAAGGGGTCGACGCCTGTTCGCAAAGCGCCACTTCGTAAGCCCGAAATCAAACGACTGTAAATTGCCCGAAGTTAATGACTGTAATCTGCCGTAACTGTCCGCGAGGCCTGGGGACGGCAGGTGGCACTATGCTGTACCCTGGATACAGAGATACGTGGGGAGGTTTGCTTCAATACGACAGTCTCTGTGGCTGGTACCGAAAGGAGATTCACGATGGCCGCACTTACGGAGGGATTTAACACGGCGTCGGAACCCGTACTCTCGGGAACCAGCCCGGGTCTGGCAACGTTGGCGTGGAAGAGGCGCCCTGACTGACACCTGGGAGTGTCCGGAGGGCCAACCACAGAGCTCACTTGAGTAGACAGGTGGAGTATACGTGATATATGAGAGAGAGAGAGAGAGAGAGAGAGAGGGGGGGGGGGGGGGACGACCGCGTCCCAGCCCCCGGTATATCAGAGGTGGAGGGCCACTGCACAGAGTTGTTTATGGACGCAAAGGGCACGTTGGCTCGTCCTGCTTCCACTCGAGAAATATGGTTCCCAATGCCCATTTTCTCTCACTCCTCCCAACCCCAACCCCGCCCTGTCCATTTTCCCTCTTGGGGCCACGTTCAACACAGTGGCAAGCGGCTACCACGGGGGTGGGGGGAGGGGGAGCACACATGGGGCGTCTGAACGGAGCGCACCCTTACTACGGGCGAGGGAGGGACTGACTCACTTCCCCATTCCTCTCTCGTTTTTAAATTGGCCCGCACAAACAAACCCACCGCCCCTCAGCTCTGTCCAAAAGAACCCTCCAACCCTGACAAAGAACCCTTTCCTACACCCCCCCCCCCTCTCCCCGGGGCACAAAGAAACCCTCTGCCCCGTGTAACGTAATCCCCCGTACGCGGGTTACACACGGACAAAGCATCCGTCAACAGCCAGACCTCCCAACACGGTAAATATTCCGGTCGCCCGCCTCCAGCGAGCGACCCCGGAGAAAGAGTCCGCTGGCCGCGTATTGCCCTAGCCACCTCTCTCTCTCTCTCTCTCTCTCTCTCTCTCTCTCTCTCGGTGCTCATTTCTACGTCCTACATGGCAAAGTGTTCCCTAATTAATGCCTGACCAATGCCTCTATGGCAACCGTTTCTCTTCTTAAAACACACCCCCTTCCTCTCTCTCTCTCTCTCTTCTCTCTCTCTTCCATCACGCACCCCTTTCCCCCTCTTCCCCCTATTCCACCTTCCCCCCCCCTCCCTTTGGCGTCTGGTGATGCTTCTTCGCCCACCCCACAGTCAAACCGCTTCCTTCCCAGGTGGGGATTCGACCCGTGTTCAAATATTTACCCCACTCCATTCTGCTGTGCCACGAGGCTAATGATGGCACGAAAGAGGTGCCAGTGAGGCAAGGGGTAATATAGGGGGGGGGGCACTGGAGGGAAGGGGGCGGTGGAAGGAAGAGGGGTGAGGCAAAGGCATATACATTGGCGGTGGTGGAGGAGGAGGACTTTTCGGAGAGAAAGGCACTGCTGGAGGTTGTCGATGAGGGAGAGAGACGCATGGATGAAGGTTGTGAGTGACTGAGTGAGTGTGTTAGTGAGTGAGTGTGTGTGAGTGTGGGTGAGTGGGTGAGTGAGTGAGTGAGTGGGTGAGTGAGTGACTGAGTGAGTGAGGAATAAACTCCCATAAAACCACAACGTTTCCAGGTCTCGTTCGTGATGACGAAGGAACGTCTCTGTCTTCGCGCCATAAAACCACACGTCAAGATACAACGAACCTCGTCCTGTCTACTGCTACTACTGCAGCAGAGACCAGCAGTAGTAGTAGTATTAGTAGGCACCACCTTGCAATAGGTGACCGGCATCCACCGTTCTCAGAAGTTCTGCCTCCTGGGTCTTAGTAAGACTGTGAGGGTATAAGACCCCCAAAGACCTCATCAGGTAAACCAGGTGGCTGTCTTTGCCTTTCTTCGCCTCACCCACACGTCGGCGGCTGGCATCCAACCCACAAACTCCCACACTCTCCTTCTCTGACACAGCAATTGACAACACGCAACTCACTCTTCTCTCTTTTCTTCCTCTTAAAAGAAAATCATAACTGCATATCTTCATTTAGTTTCTCTAGCGACGGATCGGAATGGCGCCACCGGTCGAGGTAGGCTGGACGGTTCCCAGGGGTCCCATTTGACCGACATCAAGCGACTGCCAGGAACCAACTCCGCTCCTCCAGACACAGCTCCTCACACCGGGCTCTTTCTCCACGCATCTCGCCAACATCCGTCGTCTCGTACCTAACCAACATCTGTTCGCTTCCTCATCTGATCACCTTCACTACGCCGGTACCTCCAACTCTCCAAGGCTGCCTCTCATCTTCACTACAGGATCTCTTGAGTTAACCTCTGCTATCGTTTCCAGTGCCGAGGTTGGCGTTTACGCCTCGCGTGATGATACAAAATCCTCTCACTGTCTACTTCGTAGACCTCGAGTCTCCTAACTTTGGCGCCATCTGGCGCAAAATTCTTTTACCCTCCATAACTTCTGCTTTTGTCACTCGTATGCTCACCCCTCCTCCACCTTACCAATTACTCCAATCTTTGTACAAGTCTTCCAGTACCTGCCTTCCAGCAACGAAGCACTGCCTCTCTTCACCTCCGCTAGCTGGAACATGAATGCACACCGCAAGGATTAGTTGGGCTCTATCCAAGATTGAGCTCCCAACATGATTTCCTGACAGCCAAAACCACCCTTCCAATACACTCGACCTCTCTGTCTCTCTCTCCATCTTTTTTTTTTGCTTCCGAACCCTCTCTCTTTGAATGCGCTATTTCTACCCCTTTAGGGTCCACTGACCACATTCATAATTCTCTTTTAATTGGGCACGTCCACCCCTCTGTTACCGACCCCTCTTGCAACGCCACCTTTGGCACTTTGGGAGAGCTCGGCGCTCATTCATGCCGAGCTGAATGGAAGGCATTGGACGCATTACATCCCACCCTCCATTAAATCTTTCTTTTCCATCGTTCCTCCTCTGATGCCTGTCGTATCAGCATCAGAGCATTACAGGGCCATGAGACTCCTCCCTTCCTCCCACACGCCTCCGCTATCATTTCTGCTCGAAATCTCTGAAGAGCTTAAAAGGGAGATTTTTCTTTTTAAAGATAGTCAGAAACACAGAGGCTGACAGTTCATCACTAAAGGACCCAGCCGGAGAGAGCGTGCCACCATAATTAGAAAGATTAAGAAAGCAGGAGGATGGTGAACGTAAATCTGGTAAACGTAAATCACCGTAAATTTCGTGTGGTGAATGGTCCTTTGAAATTTACAAAAAAGTGGTTGGAACGTGGTTACCTCCAACCTCGAATACTGGGGGAAGGCTGAGAAAGAAAGGCAGATTGGTTCAGTACAAGACGTCATGAGGCAAAGGAGCTTCCAGATGCGCCGCGACCAAGATGTACAGTTGGCCCTCGGAGAGGCAGCATTTGTAAGGTATATGAGGGCAAGGGACGAGTATGGAAGGATAAGAAAGGAGAAACAAAGATACGTTGAAATGAATATTATGGCTAAGGTAGGACAAAGTATCAAACATGTCCATCATCATGAGAGATCCTTTACCTTGGGGATTTCAACGTTCACCATAGGGAATGGGTGAATTCCTCCCATACGTATGGTGGAGGGATCAAAGCCCTCACGTTCTCCATTCTCGATGATTAAGAGCAAATTATCTCCCACCCTATAAACTGACAGTTCAAGAGCAGCCAATCGCAGTAGCTGTGAAATGTGACCCACTCTGAAGTAAGGAGTTTAGAAACGAGACCGTGTTCTTATTGATATATCCTCGCTGATGGTGACTTTTCATTTGTGATGTAACCTTATGCAGGCGAAGTCCTGTTATGTATATTAGTGTAATCTGGGAGCAGGTTTTCTGTAATGCACTTAGAACTGAATACGACAGCATATTTAGAGGCATATTTAGAGTTATTAATCTTCTTTTTCATGTTCTCTAATTTTCTCAATATTATTCCAATATTAGATGGGCGCTCGAACACCAATAGTCCAAAATTATCCATTTCACTTCATCCAAGCTCTCGCCTCCACAGAGGCATCATCGGGAATCTACAAAAATGGTTCACTCTCTCTCTCCATTCAGCAAACACCGACGCGCAACGCGGTCATGAGAGACGACTGCATTCAGCCCCACGGCATACCCAAGCGTCCTCGTCACCAGCCAGCCACCTGGGCCTGGCTGTACAATGCACAGGGGCACTGCCATTATGCTTTCAAGACATGGCGGTGGTGAGGGGTGGGGTGGAGTGGACGACAGTGAGGTGCAGCGGGGGTGGTTGGGAGACGGGGATCTTGGGTGGGTGGTGCTGTCTGGCCAGTGACGGGAGGGGATCAGTGTGGCCAGAAAGGAAAGCGGAGGATGGGCATGTAAACAGTGGCGTGAGGGAGGTGATGCAAGAATACAGAGGAGGCTTATTAATGCACTACAGGTGCCTGCGCCTTGCGGGAATATCGAAGGTTTGGTTGAATGACAAACACGAGCTTTACTGGTGTGTGTGTGTGTGTGTGTGTGTGTGTGTGTGTGTGTGTGTGTGTGTGTGTGAGGATGGCAGCAAACTGCTCGACATGGAGAAGCTGGCTTGGTGGTGTTAAGTGTGGTGGTGCCCTAACGGTACTGAAGTGTGGTGCTGATTATGTTGTTTTGACGGTCTTGACACAATGGTGTTGATGCGTACTGATTTGTGGTGTAGACAGGCGCTTCTGTGGTGTTGACAGGTGCTTCCTTGGTGTTGACAGGCGCTCTTGTGGTGTTGGCAGGAGCTTCTGTGGTGGTGACAGGTGCTTCTGTGGTGCTGGCAGGTGCTTCTGTGGTGTTGACAGGTGCTTCTGTGGTGCTGACAGGTGGTTCTGTGGTGTTGACAGGTGCTTCTGTGGTGTTGACAGGTGCTTCTGTGGTGTTGACACGTGCTTCTGTGGTGTTGACAAGCGCTCTTGTGATATTGACATCCGCATCTGTGGTATTGGCAAGTGTTTCTGTGGTGGTGAGAGGTGCTTTACGTGGTGTTGACAGGTGCATCTGTGGTGTCGACGGGTGTATCTGTG
>JAYMFT010000008.1:557097-571005 GCA_038088735.1 Panulirus argus | reverse complement strand
GGGGGGGGGGGGGGGGGGGGGGGGGGGGGGGGGGGGGGGGGGGGGGGGGGGGGGGGGGAGGGGGGTCTGACACCTCCCTTCCAACCCTCTTCTAGACCAAACACCCCTCTTACCATATACAAAATCATACTTTCTGTCGTAGATAGTAGTTATTTAGCAACCAACGACCAGGGAGATATATTACCAGTACTAAGTGCATGAGTATCGGGAGGGTTAGAATGATGACTGCAGCGAGGCAGCACTTCAGTGGTTAAGTTGCACTCCTCTGACCCAGGTAAACATCTTTTCTTTCTGCCTCACCTACACATGGACTACTGGCATTCAGTCCACAAACACAAATCTCTCCTTGTCAAACATAACACTTGACAACACTTAACTCATATAGCTCATTTTTTTGTAACTCTAGATCTTCCTGCAGTGAGCACTATGTGTTAGCCCTGCCTTCTGGCAAAGTAGTAGGTAGTAGTAGTAGTAAGAAGGGACATTTAGGAAGGAAAATTAGTTAGAAACATTAGATAAAAGTGGTAGGTAGGAACATTAGTTAGTAGTAGTTAGTAGGAACAATAAGTAGAAGCTCTGCAAATACTGCAGTAGAATTGCCCTATGCTAGTAGCCTGTAAGGGTGAGGTACTAAAGGATAAGAAGCAGCACCAAGTTTACTAGTTAATGGAGACTAATAGCCACCCCCCCCCCTTTTTTTTTCTTATGTTGAAGACTCCAGTCATGGACAAAAGTCTACATCAAGGCTGGACCCTAACTGAAAAAGAGAGAATTATGAAACGGTAAAAAGACAGGGAAAGTATTTACAAATTTTTGAGAAAAAGAAATACCTGTCTCTGGAAATGAGCCAGGTCATAGTTATTGGGAAAGACATGAGGAGTTCCAGTTGGGAAAGGGCATCAGAGATATAAATAGATAGACTGATTGATAAATAGAGACAGACAGACAATCATACTCAAGTTCACAGTGTCAAAACCAAGTGTATTTCCAAATATACATGTTCAACACATGTACATGCAACTCTCATACTGGTGATGCACATTATCCACATATGCTTTTGTATTTATCTTTTATACCTTGGACTCTATAGCTTACTATGACTTGCCCAACTTTATCCTCTGCCAATCCATTCAAGTCAACCTTTACACAATTTCTCCTTCACTGTTTCTTTTCAAAATTTTCAAGGTCTAAAATGATGAAAGAAAAAAATAAGTTCTTACTGTTCCTTGCTCAAAAGGTCAGTGAAAAGAAAAACATTAATTAGAAATTTTCTTTGCTTAAAAGGACAGTGATGTGGTGAAATAATACATACAAAACAATGAGGCACGTTGCCAGACATTTATAGATAGAAAGGAAAAATAAATCTTTCATCTGCTTAAAAAAAAAAAAAAAAAAAAAAAAAAAAAAAAAAAAAAAAAAAAAAAACACTAACATTCTTGTACACAGTAAGACAATGAAATGAAAACTTTAGTCTTAGCTGGTTTTGCAATGGGTCAAGTTAAAAGAATGAAAATTCAGCTTGTTATATTCTATTGATGTTATTACAATCTGAGCAATAATTACATATCTATCAACCTTAATTTTGGATGTTGCTTTTCAAATACCAACAATGGTTAATATCTACACACACTGAAAATGACCGTCATCATTTTAAACAAATGAAGTGTGCTGATCAACTTGCATGCTAGTGATTTATATAGCCTGAAAGATGAAATACCAAAACCTATTATTTTCTTCCTTATGTAATCAGAGCAACTATCAGGCAATGACAAGATTTACATGCATAAGGTGGAAAGGATCACCTATTTCTAAAAGTCACGTCGATGATATCTGTCTGGATCGAAGTAGGATGTGACAACAACACGATTGGCAAACTTGCGTCCAGTAAGATTTTGTTGTGCCTTCTGGCAGTCTAATACAGAATTGAATTCCACGAACACTTTCCCCACCCCTGGAACCTCCACCCCTTCAACAGGTCGCGGGATTTCAACTGATCGCACAATCCCATACCGACTGCATTCCTCACGAATATCCTCTAAAATATCCTCATATTCTTCATCATCCTTCAATTCGTCTGGCATTACCTGAAAAATTACATTAAATTGATATTAGTAAATTCGTAGGGTATCAAATCATTCAAACATGTCACTGAAAAATACTGGGTTAAAAATCTGCAAGGGGTGTTCATGACTTTTGTGTAAAGTCCAGAAAAAGGCACAGAATAAATCTGAAGAGTCAAGTAACAGCCCTACTTGAACACTTCAGCATTATATTAAAAAACAGGTTAACAGTCGGCCACATAAGTCTTACCTCACAATAACCTGCTTCCCTCGAAGCTGCCACCCTAATGTAACTGATGGTTGTTTACATATATAATAAAGAAGCCTCTCTGTACTTCACATTAACATTATAACATTAACCTGGCTATGCTGATGAGTGGCCAGCATACCCAGCTACCACACAAATGGTGTGAGGTTTGAATCCTTACAGTTGCCTGAGATTTATAGGTAGAAAGAAAAAATAAATCTTTCATCTGCTTCACTACAGGCATGCCAAAAAATAAAATTTATCAGGTAAAAACTAACTTTCTTGTACACAGTAAGATAATGAAATGAAAACTTTAGTCTTAGCTGGTGCTGCAATGGGTCAAGTTAAAAGAATGTGATATATATACATGTATAATATCAAATTTCTTTTCTATGTCAAATAAGAGGACACAAAAACAGAGTGCTCTGCCAAAGTTCCTACCATATTCATGAGGCATAACACCTCTGTGGGAGGTCCTGATCCACTTTGTAGCTGCAAGCCAGGAACTTGGATCTGTACTGGGGCTTGAGCCATGCAATTGGCATTCTTAGCTCCCACACTTGCACGCTGTACCACGAGCTTCTTGTCTCCCAGCTGCATTCCATTCAGTCCATGGATGGCCTAAAGCATAAAATACACATGCATAAAATTACAGCATGCCCTTTGAAAATAATTATACAATACAGTCAATTACATGCTGGGAAATCGACTTGCAACTTATTTCATATGAACTGTGGCTACATTATTGTCTGTGTTTCTTACCTGATCTGTGAGGCTGACATCTACATATTCACAGAATGCATAGCCCTTTGACAGTCCAGTGGCAGAATCCTTGACCAAGTTAAATGCTCGCAGTTGACCAAATGACATAAGGAGCTCCTTGACCTGAAATAATTACACCAGCAAAAATATATTAATAACGGGTACAAAAATCAGTTCGCAAATGCACACAGCTCTTAGGAAAAATAAATAATGAAAAACTGATCCAAAATACTCAGATGTTATTACAGATAAGCATATCCTTTTAAATATTCCCTGGTTTAAAAGCACAAAAACAAAAATTAGGAAATAATATCAGGACAAATTACAGAATATGTCCAGTACTCCCATTTTCAACCCCTGCACATCCATTTTGGCCAAAATAACTCCCTACCAAGTTTCTACATGAATTCAGTAAGTTTAAAGATCTCCATGACATACAAGCAAGTGCTTTGCTGATTTGAGGAGTACAGGGTTCAATAAGCATTTCCTCAGACAAGGTGGAGCCCACACCTATCAGCATTACAAAATCAGCCAATTCCTTAAGACAATATAATATACTTGGGGAAAAGAAATCACAAGGGACCAATTACAGTCCTTCATAAGGTGCTGTGCTACCAATTCAAAAACTGGGCAGGAAATATTGAGGAAGTTCCTTGTTATGTAATTCACATAACTGGTCATTCACCATGACCCAAAAAAGTTAAATTCCTTATCTGAGAACCATAATGATTCAAGTCCCACAAACTAAATCTGGATAAGAAGATGCATATAACTTTAGAAAACAAAAACCATACTTAAATATGACATAAGCATCTGTGTGCTAAGGAAACAGGGAGTACTGTGCATAAGTACCTAGACCATGCAGAAATGACAAAAACACAAATAATAATGAATCAGAATTCAAGGAAGACAGATATTTAGAAGATTAATCAAGAACATATGTTACTCAACTTCACTACAGCTAAAGAAAGAAGGCAAACACTCTACAGAGATAAGTGAAAAAGATAATCTTTTCAAATTTTTGTTCAACAGCCTCACAGTAATAAAACTTTTCATTTTGTTCCAGGATCTGCAAAAGCTTGTCCACTATACAACCAGAGAAGTCTATACAAGGGGAATACATCATGCAACACCCCCGAGAAAACTAAGTCACAGAAACCCTAGATACTGTTAGGGTTCATTCATTCTCACAGTTCATACACAGACTTCAGTATCCATTTCATACTGTCAAATAGATTTACCTTTCCAATGCCCAAAATGAAAACAAGTTGAAAACTTACCATTTCAATACTTACCATAAATGTGCACAGTGATCCTTCTTCATATATGTTTGAAACCTAACATTCTTATCTGTACTGAACTGTAGCTTCAAAATGACATACGAATGGTTGTGTAATTCTTGCAAAACTTACCTATCGCCCTACAGGAACCTCGACCCTAAAAAATTGGTGCGCCAACATACGACCAAAAGACTGAAACTTGCCTTGGTCAGGACGGTTCATTATCATATGCATAGTGAGGCAGGCTTTATCATGGGCAGTACAAATGGGCCGCTTAGGGCAATCAACCACGAACCCTTTGCTAGGGGAAACAAATGGGGGAAGAAAGCAAAAAGACAGGATGAGTATATTTGGATTCCAAATGGGTGGCTGTACACGTTTTAATCAGTTATGAAAAATAAGTTATTTGTATTCCCATCTCGAAACTAAGGCCCATGAGTAATTCCCTGTAAAATTCTGAAAGAGATCCCTGAAAGAAAACCCTGAAAAAGAGCTCTGAAAGAGAACTCTGAAAGAGAACTCTGGAAAAGGACAACACAGTTTCATAATCTGTTTAATATAATTTCAAATGGCTCTACAAAAGGCTTATACTATTGAATTTCTCTGTCTATAATAAGATTTTGCTGGAATGGGCTTCTCTTAGAATTTCAACTTTAACTTGGATTAAAAATGTGCACTAAAATGGAGAATAAAATGCCCTTATTGTCATCAGCTGTATTAGGCACTAAAAACTGTGCACTACAGCCCAAAACAGAGCCTTATCCCTGCCATAACAGTTTAAGCTGCAATACGATGTGATACGGTGTCACAACTCATGTCATAGCTGCGATGTATCCACTTCCATTAAGATGATGTTTGGCAGGAAGGCGCTGCCCGCTGCATCTAACCTGTCATGACCTGTGTGAGCCTGCAAGAGATGTGCCAGTACAGAGCCATCCTCACTTCATGTGAACCAACCTGACCCTCCAGTTTTATCCAAAACCTATATTCCTATGCCTGCCCCACCCTTCACCATGTGCCATAACTTTTCATCAGGGCTCGAAAGGAAATACCACCTGCCTACAAGTAGCAAACACACAAACTGGTTTGTCAAGTACAATCTAATAACTAAAAGCTACATCATTCTATATGCAAAACTATTTCCCCTGTTCAAAAGAACCAGAAAAAGCATAATTTTTCTAAACATTGGAGTTAATGTACATTTTTTGTATGCTTGTACATACTTAAAAACACATCAACTTACAAAAATTTACAACATACAAGGACCTTACCACAAAAACAGATTACCAGGAGTACTGCTTATTTGTTTGCTTAAAAAAAAAAAAAAAAAAAAAAAAAAAAAAAAAAAAAAAAAAGGCCAAGTATTTTTTGCAACAAACATCCACCATCACTATGGTTCTGAAGACACTTGGAATATACATTAAGAACTTCTATACATATTGGAAAGAATGATAAATAAAGTTTCAGCATTTCAAACAAAACCAAGAATATTTTAAAAGAATGAGCGGACTACCACCATTACTAAATGAAGCTTTCCCTGTATATCAAGCAAGCTAGACTCTGCCAAAATGCCTCTAAACTCTTGATGAAATAAATCTCAGGATATAAGCAGGACACAACAAAGGTTCTGGTCATTTCAGTCTAAATTACCGACTCCAAAAAATGGCATGCAAATTCAGTGACGATTTCAGGTAAAGGTGCAAGACAGAGGGACAAAGGACAAGGAAAGTGGCAAATTTATATACCTTTCCTTACCTTCCTGGTACATGTCAAGAAATGATGTGTCTGTGTCTGTTGGGTGAAAGCACAACAAATGAGGAGTATGTGTCCAGTACCTTAATCATGAAAGATGCATCTTGGGCAAGAGAAATTTTGTGATAAACTGTTTTTAAAGCTGGAGACGGGTGGTTTCCAGAATACAGATGAAAGTGTAAATCATTCATTCAATCCACACACTACAAACACCAACATGACAAAACCATAAAGAAAAACCCACAAATCACTTACTGGTATCAGATCTAGACAAGAAAAAGAATCCTACAAATGATTTAACAGCACCTCCCTAAACTACATCTCAACCTGTCTAAAGAAAACAAAGCTAAAAACTATACATACAGTCATCGCCAAAAGTTGAGGCGCAAGAGGGCCGTCAACTTTAATCATTATAGGAATTGCTTCATGTCTCTTACAGAGACCCAAGCAAGCCTAATATGTTCAGTCATGCATTGATAGTGCTAATCACATGTTTAGCAACATTGTGATAAAGTGTAATATCCATAAGTTTGTGTTCTGCCACCATGAGATTCATGTGTCTTGTCTGTTTCCAATCATAGGGTATTTTTTTCTCCATATATATCTGCAAATATCTAGCACTTATGCCATCCCATTTTATGCCCAGGAGTGTTACAACTGAGGAGTAGATTGCAGCAGTGATAGCTTTATACACAGAAAAGCATAACTTGAAAGACATTGCAGAGCAAACAGGTGTATACCAGCAAAGTGCCCAAATATTGGTGAAGCAGTTTCAGGAATTATGATAGTCTTGTTTTACCAGCTCCTCTTCCCAAGCCTGGAAGGCCAAGATAAACATCTAAGACCTGTAAAGTGATTACAAAATAAGTGAAGACCTGCCCATCCCTGACAGCACATGAAATCAAGAAGAACCCTACCCTGCTTGAGTGTGTCTTACTAATGAGAATTCAAAAGTTACGTCATAATGACTTGGGATTTTATAATTTTTCGTACCCAGCAAGAACCTCTAATGACTGCCACCAAGAAGATAAACGAGAAATTTTGCAAGAAATACAGTGTCTGGGACCAGAAAAGATGAATCACATTAGGGAGGGACAAGCTGACATTTATTGTGACTGGAAACACCAGAGGGAGGGTGCACAGGATACCCCACTCACCCATGCACTTGCCACAGAACACAGTAAAGACTATATAAAACACCCTCCTCTTGTGGTTTGGGGCTGTTTCATCTACTATGATGTTGGTGGTTTTGTACCTTACCTGTGTCAAAGTGAACTAGGAAGTGCACTTCAATCTAATTTTTACTATTTACCAAATTAATCAAAAATTGCAAAAGGCAAAAAAATTTATGCAGGATGGGGCTCCCTGCCACATTGCTAGTTCTGTTACACAGTCGCTGAATGATAGTAGGGGACTAGCCAGGAAACATCCCATTCTTAAACACAACTAAAAACCTATGGTCCATTGTAAAAAAACTACGATATGGAAACTTCTTCTGTACCAAAGATTGAGACACATATTAGGTAGCTATTGGGTAGTTTTTCCTAGACTCTTGCTGCCTGCATTCCCATCAGGCTACAAGACTACATCTAGGGAAAGGGAAATGCAACACAGTATCAATCATGTTGGTAAGTTTTAATTATATCTAGCTAGGCCACTTAACCATCAGTATTTATTTTTTTAGCTCATGATCTAACTCTTGGCACAGACTGTACATAACACAGAACCCAGAATAAGAAAAATTTGCCTTGCAAGCACAATCAACACCCCTACAACAAAATGTGTCCAGGGTAAACCACTGAAAGGTCTGTGGGGCCTGGATGTGAATAGGGAGTTAATTGTCAGTGCATCACATGATAGCTAGAGAATGGATGCTATGGGAGGTAGCCTCTCTTCATCAGTTCCTGATGCTATCTTGCTAGTGTGGGAAATGGTAATCATTTCTTCTTTTTTTTTCTTAAATACTATCTGAACTCAATATGCTTGGCACTCATTTCTTTGCAACAGCACTGGAACACTTCCATCCAAAACATTCTATAACTAACCACAAATCTCAAGTAAAAATACTTGGCAAGCTGCTGCGTCACATGATTATTGTGTGGCCATCAGCAACTCAAGGGTGTGCCGTTTTGATAATCTTCTTTCCCTACACGTCAAAGCTTTGGAACTCTTCCTTCTCATGTCTTTCCCAATAACTATGACCTGGCTCACTTCAAGAAACAAGTTTTTCACTTTCTCAAAAATCTGTAAATACTTTTCCAGTCTGTCTTTCCCCTTTTCTCATTTCTCTCCATATTTCAATTATGTCCCGTGTGTGTGTGTGGGGTGGCGGCTCTACTATTACTACTACTTTCCCCTGCTTCACACTTCAGCACCCCATTCTACTACATCCTCCCCACCTCCTTCAAAAAACTACAGGCAAAACATATAAACAACAAAATTACTTGACAAGAACTACACAACCACCTTCCAACCACTTTTAAAAAACACACCAACAAAAGAACACCCAACAGAAATCAAACTCCCTAAACATGTCTGAGTAACCCTTTCTTGTCTGCATTCTCAACACCATCCTTCTGTCCAGCACTACAAACATCAATCCAACATATCACATGATCCTTCATGCCCATAATGCAATTTCCACACTTAAAAACTTAACACTGACTGGATACCTGGTTATCTGATGCAGTCTTTAGGGGGTCTTCACCCCCACAGACCAGGCTGCACATGGGATGTTGGATTGGTCATTGGTCGACATGGCTGTTGGAAGCCACAGTCCTCAGGCCAAAATAGCCCCCACAGCCAGGCAGATCTGGTAAACTTTGTGGGAACTTGTTCTGTGCACCCTTAAACTTCTCCACTGTGCATACAATCCTGTTTCTGATGGTAGCTAGCAAAGTGCTGAAGAGTCTTGGGCCCCAGATGTTTAAGGCATTCTTTCTTTTTTTGTGTGCAAACTGCACCTTAGGATTTGAGAGGAAGTATTTTACAGTCTTCCATACCCGTTGTGCTAATAGGATGGTACGTCCAAATGTAAGTTGGGAACCATACCTTCAAGGATTATCTTGGTACAGATGATGATATACTTCAAGTTCTTTAACACATTAACGAGGACTGTGAAAGACCTCTGAACATTTTCTATTTCACCCATCAATTGTCCAGTGCTTGCCTACAAAAATATACATACCACTACACATCTTAATCTGTGGTAATGCCCAGTGGATGACAAAGTTTTGGACTTTGGTTCTATATAATATGTAAATGGAGGCTAATCTCTTTCCTTCAGTTTATTTATGCTTTGTGGCAACTGTGTAGGTGGGATGGGTTAAGTAGAGATGTATAAATGGATAAGTGGTCTGAGGGGAGTTAGTTTATTGTACTGCATATGCTCCTTGTCTGCAGCACTGCTCAGGGTGTTGGTCAGGTACTGAAACTGGGGAATGTATCTGGGAAGGTGGCTGATGGGAGAAGTTTATGGGTGTTTATGCTGTAATTAGCTTTGTGTAGGTTCATTTATATGGATTGTATTTCAAGTACTGTCATTGTCTGTAACCTTTTCTATAGTGTGGTAATGTTGAATAGCATGTTATGCTGTATATAAGTATCATGAATCCTTGCCCTTGCTACTTGTCTTGTCTTTAGGTTCTGGGAATGAGGGACAGAGAAAGGGTGAATCTAGGAATGTCTGGTTTCTTAGATATAAACTGTGTGTGTTTTTTATGCCAATGGTGTTAAGTAGCAAAATGTTTAGTGTGTATGGGGTTCTGTGGAGTAGTATGATTGGTGTGTGAAGGATGAGGGTTATGAATTTTGAGCTGTTGCTTGATGAGTGTTCATGTTGGGGTGTACTTTTGGTGCTTGTGTGCAAATGGCTGCTGCATGTTCATTAGCTCTGAGAAGTCCTTTGTGGGTGTGATATGCAATGACGATACCACTGGAGGCAGTTAGAGCTTCTGATGGAGTAGTTCTTTTTGGTGACGAGGATTAAGCACTGTGGGCGGCAGTACTTTTGTATTTCTGAGTTGGGGTTGATGTCACAGACTTGCATTAGTCACTGGAGAATGAGACCTATGGCCTCATGCCAATGATGAATAAAATGTGTGTGATTGTGTATGAAGCTTGGGTTTGACCAACAGTCTGGAAAAGAAGCTAAGCACAGATTGAGGCTGAACATAGGCAAGCATTCACAGATCATATAGAATCAAAGCTCCCATCCCTATAACAAGCTACAGATCATACAGAATCAAAGCTCCCATCCCTATAACAAGCTATCTTACACCTTACCAATACCACCAACCAGGTCAGCAAGAACATACCGCAAGGATATAGAAAGAAACATGTCCAACATAACCACAATTCCCCCTGCAGATTACAGAACACTTAAAACAAAGAAATACACTCATAAAACCACTTACCACCAAGTGAGATCATAGAACAAATCCATATTCTAAACATCACCACCACTAACCGAACAACTGACAGGCAAACAGCTAACTGGCACTCATCTTTACCATGAAGAAAGACAAAACTAACTCAACCAATACACATAAACACTTCTCCCCAAACAGCATCCCTTCTAAAGAACAAATAAATGTACTCAAGAAACTAATACCTTAGCCACAAAACCAAAACAGGACAACCTTGAAAATCCTACACAATATCCAACTTGAAATAACAAATGTTCACCTACCCAATGAAACTTTCAACACAATTAAAACCATAAAGAACTCCTTACAACAGGCCCTAACAACACATCAAATTTCCATTAAAAAACTTCGGCCCAATTGCTATCCAAGAACTTATGGATATTTCCAACTAGTCCTGATTATACAACACAAACCAAAAAAATCTGTAAACTTGCCAACACAGTATCCATCCTAAAACCCTGAAAAACATCCAACTGGCCCTCCTTCTGCCACCCTATATCACTACTGTTCTCTGTATAGGAACACCTTGAAAAACTGGTAAAAAGAGAATAAGCCAAAAATATCCTACTCTCACCCAGACAGTACATCTTTAAACACAATCACTCCATTACCACACTGAACAGTTACCTCACACCATCCTGAATGGTTTCTGCATGGTAATGGGCAAGAGATATCAGCAAAGCATATATATGAATGTGCTCAGAGGGGGCAGATAGTGATATGTCACAACATTACATGGAGGCAAGGGTGAAGGTATGCAGAAAAAAAAAAGAAGAGAGGAGGAGGAGGAGGAGATGATGGAGGTAAGAAGAGGGTGGTGAAAAAGAATGAACTTGGTTTAGAGGCTTGTGAAAAGAAATAGCAAGAGAGATTGAGTGAAGAATGGAAAAAGGTGATAAGTGAAGCTAGGGTTGTTAGAGGAAAAGGAAGTATTTCAAGAAGCAACGTTTCTATGTGCATGAGACATGGGTGGAAGGTGGATGATGGGCTTTAGAGAAAAGGTAGTGAATTGTGGTATTAGGAAGATAAGTTGCTATAGAAAGAGAAGAGATTGTATGGGTGTTACCTGTAGGGAGGGAGTGTGAATAATTAGTAGATGTAAAAGAAAAGTGGCAAGAGGTCTAGAGAGAGATGCAGGGGAATGGAAAAAGACAAAAGAGAGAAATAGAGTTTGGGTGACAAGCATTTGCAAACTACAGGGATAACAAAAATTTTTTAGGGAAGGAGGTTAATAGTGAAGAGAACATGAGAATAAATAGGATCATCAGTGAAGGGGGTAAATAGCAAAGTGGAAATACAAAGAACTGAAGTGAAGAGGAGATGGCACAAGCATTTTAAAGGACTTTAGAATAGAGTTCAATGATAGGGTGGCAGATGTGGGGTATATTTCATATGGAGGTATGTAAAGATGGAGTGTCACGGCAACTAGTTCAGTTAAGGGAAATGAAGCGAAAGTCCAGCATGTGATGAAGTGCATCAAAATGGCTCAAGTTATTGGGATAGCAGTAGAGTTTCTTAAGAAAGGGCATCACTGCATTGCTGACTGGTTACTATGGATTTTCAGTGTTTGTACAGTTCATGGTGAGGTGCCTAAGGATTGAATGCCTACCTGCAGAGTGCCATTTTATATAGGCAAGGGGAACAAAAGAAAAAGTTGAATTACAGAGTGAGAATGGATATCCAAAGGGTCTTAATGTGGTCTCAGGGGTGGTAGAGGATGTGCAGATCAGGTGTTTGCTTTGAAGAATGTGAGAAAAACACTAGAAAAACAAACAGGATTTGCATGTGGCATGTATGGATGTGCAAAAGCATATGAGGCTGATAAAGATGCTTTGTGGAGGATGTTACGGATACATGATGTGGGAGGCAAGCTATTTGGAAAACTGAAGAGTTTTTACCAAGAGTAAGGCATGTGTGGGAGTAAGAAGAGAAATGAGTGGGTGGTTTCAGGCAAAGATGGGTAACTAAAGATGTCACTATTGCTTTTTAAGATGTCACTATTGCTTTTTAATCTATTTATGGATGGGGTGAGGAGGGAAGTAAATGCAAGGGCACTGGAGGAGGGGTAGGCATGCTCTATTCGAGGCAGAAAGGCCTGGGAAGTGAATCCGTTACTGTTTGCTTATGACATAGCACTTGTGGCAGATTTGTAAAGAGAAACTGTAGAAACTTTTTCTAAGTATGGGCGTGTGTGTGAAATGAGGGACATTGAGAACAACTGTGATTAAAAATCAAGGTTATTAGAAACAGATTATTAGAAGTGTGAGTTTGATTGGACAGAATTTTGAGAAAAAGGACTGAGAGTTGATATGAATTCAGATAGAACCACAGAAACTGAAGTGAACCATAGGGTAGGTGAAGGGGCAAAGGTCATACCCACATTGAACAATGTGTAGAAAGAGAGGTCACTGACACGTTTGAGGCTTAGTTGTCCTGTTAGCATTTCATGGATGCTAGACATGGGCCCTTGATGAAAAAGTAAATGAAGGGAAAATTTCTTGCAAATGGAATGTTTAAGGCCAATATCTGGTGTGAGGAGGGTTCAATGAATAAGAAATGATGGGGGTAATAGAGTGAGTTATATATGAGAGAAATGAGAGGTGTGCTGAACTGGTCTGGATATAAGATGATGAGTTAGGAATGGATGACTAAAAGTGCATACATGCTGGAAATGGGGAAAACCATGGGGGTACCGGAAGGATGGAGTGAACGATGCTCTAAATGTCTTGAAGTATGAACTTGCAGGAGGGTATAAGGCATTACAGGGTTACAGTGGCTTGGAGCAATGTGGTATATAAGAGGTGACATGCTGTCAATGATCTGAACTTGGGTATATGAAGCAGGCAGGGGAAACTGCAAAACAGTCTGTGGGACTTGGTTGTCAATACTAGGCTATGACTTCAATGAAATATACATAAGAGATAGGTAGGCTATGACTTCAAACTAGGCTATGACTTCAATGAAATATACATAAGAGATAGGTAGGCTATGACTTCAATGTAATATACATAAGAGATAGGAAGTGGATACGAGTGAATGATGCCACTCCTTACTCCGTTCCAGGAAATAACTCCTAAAATGGGAAATGGTAAACAAGTATGAAAGAAAAGGTAAACTGGGTGTCCCCAAAGTATAAATGTCCACCATAAGAACATATGTGTGCTTAAGAAAGATTGGGTGTCCCCAAAGTATAAATGTCCACCATAAGAACATGTGTGTGCTTAAGAAAGATCTGGAAGAAGAAGAAGAAGAAGAAGAAGAAGAAGAAGAAGAAGAAGAAGAAGAAGAAGAAGAAAGAAGAAGAAAGAAGAAAGAAGAAGAAGAAGAAGAAGAAGAAGAAGAAGAAAGAAGAAGAAGAAGAAGAAGAAGAAGAAGAAGAA
>JAYMFT010000008.1:542945-556997 GCA_038088735.1 Panulirus argus | reverse complement strand
ATATGTATGAAAAAAAAAAAAATATATATATATGTATGTATATATTATAGAGAGCAGAAGAGGGTGTGTTGAAATGGTTTGGACATATGGAGAGAATGAGTGGGGAAAGGTAGACCTATGGAGAGAATGAGTGGGGAAAGGTAGACAAAGAGGGAACAAGGAAAAGCGGGAGACCAAATTGAAGGTGGAAGGATGGAACGAAAAAGATTTTGAGCTCTCTGGGCCTGAACATGCAGGAGGGTTAAAGGTGTGTATAGAATAGAGTAAACTGAAATGATGTGGTATAATGGACTGAACCAGGGCATGTGAAACATTTAGGATAAACCATGGGAAGGTCTGTGGGGCCTGGATGTGGATAGGGAGCTGTGGTTTTGGTGCATTACACATGATGGTTGGGGAAGATGGTAAGGGGGGCAATATTGGACTATATATATAAACTGATAATCATGTTTGAAATAGAATTTATATGAATTTTATCTGAAAAAGTGTAGATTTTTTTGTGCTCCTGTGTCAGTATACATTTATTTTCTGTGTTTTAGAGTTCATTATTACGTTGTCAGGGCTTATGCTGAGAATGTTGAAGCTCGACTGAAGTCACTCAATATGATGGTGGATCTGTTATTCCCTCCCCCCGACATTCCACCTTCACAGGTGTTGAGTGACCTCAGCCAACGACGATGCCTGTACGCCATCTTTGTTACAGCAGAAAATGAGGGTCACCGGTCCCTTACCTTGAACATTCTTCATGGTGCCCCACAAGGTATGACTAGATTATATTGATACTATGGACAAGCTAACAAGATTTCTTCAACCAGTTGATAGTAATGGGCTTCAGTACTAAGTTCTTGGATATGAGTGAACAAAAAGGAACGTTGTTTTTTATAGATGAATTATTATATAAGTACAGTTATAAATTAAGGGATTGATTTCAGTAATATTACAAGTGTTTTTTCATGAAGGGAGATAGACTAACTGTGACATTTTCTTTATGCTAATCATAATGATGATTTTATTCTGGTAATGATTTCGCAAAAAAAAAAAAGACTGTGGCTGATTCATCCCAGGGAAATGGTAGTGAAATTTTAGATTGCAAGTAGAATAGCCTAAATGAAGATCACTGAATTTTGCAGCCTCTATGAAAGAAACTGGAGAGGTGGATTCACTTGTCACAGCTGGAAATCGGGTGTAAAGCTGAATGGTGGAACACAATGAAAGCAATCTCAGGTGGTTTTTGCACATTTTATGTCAGCAAATTCAGGAAAAGTTGGATTGAATGGTTGGTTATTTTGTATGTAGAGTGAGATATTTGAAACATATGAATTAGAAGGAAATTTTTTGTTTTTGAAAGTATTCAGCTATTAAGTGCAGTAGCAGTTATGTTTCAAAAATGATTACTTGTAAATGAGTTTTGCTTCTTAGTAGTGATGATTAGGAAGGATTTTGGTAAGTAACGAAGCTTAATGATTAAGTTGATAATTATGCAGTGAAAAGGCATTAGATGTACTGAAAGCTCTTTTGATAGGGAAGAATGTAAGTATAAATTGTGCACCAAGTATAGTTAATGGAGTTCGTGCGTGAACTGTGATGGAAATATGTGAAACCCAGTTTTTCTGACATGAATATCATGAAAAAAAAAAAGCAGTACAGGTGGATGATCTATGTAGTATTGTTGGAATTATAAGTATACACATAGTATCTATCTATCTATCTATATCTATCCATCTATCTATCTATCTATCTATCTATCTATCTATATCTCTGATGCCTGTTCCCACCCGGAACTCCACATCAAAGGGGTGGCACTATATTCACTATAGAGTGAAATTGCAAGGAGGATATATGCCATGAAGCAGTCAGCAGAAATACTTATGGATTTATTTTCTCTTAAGGATGTTTATGTCTAACACAGCCAGAAGATAGGTTGATCGAAAAGACTTGTCATACTTTGGTGAAAGGTACTAATATAGAGATATACTGCAAAAATGAGGAGGGATACATTTATAGAATTGATTGGGGCAGGACTGTTCTATCCTCTAATATCTTGTCGTAGCTGAGATAGGTAAGAATTGAATACAGTTTGCTGTGACAAGGAAAGTGTTAAAATGAATGAAGAAGTCAAAGGTATATGAATGAATTGTTTGGAATATGGATACTTAAAAACCTTTTAAAGTTACTTTAGCTATGTAGGATGTTTGGCAGAAGTTTGATTAATGTTCTTTGTGAGCTTGAAGTTACAGGAAGAACAAGTGGCCTGCAAAGGAGATGGACATGAGCATTGAGGGATTTGTGGAGTGTTTATAATTTTTTTGGAAGTGGATATTAGGAAATGATTTTATATTATCTTGTGTGTGATGGTTAAAGGTACGAAGTCATTAGTTCTTGCTAGTTTAATCAACATCCATGTAAAGTGGGAAAACTAATTGCTGGAATTAGGAAGCTTTTGTTTAGCTTAGCTTGTTGCATTAAAGTATGAAATTTTTTTATGTGAATTAAGAGGCTGTATGCACTTGATTCATCCCATGTTAGTGGGAATGAGTATATCATATTAGGATAGATAAGAACCACTAAAGAATTATGATATGAGAATCCTTTTATAAATCTGATGAAAGTCACCTGATTCCTCTGCTGCTGTTCTCATCAAAGATAACTTTTGTATTCCCACAGTTAAGTAAGATTTGCCTGTTAAATGCAGGAAACCATTTATTTTATTAATTTTATTATTTGGGGAGGGAGGGAGAGCAGATTTCTTGCAGGAGTTTCTTGCTATAGTAAATATTTAAATATCAGTATTAAATGAATGTGAAGCATTAGAAAGCATATATCATAAGAGCTAAACCATTTTCGCCATTTTTCTTGTCTTTCAGAATGCTTGAATATCCTTATTAAAGTTTAGTCAGTAGGCTCACGAATGTCAAATTTTGATATTTTGACCATTGTGATTAAATGCCCTGATGAAGTAGTTTGAAGTAGTAGTGCAAAGCAAAATACAGTCCATGGTTATGAGTGGCGATGAACATTAATGTTTGAGAAACTGTAAAGCTTGTTATTGTGACAAAGCAACTGACAGTAGTAAAAATATATCAGTTTTCTCTCTTAAAAAGGAATGTTCTTCAAACAATTTTTTAGATATGTGAAATGAGTATTTATTTTCTTGTAATTATCTCCCAAAGTAAGAGCATAGAAATATTGCTACCTAGTTAGGAAAAATGAAATTGTTTCCAGCTATGGACAGGCAAAATCTGAACTTTTTTGTAGTCATACTACTCACTCTTATATCAGGATGTCCTGTTATGTGGCTTAATGTCCACCTCATTATATTCCCATTTCTTGGTAATATGCCCAAGGAGTTCACTGTATTCCAAGCAACTCATCATTACCTCATTATTTACATATGTATGTATAGTTATCTCAAAAGTTAATGAAAATATGTATTAATCTGTTTGAAGCTGGTTGTAACCAATTAGTCACACCCAGATCTTGAAGTCTTTCAAGTTTATGTGTGGACTGACTTCTTTCAGCATTTGTTACCTCCTAAGTTTGGTTTTTTTTGCAGGTATTGGTTGAACCAGGGTATAGATCTGGTAAGTATAACATGGTGCTGTTTCCTTTTCCGAGCGCAAGATTTTTTCCCCCATTATTCTTGGGGAAAGATTTAATTAAGGGGCAGCTTTGATGCTATGCATAATGGATTCTTTCATTTTGTACAGAACACCGCAACATGCCAGTTGATGATGCTATGCGTTTAATTGAACAAAATTTTGGAGACTATGTGAAGAAAGCCCGTCAGCGAAATATGCGTGAGGTAGTGCCCCGAGATATTCACAATTTACTCCTTGATTTACTCGAGATGCGTCCTGTCTCCATGGGTGACCTGGACAAGTTGATCAAGTACCTGAAGGATCGTCAAAGCTTGCTGGTGGATGATCAGATTGAACAGAAGCGAGAGACTGCTGCAGGTGAGATAACCATACTCTCATGCTGTACCCGTAAGGTTTATATGTCTTTTTGGATAACGGCATTATTTGTTTTGCCGTCTCGGGATGTTTTCTTACAAGATGGGATGTCTTTGGCCATTCTCTCCAGGACGGGCCTCTTTATCATTACCTACACGAACCACATTTACACCATTATGACATTTATTCTGAAGGTTTTCGGCTAAGTTTTCAGTCGTCTCATTATTTGTATCTCAGGTTTTTGGGAATGAAATTTTAGTACCCAGAGGTGATATATTTGTTGCTTACTTTTCATATTTGTTGCACTCTGTTCTTTGTGTAAAATACTTGAAAAGAAAAATGAAATCGTATTATCAAGAAATGATGTTAAGCATTCATTTTTATTTTTCATATCCTTCTTACAGTCATATTTATTGAAACAAGTATTAGTTCCCAGTCATATTGAAAGTAACGTGATGATGGGAGATTTGTTAAGAAGGGAAGGGTCATGCTTCAAAGATACATTAGCATCTTACCCAGAGTTTACTGTGGAGATGAAGCTGAATTGCTCATCCATAGGTCCATGCATGTGCTTCCCTTAAATTTCATTTTTCATCACAAGGTATATTGTATAATGAAGGTTTGTGTTAGGTTTGATAAGAATGTTTGGTTCTCTATTCCCAATGGTTGTTTTAGCTTTGAAGGTTAATCAAGAATACAATGAGAAGCGAATCAAATCCAGATAATATTTTGTCATGCCTTGGTAAGGTCACACACTTTTCAAATCCTTGGCTCAAGTTCTGATGTGGATGTGAATCTTGTTGGATATGTATTTTAGATATTAGTTTCTCATCATTAACTTTGTGTAATCCTTCGATTTTTTTTTTTTTTTTTTTTTTTTTTTTTTTTTTTTTTTTAAGGACCATGAGAAGAGTTTACATAATGAACATTGTCTGACAATTGTCTTGGTTTTGTTGTCTTGGTTTTGTTCCTCATAAATTCTGATGGGAGTACCTTATTTGGTATGGATTTTGATTATGCTTGGTCAGATTGGTGAAGATACCGTAGCTGAGGTTCCAGTAGATATCTGTCTAGTATCCGTTTGAGTTGGTAATACTGTACTGTCTGTCCATCTGTCCGTCTGTATCTCTGACACTTCCTCCGGGAACTCCCATCAAGGGGGTGGCCAAGATGGTATTTCTGTACTATACATTACCCAAACATTTTATGAAGCGAATGTTTAGAATATTCTCATTGCAGGTTCTTGTCCAAGTTAAGTGGTATTGTGGTCACACTCATGTATGCAAGTCCTTGAGTATTTATCTAGCTTTTAACTAGCATAACTAAATCAAAATGGGCCATGATATTTGTTTTTACTCATGTATTGTAAAGATTTAATTGAAGATGAGTTTTAATATATGGTTTCTCTCATTCATTGTAAAAACTGAAGTTGAAAGGCCTGACCCCAGTTCACTGAAATGCTAAAACTTTGTTAGATGTTCCCAAAATGTTTCAGATTTCTGAATTTGAATACTACATGTAGGGTTCATTTTATCATACCGTCCTCAGTATTCTGAAATAGTCGACCTTTTATGACAATTACAGTGGGGTCTGCATCATAACAACGGGCAGTGATTATCATGGGGTCTGTGTTCTTCTTGGCTTGTGAATTATTGTGGGAGGTGCACTTTGTGAGTATGTGGAGGGCCTGTAAGTCACAAGCCACTATAATTAGCACCAATTGGGGGAAAAATTTTAATGTGTTGTATACCCACCCCCCTTTGTGTGTGTGTGTGTGTGTGTTACAACCCTTACATTTGTGCTTGCACTCCCCTCGTTAATTAGTGATATTCTGTATGGCACTTTTAGTGAGCATTATTTGGCAGATGTTGGACTGTTAGAACTGGGAAAAGTTCTTTGTTTACCATTAATCCAAAAAGTTAAAGGTGGGTGAGACCGCAAAAGCCAGCAAACTCAGTGAACCAGTCACTTGCGGAACACCGTATGTAAATGTTTCCAGCTTGCCATAAAAGGTGACTATGAGGGGCTGTAACATGGGGTTGGAAATCTTTCGCTATTGCATTACTTTCCAAAAGGAAGAACAGAAGAAAGGGCAAAATGAGGTTCTTTTATCCTTTAAGGTTCGGTCACCTGTTTTTTACAATACCTCACTTCTGGGGGAGGTGGCGAATATGTATGAAAGGAACGAAGAAGCAGGAAGAATAGTTAAATTATGAAACCCCCCCCCCCTCCCTTTTTTAATTTCCCAGTAATTGACCCCCTTTTTTTTATGATCTTGCAATACCATCATCTAGGGGTTCCTGCAAGAGGACATGTCAATCATTTTCAAAGGAATTGAATTGTTCCTTTCTTTGTATTTACATGTTGATGCCTCAGGCAGTGTTGCCAGACTCTGCTTGCTTAGGTTTATTCTGTGGACGAGGTGTCACCTTTGGTAAAGTTGTATCATCTTTAATTGACAAAAGGGAGGACAATAGTGCCATGAAATTTGTTGCTTCAAAGGAATCCTTCTTGTCCCTTACACTGTTATCCAGGGATGGAAAGTTGCAGGAATGCTTAGAAGGGGGGGGGGATCGTAGAGTTGTATCATGACAAGAAGAATTATAATAATAGGCCCTGAGCTTTAGTTTGTTTATATAGTAATTGTCAAACCATATCAGAGTGTAATCACAATGACTATTTATTTCTTTATACTAAGCTCATGAGATACAAGCCTAAATAATGCATTAGTGTGACAACAATGTTTGTGCATATAGTACTTTTGGTTTGAACATATTTGTTTATTCTTATTCTTCTTCACTGAAAAATATGATTTTCTCCCTGTGCTCTATCTGTAGTATGTCAAGATTCCACAAGGAAACCCAATGTCAGGGAGGGGCTTCATGAACTTTATTTGTAATACTGTTTACAGGATCGGCTTCTGATATAATTTTTCAGAACTTGATTATGATGCTTTGACTTTTTGTCACCAGCTGTGTTGATTATATCAGTTATATTGCATTCTTAATTGACCTTTGGCTTAAATTCAGTGATAAAAGAAAGTTAATGATAGAATTTGTTTGTTTTTTATTCTGGGAATGTGTTACTAGCTGTGCTTAACAAGTGGCTGAAGTAAGAAAAGAATTTATGCTATTTATCACGCATAGCACAGTCTGAAGAGGAATTAAAGTCACTTGTTCTAACACACAGTTGTATGTTTAGTGAAGGTGATATGTTTTCTTATTATATATTCTTTGCAAAATCAGTGGTGTGTATCAGACTTGATGAAGTAATCTTCTTGAAATGTACTCTTAAGTTGAAACTAGCATATATTTCATATACTAGTTCACCAGCATTGCTGAATTATGCCTTTTTTAAGATTTGTAGATTTCCATTTTTTTAATCTTAAGCAAAATTTGGAAGCAAGTACTAGAATGTACATTTATACACACACAGATGGTTTGACAGTTTCTGAATAATGATATTTGTGGTAAATCTGGATGGAGTTTCATTTGCAGATTTAGTCCAAGTTTATTGTCAACTTAAAAGGATTGGGTGGTGAGTAGTTGTCCCTTAGATGGTTCAGCCTATCCATTTCCCTTTAAGTTCTCTCTTAACATATTCTAGACAAGCAGAGTTGTTAGAGTAATCCACTTGTACTGCTAAGAATGTATTTAGCAGATGGAGATTGATTGTCTTGGGCTTTTTCTGGTTATTTAACCTTGTGGTTCTCAAAATAGTGTTTGATACAGCTTTGTATTATGTCCCTTGACTGTAGATTCTTTTATTTCATTATGATTTATTTTTTCTTCACTGCCACTTCCTTCTCAGTTTTGCTACATCCTTGGAATGTACCCATTTGTATATCTTGGGCATGAAAGTATCTGTTGGTGTACCATTGATTTGGGTACTTTCTTAATGTATTTTTTTTTTTTAATGTATGTGCCACTCATGAATGGGCTTCTAGCTTCCTGACACATGGCTCAAGTGAAATTAATATTAAGATTTCTTTTTCTTTTGCAGCACCCTCATAGTTGTAAGGGCTTTTTTTTTTTTTTTTTTTTTTTTTTTTTTTTTTTTTTTTTTTACTGACTTATTTATTATGAACATTTTGCTATAGAGGGAATGCACTTTATATGGTATTGAATTTTTCAAGCAGCATGATGTGGACTTTTCAGTTCTTCTATTTTTGGTAATTTAGAATATTGATAACAGGTATAGTTACAGTATAGATGATGCTTATCCAGTTTGCTTTCCAGTGTGGATGTGATTCAGCAAAGTTTATTATGGACTTCAGTGATGTGAAATCAGCCTGTTTTGCTTCCTTGGCTATCAATCCTGTGCCTAAGTTTGTTGGTCTACATCCCTTGTTCTTTCAGTTTAGGTGTGATGGTGGTAGAAACCAGACTGATTTTGTAATGTCTTTTCTCTTGGAAAGATCATGATGACTTTGGATTGAAATTGAATGAGGTAAAGGATGCTCTGTACCAGTCACATTTAAGCATGCATTGGTGTCATTTAGCAGGTATGCTTGTTATGCTTTATCTTCTTTGTATGCTTAATTACAGAAGAAATGCAGCTCATAATGAAGAATGTGTTAAAAAAAAAAGCCCCCCCCCCCAATAGTTAGCTATGAAATTTGCAAGAAATTGTATTGTTAAGTACCCGTTGAGTTAAGGAGCTTAACAGAACAGTAAGGTCATAGTACTGCATGTTAGTGGTGCTGTACTTACAGATTTTGTAGCTGTGGGCAAATTTATATTGGAAAGAATATGACAAATTAACAATAATAGTATTTTTAATGAATTTACAAAAATAGTATTTATAATTCCATGTCCAACCTATATTTCACATTAGCTTGCATATGTACCATATGTTTTGCATGTATGAGAATGTGTGCACTGTAACAAATAAAGGAAGAGAAGAAAATGGATTTGATTCGAAAAACAGGGAAAATGTCAAATATGTTAACAGAGGTGAGGTCAGGCTCAAGATGATTTGCGGACTGAGAAACATATTCTATGAGAGGCAACTATATTACTTAAATCTTCGTAGCTTAGAAAAAGAGAACTTTGAGAGTTGATGTGATACAGTTATTCACAATCATCAAAGGCTTTGATAATCTTGATCTAATAGAGAACGGAACACAGAAATATTGAAGAATTTAGTGAAATATGATTAGAATATTTTGAAATATGTGTTTAAGAATTCAGCCAGCCTTTCCAAATATACCTCTGTTGTATTTTATTTAATTTTGAGTTAACTGCATAATTTGTTTTTAACTGAATCTTTAAGTTTATTATACTTACTTGCAAAGTATGGTGTCAGTTAAGCAGCCTAGCTGTTCGTCCAGTCCTCGAGGTGGGTCGATAAAATGGATACCTGGCTCAGACTAGGGTATATTTACATAGCGGTGATGAACTGGCCCTGATTAGAGCCTCTATTGCCTGTGCTTTGTAATGTAAGCACTGAATGGGGAGAGTAGTCATACCAATAAATGATGACACTCAGGAGTGTTAATCAACACGTGTCCTTTATATCAAAATGGTATGAGGCAATACATTTTTTGCATACTGTGCTTAAACTGTATAACTAAACGTTGTCACTTGATTTTGCAAATCTGTATCCATTATATGTGACAGGTAGACTGCAGATATGCACAATCTCCTAATGCTGGAGAATGTTATGTATTTTGAAAAAAATTAGTATCCTAAGTAGGCTAATACTCTGGTACAGGGCATTCATCCATTTTTAGTGTTTTTTAGTGTTAAGTTTGCAATTTCTGGTTAATCATAAGCAGTAGTTAGCTGTTATATTACTGAAAGTGACAAGGGGTAGACAGCTGCTTTGAAGTATTTGGTTGTGGTTTTGAGCTGTTTTTAACCTGATCACTGTGTTACATATCTTAAGTTTATCAAAAAGTGTAATTCATTATATTTCAAGAATTTTACTTCCTGGTTCTGAAACTGATAGGTTTTGCATAAGTATTAGTTTGTTGCTGACCTGTTACCTTATCATACCAGTACTATACCTCATTGTTAGGGGTGATTGCAACTGCATTGTGTTGCTAGTGGATAAAAGTTAAGGTTAATATTCAGTTGAGCATCTGTTTTTATGTATTTGATAAAATGGTGAACTCTGTCTGCACATTAAGGTAGATTGCCTTTTGTGAGAACATCATTTACTCTCAAAGAATTTGCATGACATTGTTGTATGCATAGATATTGCTTTTGTTTTCTCCTTCCTTTATCCCTCTCGTTTACATGCTTACTTTTTTTTACAACTTCTTAAATGCTGATTACAAATGTTCCATTTTCCCATATTTATTGTTATCTTGTAAAGCATTTTACTTCAGGTTTGAGTCTTTGGCATATTGACTAAATATTCTGCCTTTTTTAGTATTTTCTATAACCAAGATTTTCCTTTGTCATGTAAGATTCCATATGTAAAGATATGGTAAGTCTTGTAGGTGCCCATGTTATTAGTAATTTAAGGTGTTTGATAGTCAGGCATTTGTCTGAATATTCTTGGAACTGATTTTGGTTTTGAATACCTTGTTTTCCAGGAGCTACTGCAAGCCGACCTATGGCAGTTACCTACCCTGGGTATAATTATGGTACCAACAGTGTGGTGGGGGGTGACACACCTGTGAGTCAGAGTACTTCAACAGCAGGCACAGTCACTGCTGCTCCTGGTACTGTCAGTGTGGTTCCTCAGCCTCCAGCAGCAGCTGCTGCAGCTGCTGCAGCAGCTGCTGTGTCTGGTGCCTATCCTGTTTATGGTGGTGTGCCTGGTGTACAGAGTGGGGTGTATAGTGCATATGGCATGGCTACACAGGTACCAGCTACCCCTGTGGCTGCCCCAATGATGACACAGGGAAGTGTTGGGAGTTCTGGAAACAAGCAGTCGGAGCTGCAGGAGAGGATACTCAATTTGATGAAAGGTCGTACTAGTGGAGGAGTACCAACTGGCGTACCAGCCCCTTCAGGTGTACCTTCACCCACTGGTGTGCCACCTCCCTCAGGGGTGCCAGCTCCTAGCATGGTGCCACAACCTGCTTGGCCTGCAGGTGCCAACAAGGCTGCCACTACATCTATAAATCCAACACAGTCTGCCCATCAGGGTCAGAGTACGCTTTTTGCTGCTTACAATCCTTGGAAACAGTGAGTTTTAGAATCTCGCTGTGTAGTGTTTGAAACATTTTTGGTGGCTGTTTTGTCATTGAATGGTTAGGAAAATGGATTGAATTAGTTTTCCGAAGAAAGCAGTGCCAATTGTAGTACTGCAACATTTTTTTTTTTTTTTGTAAGAATGGTGCCTAGAAATGATGATTGTCAAGAAGAGACTGTATTTAGAATTCATTTCTAAAATCCTTATGAGGGGTACTTCAAGAGAAATATGAATTACAATATTATTTGGATGTGTAATGTAATTTAAACTTTCATGGCATTATGTAGATATAAGTATTTGCCTTTACAAAAAGTTCACATGAGAATAAAGTAATTGGAGGAGCTTGTATTCTAGTAAATAAAACCATAGTGTATTATTGTTACTGATGGTAAGACAGTCTACTTAGGAAGCTAATTTTGCAAGAACTATGACCCCAACAATTTCCATTTCATTGTAAAGAGCCTTTTAAAGTAAAATTGGTTTGGAACGAACCCACGTGTGTACTATTGTTAGTTACAGCTCTGCATTTTTTATCATCTAAGTATTGTCCATTCTTTGTAATATTCTTGGTTAAAGGATTTCTTGTATGTTCCCCACATGTTTTGATTTTGTCTTGAAGGTATGCTAATGTTACCTTCACATAAATTATGAAGCAGGAATATACATTGTGTTTCAGTAATTAGTACATAGTCAATTTAAATGCGGTACATGATTTGTAGCTTTCAGTTCAAACATTGTGAATTTTGAGGGGAATATTTGCGGGGTGAAAACTATTTTCAGACGTGGTGAAATGTATTACGAAATTACACGAAACATGTCCTTTCATTTACATGCTTGTAATAGATATTTACGTTGTACGATGTTTGCTGCACAGTAATTCACATTAACTATGTTCGTTGCATCAAGAAGCTGTTTGAGCGACAAAATTTATATTTACGGTTGAGAGACGTGTTGCAGTGAGCCAGATTTATGGAGAGAAGAAAAACGTTTTTGAGTAGTGTATGAGTCTTGGAAGTTTTTATGTGCAGCTGCCAGTGCAAAGGAAGTATGACATTTTGCCAATTCTTTTCTTCGTGGCAGTTTGTTAATTTGTCCACCTAATTCAAGAGATATTCCATGTGCCTGGTCTCGGTGATTTTCAGCCTGATTTCCCCAAGATTCTGCTCATGCATAGCGTTAGCTATGCAGTATTTCAAGGAATAGCATGTCAGCAGTGACCTTGTTATGCGAACTTTTTTGATGAATGCGAATCCAAACTTTCCAAGTTGCTGAGCTTTTCATGCTTATTTAATGGACATTTTTTATTTACAGCCCAATCCATTGATCCCTGTAACCAACAAATCCCAGCAATCATCGAGCGAGATTTCCGAGCATTTTCCTTTTTTTGATAGTGCGGGTTGACAGCTGTTTATTGCAGCTTGACAGGCTATTATTTAGCAGTATTGACATTTCTCCTGCTTCATAGGCAGGGTTCTGGGAACAGTTTCTGCAATCCTTTTTCCTGTGCTTCAGTGTTTCTGTTAAACTTTTTGAACTCGAGGTTCATTTTAAGGGCCTGTGGTAATTCGTAGAATTTTAAGAGCTGTTATTTAGTGAAATCGGAGACCTGTACAAAAGTACTATTGGTATATTATCTTTTCTTTTAGTGTGCTTGTGTTTTGCACTCCACACCCTTTACAGTTTTGAAGCATGGGAAAGGCCACAGGTAATACCTGTTTCTGTGCAGAAAATCGAACTTGCACATTTTACAAACCAAAATGATAAAACCTGTGTTTTAGGGTTTTATGTATTTTGGACAGGTTAAGAGTATATGTGTGAAAAATAAAACCCATTTCTTTCAAAGTACAATTCATTTCCCCTTTGAGAATTTTTATTTTCATTTGTTGGTGCTATCAACTATCTGGCATCTTAATTAGAATTTTGTACAACTGGATTTGTTTTTGCATCCTTTTCCTTGCATATACTAAGGGCTAGCCATTGCTATTAGTCATATTTGCAGTTTCTTCAGCATTGGTAGTCTCATTTGGATATTAGATGAAAGTAAAGAGAAAAAAGTAGATATGTCTTGCCACAACGTTGCAGCCATACATTACAGGGCCGAGTTCTAGTGTTAATATATCTGTACTAATCGGAACGCTTTTTTACGGAAAGAAAGCGACGGCCACTAGCAATTTCCTGTTCAGGGCAGATGGTTGTTTACTGCCTGTCATTTAGGTTGGTGGGTAGTTGGTGTGCCCTGGGCTGTTTACTTGGTTGACAGTCACACCAGCTGCCCAAACATCGACCTATATCTGTCCCAAAGTTATCATGGTCCCCCTTCATAATAAAGATCATGCTGCAGTGTACTGGAGTTTATTTATCCTTACAAGACTTTGTCTGGCTGTGGATAGGGAGCTATGGTTTTAGTGCATTACACGTATCAGCTAGAGAATTTGTGTGAGCAGATGTGGCCTTTCTTTATCTGTTTCCTGGAGTTACCTCCCTGACATGGTGGGGTGGCAATGCTGTTTCTTGCGTGGCAGGGTGGTGCCAGGAATGGATGAAGGCGAGCAAGTATGAATATGTACATGTGTATATGTATTTATATACGTAAATGTATGTGTATGTATATATAATATATATTATTATTATAATTGATAGCCATTTCCCATGTCAGCTAGGTAGTGCCAGGAAACAGACAAAGAAAGACCCTTCCCCCCACATATACATACATATATATACATACCAACATATACATATATACATGCACATACACATGCATATACACATGTACATATTCACACTTGCTCTCCCCCATCCACTCCTGATGCCATCCCGCCCCACGAGAAATAGCATTACCACCCTCCTCGCCGGCGAGGTAGTGCCAGGAGACTGACGAAATGGCCACATTCGCTCACACTCAGTCTCTAGCTGTCATGTGTAATGCACTGAAACCACAGCTCCCTTTCCA
>JAYMFT010000008.1:513378-542845 GCA_038088735.1 Panulirus argus | reverse complement strand
TGCCTTTCCTCCCTTCCTGACTCTCTCTCTCTCTCTCTCTCTCTCTCTCTCTCTCTCTCTCTCTCACGCACAATGAGGTCAGAGGTGACGCCATTAAGCCCAAGGGTCGTACCATCGCGGTGAAGGGGGTTCGAAAATCAAACTTAAGACTCCAAGAAGCACTTGACGCCTCTCAGCCGCTACACCAGAACCGACTCCTCTCTCTTCACATAGCTGACGCCTTATATATATATATATATATATATATATATATATATATATATATATATATGACAGATTGATACCTGGCATGTTAGCATTGAGTTCAACACCTGTTTTGCTAGCAACAAGTGTGTCCGTACCTCCGTCTCTCAGGATAAACTGTCGTTCATAACGTCACACTTTTGTACTGAAATGCCGGTGCAAAAAATTAGAATCTTCTCCAAGTTCGTATTTTTTTTTCTCAAAATTGAGTAATAATATAACAAGAGAGAGAGAAAAAAAAATATATGTGTTCTCTCTTTAGATCAAACCTCTCGTTGAGACTTTAATGACCACATTCAGGTCACGTGTGAAACGGGGGGGGGGGGGTTAGTTGGACAGCAACCTCTCCAACACAAACTATCAGTCACTCTGGCACCATCGAGAAAATTTTGGTGCATTTGATTATACTTGTCTAGATTGTTATCGAAATGTACATAAAAAAAGAAAGCATGGGCTCGCCATTTAACAGTGAAAATCAACAATTTTTGAATTTAGTGCGTAGGTGAAATTTTTAGATAAATGATTTAAAATTTAGCAATCAAATCAACTTCTTATAAAACCGTTTTCTGTGTAGACTGTTGTACACGTACCGTGTACCTCTTCATTACCCGTAACAGCAAAACGGAAAGCTACATATGTTCTTCAACAGTTGATGCACTCTCCAATGCCTTCAGTGTTCCTAAACCATAATTTCATTAATAATCTGTGACAAAAACTCGTTGAAATATGTAGTTTACACACATTTTCACTTGAGAGTTGTCTATGGATCATTAAAAACTCCCCCAGAGAATTGCTTTTTGGTATTTCAGTATTTATTGTAAAGCTTCCATCTTATTCATCATTATCACTTTGTGTGTGTGAATGTGGTGCGTTAACACAGGAGGAGGTTCAAAGGTATGTGGTTCAGTGATTATAATAGCTCACAACGGCTGGATGGATGAAGGTGAACAACGAGAGTCGGTTTCGGGTGAAGTCATCGGACGCACTCGGAAAAGGTGTAAGTAGGAACAAGTCCGGGACGAGAAGTTTCTAGAAGCCGTGGAAGATCGTGTTCATGACATCCGTTCGTACGGCGATGAATGATGTCTTGTGAGAATAGATCATAAGGATCACTATTTTTTTTTTTTTTTGCGCCAGAATTTGTTTTTCGTAATCACTGGATCAGGAAAAAAATTACAGAATCGGCATCTTTCAGCCTCAGTTGCAATCATAATTTGGCCTTTTCAGCATCACTTTGAGTCATCAAAAACTTGAGATTGTACAGGATTTTTAATTATTCAAAACACGGCTCTTGTAACGAGCTCTACAGAATCAACATTTAACGCCATGTCTTAAGAAATTAGGGAAACAAGCGTGTGTAACTAAATCAGCGGGTCAAGTCATGAATAGTAGGTTCGCCATATACCTATGGCGTATAGTTGTTGTTTGAGATTAAACCTCCCTACAACTCGGGAGGTGCGGGCCGTATGCTCTAGCTAGGGCTGCCCACCACAGTTGGTGAGGGACCTAAACACTGGGCCTAGGGGGATGGGCTTGTTATCCCACCCAGCTCCCACGAGAGCCAGGCTCTCTCTCATGGCATATAACATGGCGAGGGTAAGTAAGTGGGAAGCGAGGGTTGGGAGGGGCTTGAGTCTACACACATGTGTCGCTACGGCAATTGGGTTGTAGGTTGTTGTGAGCAGGACTTTAAAGTTCCCTCCAACGTGAGCTCGTTATTTCTAAGTAGCCTGAAAGCAATATTATTCCCTGTTGCTGGTTGGATGAATGAGAGCTTAATACATTTCACTCCTAAAATTACGGACAGAAATCCTCTCCGATGTCAGGCCTTAGATTAGATATAAAAAAAAAGGGACAAAGAAGTAGAGAAAATACGAGGGAGAAAAAAGGTTTTAATAGATTTAGTAGAAATGAAAAACCTGCCTTGTTAAAAAAAGGACAGGTTTTAGGTCAAGCATGAGACTAATCATTTCCGAATTTCAGGAAAGAAACAGACGCACCCACCCTTGAGTTGCCAGTGGCCATAGAGTAATTATGTGGCGCAGTAGCTGCTGGCCGAGTATTTGTCGTTTTGCAAATGGCGGGGTACAGTTTCTCAAGCTGATAGTTTTAGGCAGCATTGCATGAAATCTTGTACTGTAACCATTAATGAAATGAGAAAAATACAGTGTGTTAATTGCTGTCCATATAACAATATAGGAAACGATAAAAGTAATATTTCACAGTTAAGGAGAGAGAGAGAGAGGAAGAAAAAGCCTAACTTCCCTTCATAGAAAACGAGAACCTTTGTTTTAGCACGGGCAGTACAGTGCATTAGGGGCAGCTGTTGTGCTACAACGGAGGACAACAACATGTGGCCAGAACACCTGCTCCTCTAACACAGCTGTGCACAAGAAAACACGTCCGCCGCGTCAGTGAGTCTACAACAGCGGCCACGTTCGTGGATGGGAAAAAAGAAAGTTTGATGTTTGCCCGCACAGGAATAGCACGGAACGTCAACACGATC
Source organism: Panulirus argus (assembly GCA_038088735.1). Classification (NCBI taxonomy): domain Eukaryota; kingdom Metazoa; phylum Arthropoda; class Malacostraca; order Decapoda; family Palinuridae; genus Panulirus; species Panulirus argus. Next base: position 540,096 of record JAYMFT010000008.1, on the reverse strand, counting down.
ATGTCGGGGAAGGTAAGCTTTGATTCACATAGTAATACACTTCGCAGCTTGTGTAAAAACCTTTATAACGTTGCTGCTATCGAGTGAAGGGGCTGTGGTGGATGCACACGAGTCGTCAAGTAGCTGGGGGGGGGGGTGTATCCCTACCACCAGCATCGTTAAACATAGCTAACTTTAATTTCCTGGCAGGACTCGAGTTGATGCGAAAGATAAATGACGATTTACTTTTATTTTTCGAGTATCTATTCAAGAGAGCCATATGGACAGGATAGCCAGTCCAATAACAAACTTATTATTCGAGTAAGTTCAGTTTGCCTACGTACAAAAATTATGTTTCATTGGAGAAGAAATCTTATTCTTTAATGGTTTGGAATATTCTTTTAAGTACTTTTATTATTGGGAAATAGTCTGTCGTTAGTCTAGTTAATTCCATCGACGTTAGGTCAGAATAATTGATCATTGTTGCCTTAGGGTAGTGAGAAATGTAATTGGATACAATCCTGCAGTATCTGATAACAATTGGGCTATTGTCAACTGTACACAGACTGGCAACTTGTTTATCATATTAGCGAGTAATCCATCCACTGACTTTTGTTTATTATAATGATTATATGAAAATCTACAGTGAATAGTCCATGCATAATGCTTTTATTTATCGGGTAAATGATGTGGCTAATAAAGAAAAGAATGTTAGACGAGGTCAGAGGGTGCGCACAGTGGTGCTAATCTAGCAAAAACGCGAAGATGGGAAACGAATCTTCAGGTCATCTCTTGATAGTCCATGATTTTCGTGATAGAGTGCGCTGTACGGAGTAAATGTGGCCCCTAGATTGTGACGTTGTAGGACGGTGTCCAAAATCAAGTCTTGGTTTTAGCAATTGGATTAGACAACAAGAGAATGTTAGATTTCCTTTTTGTGCCTCTAAATTCAAGCCTTTCCTTAGGCAAGGTATCGATCGGGTCTTACTATTTACCCTTGGCGATTCTTACTACTTACCCTTGGCGATATGATACGATACTAGTCAGTTCATTTTCAGTACTTTATTTCTTGATAAAGGAATCGGGATCCTAATCTAGCGTCTGCAGCTGTCTCAAGCGAAAGGCCTGGAAATCATTAAGTGAGCCACCGAAATACCCTGAATTCCTGTAGGATCATCTTGATGAGCTTTTATGTACCACAGTTGATTGATTGATCGACGGGTGACGCCAACAGTCTCTTGAATCATTCCACAACATTAGTTTTTGGCTCTGCCGCAGACCGTGCTTGTTCTCAGCTGACAGAGATTCGATCCACAGTGTATTTATGAAATGGATTTCGCTGAACCTGCCATTTTTGCCAGCTGAAAAATAACTAATGTAGAATTTGAAATAATCTATCGTTGCTGACCTGTGTAAATACTGGAACACTTGAATAATCACGTACCCTTTTATATGTAGCTTTTGTTTATGCACCGGTTTCCTTTGGTGCTCCACGGATCAAATGTAGGTAGTTCTTTGTTGGTGCAATTATGATTGATTGGCAAACGTGTCAGACCGTGATATGAGGCGTGTGTGGGCTTAAGTCAAGACAAGCCAATGATTTGGTTTTATGTGCTTGGCGCGACGTGGGATCGCTTGCTTTGAGCTTATGCCATCTAGAACCCTAGAAACTTTTTTTTTTTTCCTGAATGAGAGCGTCACGGACAGGAGATGCAAATCACGTAGACGATTTCTCTCGGCAGCTTATAAACTGTGTTAAACGTCTTGTTTGGTGAACTTGCTTTCACTCTTTCGTTCTCTAGTAGGGTCCATTTTCTGATTTTTTTTTTATTTGTTTCGAGCAGTCAAAATGAGACTTGGGTATGCGTCTTAAAAACAAAAGATATGGACCTACTCTGGATTAAACTATATCAATAATATACACTTTAGGCCCTTGTTCATTTACTTGTCACATTATTCATAATTACACTTTTAAATCGAAAACCCTCCTAGTCGGAGTCATCGAGAATTTAAAGAAAACACTGAAACACGTATGATTAGAAGGACAGGTCGTATCTGTTAGGGAAAACATGAATAGCTTTCGAAGAGTTCCACTCTTGACTTGCCATTGTACACGTAGTAATGACGTGACTAGTGGCTTGCGGAGTATTGCGTGGTCTAGCAAATGGCGGAAGGACTCCAGTGCCCAAGTACCAATTCTCTAGGGTAGAAACCGGAATACTTACTGTAGAAAAAGGAAAAGGAATCAACTTTGAGGCGTGTGGTAAATGTGTCCAAGTTTTGAACTCGAGTTGGGTAGTTCATTAGTCGAACTGCTTTAGACACGACTTTGTACCATTTTAGTACACAAAAACCTATTTTTGTTATAAGAGAACTGGAAATGTGAAATGGTTTCAGGACTGATCCATATTCATCCTTAAAAAGCTAGAGCCTATATCCATCCTCATTAACTCGGCTCTTTAAGATGGAGTCTTGTATCAGCCTGAGTTCTGTGTACTCTCGTTTCATATTTTATTTGTTAATACGCTCACTAGGATCTCTCACTACATCTTCTTCCTTCTTATACCCTATTTGCACAAGTATTATTATGTGTATCACAAAAATCAATGAAACTACGGCCTTCCTAGCTACCTTCCTTGTCGCAAATTCGAGCTAGGACAGTTGAAATCTAGTCTATCGAAAAGTATATTTTCTTTCAGGAATAGTGAAATTGTTATAGTGGCCCATACTATCTTATGGGAGTAGTTTAGACAGTGCACTACCTCGTCAAAAGTAAATATTGTAGTCTAGCCGTAATGAACTACGCTGTCATTATGGCAACTGTCGCAGTAAAGATGTTCATTGATGGAGTGTAATAAGCTCGCCTTGCCCTAATAACAGGAGGCTGTTCATTGCCAAGCACGACACGCCCTTCGGCTGTCACACAGCGATATAACACTGTATAGCCATAGGGGTTATACACCGATGCATTACATGATGCATATATACAGGTAGTAAAGCACTCCGGGCAAATGGGTGGTGAGTGGTTTACTGGCATCAGAAATATGGAGAAAATTGCCTCGCAAATTTTAAGATAAATATAGAAAACATAAGTAATAACAAAACATGATGGACCCACTAGGGTATTGTACTTCATTCCGTAAATGAGTTTTATCTGAATTTAAATATTTTCAACATTGTCTAGCTCATAATAATAAATCCACAGATAGATATTTCTAATCAGATTTTTCCTGTTTTATATCTACTGTCTGCCGAATCCATCAAAGCGATTAAGATACTGTAATCATACGAAAAGTGAAATAATTGTGCTACATGTCAAGCTAAAGTTTCTGTTACAGTAATACAGTATTAAATTAACACATTATGTAGCTACCCGTCATTTGTGTGTGTGTGCAAAACACGTCTTTAAATTTAAGCCCCAGAGCAAGACAGTGCCATCCTTTGGTATGATATAGCCCGTCATACCTGACAGCCAGCCATACTGTTATGCCACAAAGGTCCGGACATTCCTTACCTAACGTGAAGCAAGGAGTGGATCATCATTAACCCCACTTAATCCCCAGACAACAGTAAATCTTATTTTTTCTTATTATTACTACGAAATAAGTTTTCATGTTGCCGTCATGTGTTTCATTATAGAAAATGGGTTCACAATACTGTGAGAATGACAGTTTCGACGGTGTATTTTTATTTCTGGTGTTTAGTAAAATGAGGCATTACAAAGATATATATGTAATTGTAGGTTCCCCTTATGTCCGCACATTGAGATATGGTGTATCATAAATTTGTGGTAATGCCTAATTTGCCTATGATTAGTGATTATATGCTATTTATTAAGAACATGTGTTACTTAAAATGGATATCTTTTTTTAATCTGCATCTTAATTGATGACAGCCATAACTAGTGGTAATTTCGTAACCGCCTGTCCTTGGTGTTTCACATGCGATCAGAAATATTTCAGCAGTGCGTCACATTATACTGGTACGAAAATTTCTTTAACAAAGGATATATTGAATTAGGGCGGGCTTCTAGGTAAGCAAGATCTAGCAGATCGATTTTCAATGTTGGAGTCAAATGCTTATCGAAGTTGTGTAAATGGTTGCTTCATCTATTTAGAATGATTCCATCGCGTTCGTAGAAAATAATTTTATTTGACCGTGATACTTAATGCATCTAAAGTCCTCGAAATTTCATAGATCTTATTCTCTAGGCGGTACATTTTTACTGGCTTAATTCCAATGGAAGCCTGAATAACGACCGAATATGGGGGATAGAATCGGACGCGGTCGCTGGCCAATGAGGGCGCGCGTCTCAGAAGCGACCTATCAGCGTGTGCGTCGTATGTGATATTGGCATTGTTTGTACATGGTGGGGAAAAGGCCGCGCATCGTGTGAGCTCTCTTTATTTTGTAAACACAAGGAGGCATTACTACTTAAATATGGAGGTAAGGGCGTGCATAATGTCTCCCCGGTTGCAGAGTTTCGCGATGGCGTTCTCAATGGCGGAATATCCTGTCGGTGGAGGTGATTCATTCCCAGGGTGAATCCCTGGACAATGTGGTGGTCGGGGGGAACCCACAGCCACGGTATTTTCTGGACTAACCACATGAAGATTCCTTGTCCATGTCAGGTCTTTGTTTCTCCTTTTGATTTTTCTGGTCGATTGTTGCAGCTTGGGTTGTTCATACTGGAATTGCGTCATATTTTTACGCTTGAAATTGATTTTTTTTACCTTTATCTGCCTTTATGGTGTGGCATAGGCCTTTGGTGTTTGTGTACGACGCATTTTTTTTTCCTGTTCTCTCTGGTAAGTTTAGGATTAAGAATTCCTAATCTTAACTTGTTTCATTTGCTTTCAGGTTTTTGAACTGTGATCACCCGAAGGTAGTGTAGGATTTGCGTAGTGGTAGTACTATATATAGCTGGCGAGTGAGTTGACCAGAGGAACCGAACATTTACGTATATGAAAGTAATTTGACCCCAAATAATTATGTACCAACATGATCAATGGAGGGGATGTTTAGTCTCTTTTACTATAATCGTGTTATGTTTGTAGATATTAGAGACCAAAATGTGGATCATGATTATAAATTTTTTTTTATATAGAATATGTGGTAAGGGTTATTATTATTAAGAAAGTATGGGGTTGTGGAGGATGTTTATTGGTATGAAGGTCAAAGGGATGTATGAACCATAAAGCCCATAGTGCTAGCACCTCCTCCCAGGGGGATGTGAGCAGTCACCCCGACAGGACATTTTCTTGTAGCAATGTAAACCTGGTCAATGTTCATTCTCATCCTAAGGTTTGGTTAGGGTGATGCTTGGCCTGAATTGCTCTCTCTATGCACTGCCCTTTGGGATGACCATCCTTTGGAGTGCTGACATCACTTAGGCATTTTATCTAGGAGAAAACTATATCTAATCTTCCTTAGTAGCCGAGATTTACACTAAATTTTTATCAACATTAGTATGATTTGCAGCTGAGGACTATGGAATGAATGGTTCGGAGTGTTGGTGAGTGTTAGTATTATTTATGTCTTATTCCTCCCATCTGTTTGTTGGCCTGCAATGGCATTTGGTTTGATTTCAGTTGGATCATTGAAAAGTAGAATGAATCTCAATAGTGAAGGAGTTTAGCTAAAGTTTTCTTAGGCTCAGTTGATTCTGAATAGTGTCACATTAACCTTGATTAGTACCATATTTTTCCAAGTCTCTACAACCCTTACCCATTATCACCTAATAAAACTTGGTGAAATAAATTATATGGCTAAGCATCATGTTCCACAAATCTTATATTCTGTAATCACTGTGTTAGCATTAATAACTGTCACCCAGGTTCAAAAGCGAGTTTTGATTTGTTGCTAAACTGAAAATTCCCTAAAGAGATTGTTTCTGATTACTGTGTCCAGCAAGAGTCATCAAAGTGTTCTTCCTTGTCACGTGCTCGGAAGTTAAGGAAGGGATTGGACTCATCAGATCACATTGAGCAAACCCCACCTGGGGACTCCTCTGCCAGGTCCCCCAACTTTAGTCTGTCACAAATATTAAATTGAAATTTTTGGATTATTTATAAGAATATTAGATAATTCCTGTTTTAAGAAATTAGTTCAAGGAAAATAAACATTGATGTCAATGTGATGAATGTCGAGAAGGAAGATGCAGGGGCTAAAAGAAAAGGGTTGAATGAGAATTTGAGTATCAGCAGACTAAAGTGAGGGAAAAAGGGTTTTTGGAAGGAGGTTGATAATTTGAGGTAAACAAGTATTTGAGCGACCATCAGTGGAGGGCTAATGGAGAAGTATTAACAGGCAGAGATGAGGTGTAGAGATGGTGAAGTGAGTATGTTGAAGGATAGTTAATTGTGTATGGTGATAGGGTGGCAGGTATCAGTTGGTTGGGATTGTGATATCCGTTTGCAGAGTAAGTCATGGCTAGTGGTATGGTAAAGAGAGGAAAGGTGGTGAAAGACTCGTATGAGTTGGTGTGGCAAGGCAATTGGAGTGAATGGGATAGTTGTTGAATTTTTCAATAAAAGGTGGTGACTTTTGTTGTTGATTGTTTAGTTAAGATTTTTAATGTTTATGTGGCTTATGGTGAGGTGCCTAAGGATTAACAGAATGCCTGTATTTAGGTAGATAAGAATGTTCAAATTACAGAGGTATAAGTTTGTTGAGGGTATCTAGTACGTTATATGGGAGAGACGAAGGTTGCCGTAAAATTTATGAATGTTTTTGTATATTTTTATATGGGAGAAGTAACCAGTCAAATTACAGTGGTGCTGCCATCAAAACAGAATCTAGTGTCCTGTTTGTTTACCAACAGAGTTTACTGCATGTGTTTCAGGCTTCAAAGTTTTTCTGCATATATTTACCTTTTAATATTCTGAGTTGCTCAGAGCTTATCTAAAGATATGAAATGTATTGCCTTCTTTTACAACACTGGGTCTTTGGGGTTATGGGTTTTGTTTACTATGATTTTGCTCAAGGTACGAATTAACAACATGCAGTAAAGTTTTTATGCATATATTTACCTTTTAGTATTCTGAGTTGCTCTGAGCTTATCCAAAGATATGAAATGTATTGCTTTCTTTTACAACACTGGGTCTTTGGGGTTATGGGTTTTGTTTTACTATCATTTTGCTCAAGGTACGAATTAACAACATAAATGGGATACATAATGCTAGGCAGCACACTGATCAAGGAATTGAAGTTAGGAACGGTACTTCACACCACTTTGTGACAGTTATTTGTTGCACAGTTATTTGTTGCCAGTTAAGTATTCTCTTGGAAGTGAGACTAACAGTTTTTCTTTCTAAAGAGCCCAGAAGGTGAGCGGAACAGTCTGACACCAAGGTCTCGCTCCCGTTCAAGGTCACGTTTGGAGTCCCCAGCCATCTCACCTGCTCATCGCCGTACTTCCTCGCAATCTCGTTCTCCTCCTCCTCGTAGACGATCTTTTAGCAGGTATTGTCAATGTTATTGTTTTACCAGATTTGTGTTAATGAAGTTGAAGTTGTCCATGTATTTAGGTTGGCTAACTTAGAACTTGCATTATTGTCAAGATTAATGCATTAGTGTTCAGTCCTTTGGATAGTGTTCTCTGGTTTTATGTTAGGTCATCTTCAACTGGATTGAAAGTAGGACTAAATCTCACTTATCATATAATGTAGCCTATATACATCCTGGTGTTACCAGTTTCTGCTTTCATGAATTTACACAGCAAGTTAAAAGGCACCTTTGGTGAGGCTATATCTTTGGAAATATAGTCTTGTCAGAAAACTTTTCATATCAAAGGCATATATAATTTCCCTCATACCGTAAGTAGTGCATTCTTGGGATGTAAGGGCCTCTGGAAAGTTCTTGGGTGACACTTGGCAATGAGAAAAGTTTTTAACCTCCATACACTTGAGATTGTAAAGAGTAAAGATTAGGTTTTGTTTTTGATTTCATTGTTTTCTTGGAGGAAATCATATGTAGTATACAAGATATGTTCTAAATGATTTTAATTGTTATGATTTTATTTTAAATTTTTGAAATCTAATGGATTAGCTCTTAAGATTTTTAAAAGATGTTTTAACTTTTATGATTTTAGATATTTTGTCAAAGACAAGGAAGTCTGCAAAAGCCTCTGTATATGACCACTCTTGTTTACATAGTAGAAAATTCTAAATGTTCAGCCAATCCTGGGTAACACCTAGATTTGACCAATTTTGGTGAGATTGCTCATTACATACATATGCAGTATAATGCTATTGTAAATGCTTATCCAGTTGTTTGGTCATGTGCTTGTGTGCTGCCATGTCACACTCTGCTTTGACTTAGTAGGGTATTTTGTTTTGTGAACTTTTGGCATAGCCATTCATGTTCATCCTGTGCTTGGAATTAGGAGGATTTGGTTCTTCTAAATACTCAGTTTGGCCTTTACTGTTCCACTGAAATTAGTGAATGCTAATATTCTGCATATGTAACGAGGTGATGTCCATTTCATGCTCATGTATACATCACAGAACTTTAATGATCTCGTTAAGATTTTTATGCCAAAAACTGGCCAGATTTATATATAATGTCATAAAGTTTAGAATATGCAAATTGGATAATATGGAGTCAGAAGCATGGAGATTTTCAAAGCAGTCATTCATACATATACATTTTGTGAATAGAGCATCATGTTTTCTCAGAAAAGTTTTATTTTGCATGTTACGCAAGTAATGCATATATGAAATTCTTTACCCAGAGTTGGTAATTGACTATTAGATAGTAACATCTGTGGGTCACTTAACCTTCTAGCTCTTAATGCAGTTAGTTACTGTGATATTTTTGGTGTGGAAGTGTTGAGCAGTAGTGAGAGTTTTGAGGACATTTTCAGTGCTATATTCATAGGTTTGTAATATTTGCAAAAAGAAAAAAAAAGGGGAAAGAGCTAGGAAAAAGCTGTCCTGCTAGACACTTCTGTTTATCAGCTTTTGAACTGTCATACGTGTAGATGGATAGATATTCTTCATCCCTGGTGGTTTCAAGTGTAAGGTAGGTATATCCTTAGTTTAAAATCCACCTTTTGATATTGCCTTTTCGAACTGGTACTGTAATTGTTTGTCTAAGAAATTGTGCATCCTTTCCCATTTGCTGGCCCTCAGGCTAGGTCTGCAGACGTCGCTTCTAAAAAATTCATCAATGCATGAATAGATATTTTTCAATTATGTTTAAGGCATTACTGGATTCTTCCTTCCTGTGGTTACACCACAAGTAAAATGTCACCTCTGGTGAGGTTATATCAATTTAGTACAATCTTGCTGTAGGACTCCATACTCCAAAGGAGGCCATCCTTTCCCTTCTGCTGGTTGCAATGCAGCCTTGAAGCTGCAAATACCTTTGGAGGAGGGTCCTAGAGCTATATGATATGATTTATAGTTTTTTTTTTTTATGCTTGTTTACCATTTCTCCAATAATGAGGTAGTACCAGGAACAGACAAAAAAAGGCCTCATTCACTCGCATCCATTCTCTAGATATCATGTATAAAGCACAGAATTTATAGTCCCCAGTCAACAGATATATATTTCAACAAGTCTGCTGTTTATATTTTCTTGATTATAACTTTAATAAGTAAGTTATATTTCTCCATTACTTGTTTTTATTTTTGTGTTTGCATGTTCTTCAGTCTTAACATTTACCATTTATTTTTTCTCTCTCCATTCAGTACTCTTTCTATGACACAATGCTGACTTTATTAATCATTACTCCCAATTTCACATTCCATTAGATACTATTATTTTTCCTTAAGTTGATATTATTCTGCATTTGCCTATCTTTTTCAGAATCAAGAATGGTGCTTGTACTCAAATTTACTTTAAAGCTCTTCCTATCTTATACACATTGAGTGACATACCAACCTGCTGAACACCTCTGAAACTGGAAGAAAAAAAAAAAAATAGCATCATCCACTTGCAAAGACTGTGGTAGCTTCCAGCCTGTTCCGTCATGATTCAGCTGTATCCCACAGTCATGCTGTCTCAGACCCATCTCATAGTTCTTCATTTATTTAACTATGGTAACTCTGCATTACCCATACAGAATGAATTAATATTTCAAACTGATTTCATTTATCACCTCATTTCATGCTAGCAGTACCTGCAGCATTATAGTACTTAATTCAGTCGTTTTTCATTTAATTCACTTTAGTTACAAATATGAGCAATAATCATGATGAGATTACATGAAATACAGAGTGAGAAAAGATAGAAAAATAGAGAATAATAATGCTTGAAATTTCGTACAGTACTAAGAATAATGAATGGACACCTTTTGTGTGTGAACAAGAAAATAAGGAGTTAGGCTTAATGCCAAAGATATCATTTGTGCCTTGGTTTATGAAACTAGTGCCCTAACAGCTTGAGGCTGTATTAACAGTGCAGAAATCAAACAAGAAAAAGTAATAATACAAAATGTAAAAATATCATTGATAATGATTATTATATAACTTGAAGGATCCCTTCTCTTGGTGCTTTTGCAGCTTCTAGATTGTACTACAATCAGTAACAGAGAAATTACAGACTCTTTTGAAATAATGTTTTGATGAGATTTCATTCTAACAACAAAATCTCTAATAATATTCTTTAATGAATTTCAGGTCACGTTCTCGCACTCCTCGGCGACATCGCTCTCGAAGTGGGTCACCTCGTAATGGTCATGATGGAAGTCGCCGCTCTCGACGTACTCGGTATGGGAAGTTATTAATAATTCTTGTAACCTTATATATTTCTTTTACTACTTCACAAAGATTTAAGTAATTTTATTTTATTCAGTAGTAACTAAGGAAGTTAACTTCTCTGTTGAATTGTGCCCTCAGCTGTTATGTAGCAGATTTGTTCTTGAAGGATCTCCTAGATGCATCTCTTTCTGTGAAACTCCTTACATACCTGCATGCTTTTCCTCATCAGACACATCTTTCCTCCCATTTTTTGGTACTTTATTTCCTCATTATCCTTGAAAAGATAGATTACATTATATTAACCCCATTGTGTCAGTGAAAGAAATTAAAAGTTGCAGGAGTCAGGACCTGGAAAACCTCCCACTCTGTTTTATTACTGAACTACATTTCTTTTTGCACTCATATCTTACTTTTCTGGTACATATCTTTGGCTGCATGTAGTAACATTTGCTCTCATTATCTGTAGCTCCTTTCATAATGCATCTCTGTAAACCCAGTGATGCGCATTCTTTCTCCATAAATTCCACAAACAAGGCACTCTTTCTCCATATGTTTCTAACTCGCTTTCTTCAGAGTAAACTGCTGGTCATTTGTCTTGTTCTCCTCACAATGTTCAACCCATTCCTAAATATTTTCTTATATTCTCTTCAGAGTTCATAGATAATCTCTCCAGTATTATCATTTTCACCTTTTATCCCTTTTGTGCAATCTCCTGCTTTCTATTACTCCATCTAATCTCTGAAGCTCCATCGTTGCAGATACCATTCATATTTAGTACCACTTATCTTTTCCAATATTACTGTCTTATTCCTCCAGTTAATACCCTTTCTCATATGTCCACACTCAACTTTTCAAATGTCATTCACTTGAATGACACATATAAGCAATGCTTCCCAAAATACATTCCACTCATCTCACATTTCCATGTTTCATTTACTTTTCTTTGATATCAGTGCACATTGACCTTATTTTCTTCATATACAAGAAACAATTGTGGACAGTTGATCTATCACGTAACAATTGAAGTGTGCTAAATTTAACAGGTCTCCTTCTCCAAGATCTCCGATGTCTAATCGCAGGCGCCACATCGGGACGCGTGACAACCCAGAACCGTCTAAATGCCTTGGAGTGTTTGGTCTTAGTGTGTACACAACAGAGAGACAGCTGCACAGCATTTTTGACAAATTTGGACCTCTGGAGAAAGTTCAAGTTGTGCTTGATTCAAAGGTAAGTTTTTCTCTGATTTGAGTTGAAATTAGTAGATATTTTGGCCTTGGTTACCCATAGAAGTACTGCAGTAGAAGTAGTAAGAGGATTAGTAAAGGGTAGATGTTTCCTCTTCATTGCCACTTTTTTCTTACTGAATTTTTGTTTTTTATTGCATTTACAAATAGCTTTCTCAATAGTATGTAGAGTCCATATTATTATTGTTTCCTATTCCTATATCTTTTTGTGCTCCTCCCTTAATGTATTGTGATTACTAAAGTATTTTTGCTTCTGAGCTTAAAGTTAAAGTGAGCTGTTCTTACAAATTTTTTTTTCAATTGTTTGTTGATATAAAGAAAGGACTTGGAAAGTACTAGATACTTTGGTGGAACAGTACATTTACAGTCCTTATGCCAAAATCCTTCAGTTTGTTAAATTTAAAGCCAGCCCAATATTTGAAATGTCCCTATTACCTAAAATAAACTAAAAAAGAATTTTTGAAGAAATTAACATCTAGTCCTGGTTACTAGTTTAAGAAATGGTCTGACAGAGAGTTGTGAATCATGTGTAAATGAAACCCTGAATTGTGGATGTGGCTGCCCAAAAAAGCATTAATTGCACAGAATTTTCCAGGATGTTTGAAATATGTAATTAAATTTTTTTTCTTTTTAAGAAATAATTGGAGCATATGGTTGATTATAGGATTATGTAGGGAACATATTGCAATAATTTCCTTTTATTTACCTTTTGGGAAGTTGCAAACTTTTTTTTTCCTAAGCTTCATAGATAAACTGTTCTCTAATGTTTCCCCTTAGCTGGGGACAGCTTAGGGTTGTTTGTCTTAGGCATGCAAATTTCTTTCATATATTGGCATGGAACAAAATGTTCACATGCAGAGAATGGAGATTAACTTTGAAATAGAAAATTTAATTCAATGAACACATTGAAGGTGGGTGTAATTGCTAAGTTAGAAAATGTATAGAGGATAGAAAATTTAATTCAATGAACACATTGAAGGTGGGTGTAATTGCTAAGTTAGAAAATGTGTAGAGGATAGAAATCGTTTCCATTCCTGTAGTCACAAAACAAAAATGCTCAGAAAACTTAAAACAAATAACTCTACTAGTATGTGCTGAGTTGTAAATATGAATGTTGTGTTGTTTACTTGAAGTTTAATGCAAAGTATGGCAACAAAAGTATTTGTATTATAAATTTTAAGGGAGAGATTTGTTTGTGGGATTTACGGATTTAGAGAAAGTGTATTATAGGGTTGACAGAGATGCCTTTTGGAAGGTGCCACAAATACTTTGTATGTAAAGAAAGCACCTAGATCAAGTGAGAAATTTTTACTGTGAGAGCAAGGCATGTGTGGGAGTAGCAAAGGAAGAGAATGAGAGGCTCCATGTGAGGTTGGGTTTCTGATATCACAGTGGTTGTTTAATTATTTTAATGATGGTTGTTAAGGGAGATAAATGCAAAGGTCTTGGAGAGAGGGCTAGGTCTACAGTATGCTTGGGAATGGAGGGCACTGTTTGGGAGGTGAGTCATTTATTTTTTTGTAGACTTGTGTGAGAAATTGCTGAAGCTGGTGTCTGATTTTGGGAGATTGTGGGAAAGGTGTGGGTTGAGAATTTTTTTTTTTTGATAAAAATAAGATAATTAGGTTTAGCAAGGAGTGAGACAGGTTGGTTTTAGTGTGTTTAGATAAGGAAAATGAAAACGTAGAGGAAGTGGGGTAATGTCAGACACATGGGAGTGAAGATGGCAGTGGATGCAGCTGTTAGCTAAAGAGGTGATTGGGCAAAGATCCTGAGTACATTGAGGAGTAAGTGAGGGCAAAGATGGATGTGTTTGATGATATATTAGTCCTTTTGATACTGGACGGGTATGAATCTTGTGGCCTTAACTTCTAAAGAAGGAGGAGGGTGGATGTGTTGAAAATGAATTGCTTTATGACAGTATTTGATTGGAAGGTTGATTGCAAAAGGATTGATAGTGAAAGAGGAGTTTAGTAAATGGATTATGATTGAGAGGGTTGAAGAGGGTGTGCTGAAGTGGTTTGGACATATGGAGAGAATGATTGAAGGAATACTGAGAGGGTGATGGTATATATGTCATAAGTGGAGGGGACAAAGGGTAAAAAGGGAGATGAAGATGAAAGGATGGAGTGATAGAGGCTTTGAGTTATCTGGGCCTGAATATGCTGGAAGGTTAGGGGCATGCATGGGGTAGAGCACATTGGAGCAATATTGTATACAGGGAGCAACCTACTGTCATTGAGCTGAATTAGGGCATATGAAATAGTCAGGGTAAGCTGCAGAATGATTTTTGGGGATTGGCTGTGGATAGGGGGCATCAGTTTTGGTGCATCACTAATGATAGCTCTTAAAGTGGATTTTACTAAATGAGGCTTATTTTTCTGTTCTTGGCCCTACTTCGCTGATGTGGGAAATGGCAAGCAAGTATGGAAAAAAAATTGCACCATATATATATATTGAAAATGAAAGGATTCCATTTGCACAGTTATTGATAAGTAGATAATGAGCCATCTGGGTTTAAGATAATTCAGCTTATTACAGTCAAATAACATGAGTATGTTGAAGCTGGGTGATTTTTTAAATGTATCCTTGGGACAAGTTTTTTTTTTTAGAGTGTACCCAGTTGGCTTGAAATATTGCATCTGATTAAGATGTAAATTTAAACACTGCAGCTTTCACTAACATGGTTGACCAAAGGAGATGCATTGATTGTAAGTTTCAAAGAAAGAACATAAATAAACTAGTTCTTGCAACTAAGACTAAATAGATGGTACCTGCTTATTTGCAACATTTTTGTTCATGGAGCAGCTGTAGCTGACTTGTAAAAGTACTTGTATGATGTGTGGGGTCTGTATGTTTCCACCATGAGATGAGGAGAGAGGGCTTATGATTGTACATTGTGTAAAGTAGGCAGTATGTATTTGAAAATCATTTAATGTTGACAAAATTTCTTGATGAAATTTTCATTTCCATGATGGATTTATTTTATTTTCATATTGACATTCTTGTACACTTTGTTAGATTTTTATATATATGATATACAGTATATAAGGTGAATGTAAGTATCAGAATCATTTCAAAGTTCTTGCATCTTGTCTAAATAATCACTATTGCTCATAAAACAAAATTAGACAATCAACCTTCGTAATGTGTATCTCACAATGTTTTGTTAGATTTGGAATGCATGAATATAAGGGGTTAGTTGGGAGCTTTAGGTTTAGACATGGATCCATGTACAATACCTTTATAAATATTGACATCACTTGATAGACCAATACTTTTCTTTTCAAGTTACAGCAAGCTTTAGAAGCCAGCTCTTGAGAGCAGAAACTGAAGTAATATCTATAGAAGAGAGAAAGAAAACCAACATTGCAACATAGGAAAAGTGGGTCAAGTTTTGAAGTCAGATTGGGAGAGTTGATAAGTCAAATTGCTTTAGACTCGACTCTTTTAAGTAAGTACATGGAACTAGAGCCTCTGCAGATGTGAGAGCAGTACTTCTCATGTGGATGAATCAGTTGTTTGTATAATTGGAGTAACTGCTCAGAAAAGAAGACTCTTCTGCATCTGAACAAGACTACCAGTTATTTAGAGGTAGATTTAGCTATATGTGTATTGTATGGTTTCAGAGATAGATTACAGTTTTATCAAATATATTATATAGGAGCTGGAAATCGTGAGGAATTTTAGAAAGAGAAATAGAAGGAAATTGGGTTTTAGAAGGTTACATTTGTTTTGCTGAAATCTCATCAGAACATGAATTTAAGTGGCAGGGAAGATGAGGCAAGAAGTAGATCACATAAAAGAAGGTTGAGCAGATTAGGAAGAGCTTATGAAATGCATACTTGCGTCAACAGCGTATGCTTTATTTGGGTTGAGGATGTGGATGAGTGAGTGATTGGAGAGGCTGTATGCACCTGATCCACCACGTAGAATTGGGAACAGAGTTGCTAAGATGAATAGATTAGGGTTTAATGCTGAAGAGCTAGTTTAGTGATAAGTTGAGGGGGAGGGTAACAGATAGGGTAGAACTCTGAGGGACACACCCTAATGTGGAAGGGAGGTGTTTATCCACCAAGTACAGGTGTGGACCACCCAGAAAGAAAGTTAGGTTTCAGAGAGTAGAATGTGTTAGGAAAGTGAAAAAAGGGTAGCTGGGAGATCAGAACCTTATGCCAGACCATTTCAAGTGCTTCTGAAATATTAAGAGTTTGACATAGGATTCCCCAAAATCCCCAAGAGAGATTGATGATATTCCTGGGTAAGGATATCACCATTGGATCCCTTCTCCTAAAAGCCATACTGGTGATCAGACACGAGACAAGATTCAAAATGCTGAAGGAGATTAGAGTTAAGGAGAAACTCGTTGACTTTGAAGGTAGCAGGTATCAAAGCAATAGAATGATAGTTGGAAGGATGGGATGGGAACTCCCGATGCATGTTTCGGAGTTGAAGGAAAAGTATTTGTAGATGAGTTGATTCCTTCACCAAATAGACTAATACTTTTCTCTTCAAGTAACAACCTTTCTGTAGAATGTTTCAAAATTTTGAATTCAGCTGCTTAAAGAGTGGAATGAATAATAAATTCAGAATTGCTTTCCTGTGAATTGTAAACATACAGTATATGTAAAACGCTTTGTACTTATGTCTAGGTCATTTTATATAACTGTTCATGGTTCTGCCTTCCAGACTGGAAAATCAAGAGGATTCGCATTTGTGTACTTTGAGTCATTAAAGGATGCAACAGAAGCCAAGAATGAATGTTCTGGCATGGAAATTGATGGACGCAGGATCAGAGTAGACTATTCAATCACTAAACGACCTCACACACCAACTCCAGGCATTTATATGGGTAGACCCACCACGTAAGTTAATGAAAAAGTAATAAGCAGGTTCGAGTGAAATTCTGACCATAGCTGCTTATTAGGGTATTGGGAAACGGCTATGAATGATAGCATTTGGAAAAATGAGTACAAAGGTAGAAAGAAGATATAGGATTTGGAGGTTAAGAGACCACAAGTTGAAAGAAAAGCATATCGGGTGACTAAAACTAACATTTTTAAACAGGTAGGTGACTAAAAGTTGTAAGATTAAGAATTATTTCTTAGTTTTAGATTTTTTGTGACTTTAGTTGCATTATTACATGCATAAATATATATCCTTGTGATAAGAGAAAGAATGTTACATATATGATTCTTATGTGTTATAGAAGAGTAATTGTTTGAAGTTTATATTGATATTGGGAAAGCTGTTAACAAGGTTGATAGATGGCACTGTTGAAGGTGCTATAGTTGCATAAGGTAAATGAAAGATGTTACATTCCATAGGGAATGTTTACTGTAAGTATGTTGTGTATTTAGGAAGGTAGGTGCGTGGGTAGATCCTAGTAAAAATCAGCGTGCATCAAGGATGTGTGGTGTTGCTGTGACAGTTTAATCTATTTGTGGGTAGGATGATTAGTAAGTTTAATGCAAGGTTCATGGAGCAAGATGTGGTTTTGCATAATGCTAGAGGCTGGGGAACATGGGATGTATATAGTTAATTTTTGCAGTTGAGAGGTCTGGTGATAGACTTCAGAAAGTAAAATCCATGCCTGGTTAATTAAGTTGGGAAAGAATTTAAATGAAGAATATTGAAGGTTATTTTGAAAAAAAGTAAGGTGCTGAGGTGAGTTAGGGTGGTTAGAAAGAATAGCTTGAGTTTAAATTTGGAGAAATTGAAGGAAGTAGTACGTTACATGCTTAAAAGTGGACATGGAAGCAGGTAGAACTGTAGGGACTGAAATGTGTGGCTTTGCAGCTGATAGGGGGGACTGGAGTGTCACAAGATAGAGGAGGGGGCAAAGATCTTGGTTGCCTAAAGGGGTGTGTAGAAATGAAGGATATATGTTGGAAGGTAAAGTGTGTTGTATAGATGCTGATCTTGGGCAATTTGAAGTATGTTGGCTGTGTGCTTTATTTCCACTTCTTATTATTTGCCCTTTATCTCTTAGCACCTCAATTTGAAGTCTGTTCTCATCCCCACTCATTCTTGAGACAAGTCCAAATATACAGGTTTTATGATTCATATTGGTAACTTTCTTGCTGGAAAGTTAGTTTTATGTGAGAGATCTTCAAAATTTGTTAATCTCCCTGAGCTTTTGAAGCACCTAATTTACATTTTTTCTCCAATGGTTCTTTATCAGTAATTAAATTATGTATTATATTTTCTTCATACTTTATGAATAACAAGATAGAGCAGCTTAAACATTTCTAAGAACTTTTACAAGGTAGACTAGGTTAATCAGTTGGAACTTCTATGTTAATCTGATGATGTTTGTGCTCAATCAGATTGTGAGTATTGGTTTATGGGATTGTAACAGTATTCTTGTATCAGCCATTTTTCTGATTTAGATTTATGTAGCACAGACTGAAATATTTGTCATATTTTTCTTGATCCTTTCAGCCGAGGAGGTTATGATCGAGGGTATGGGCGAGGAGGCGGCGGTTACAGGGGAGATAGGTACCGTTCTCCATCACCTCGATACAGGCGTTCCAGCGGTGGCCGCCGTGACTATTATGACCGTGGGTATGTACCCGGCCAGGGAGTTACTGCACAACTCAAGCCACCACCAGACAAAGTATTCGTGTGGAGGCAAGCTAGTTAAGCAAGTGTACAGAAGCTTGTTGTATAGGCCTCAGGGCTGAAGATGATGAACCACAAGTTATTGGTGAAGGTTGTTAAGCATTGAATGAGAAGTATTCAGGTTCGTTAAGATCAAGTTCCTTTGGCAGTTGACAAGTCCACATGAAACACAAATATAATGTGAGAAACACTAAGAATTGAGGATTCTCTATCGCATGAGGTAAGATGGGATGATTTGAAAGTAAAATAAAGGGTTATTATCTCTTACATTTTGCAGCCACTCCTGATGAAGTTTTTGATTGCCACGTCACTTAATATTTGCAGTGGTTTATATCAAATTATTACTGTAGTTCCAGTGGCTTAATGCTGATTGATGCTGGATTTGCTATGGTGTACCTCACTCCTTTGGCTCCACATATTGTTTAGAGTTAGGAATGGTTGGACTAAAATTAAGGGCTTTAAGGTGTTGGTCTTGCTGTTCAGCCTGTTTATTTCACCTTTTTATAACTTAAAAAGTGGAGCTCTGTAATAGCCCTGCATAAAAGTCACTTTCTAACCATGAGAATGCTACGATTTCCATTTTTCTTGTACGTAAAGAAAGTACAGAAGTTGCTTCTAGTTTACATAGTTGTGTGACAGGTGCCTTATGATACTGCATCCTTTGTTAAACAGTCATCATGGCACTTCTGTAGACTGAAGTTTAATGTAATCATTTCATTAATTCGCATGTCTCAGAAGTATGATGACCAATCTAATTACTGGGTGTTCTGACAACTTTTCAGTATCATTCTTTGCTAGATTATAGACTCATCCTACGTGTAATGATGGAAGTACCTTGAACTGGAATTTGTGGATGTTGATTTTGGATCAGCCATGTTGCTGTATGGCATTAGTGTACATGTACAGGCTGAGAAGCGGCACTGAAGTTCCTTAGTTATGGAGATTCTGTTGCCGTGGCCACCCCTTTGAAGGAGTTCCATTTGGAAGAGGCATCAGATATATAAAAAGATAGATACATGTACACAGTTTCTTTTAGGATTCTTTTTGTTGTAGGACTTTGATAACTTAGACATACCAGACTTGGAATTTTTAGTATTGGTTGTGCTTTTTGTACGAGTACTTGCTATTTTACTTATCCCGTATCATAAACGAAGAATGCATATTTTGCCTGGAACTAAGCTTCAGTGGAAGTTTTTTGTTATGCTCGTTTAATACTTTCAGGGAGTAACTTTATGTAAGATATCTGCAAGGGAATAACTGAACTTCATGATGAGAGTTAGCCGTGGATTTTGCAGTTGTCATACGATTGATTAACTTTCTTCCCTTGATCTTCTGGCCCTGCCTCTCCAACATGCTTATTATCACTGATTTTAGGAAATAAGAATGTTGCTTAAATCATTATCTAGCATTTTTTGCATGAAGGCTGCTTCCACTCCTTTGAAGCTCACTATCCTCAATGTAATGGTTCATATTCACAAAACTTCCAGTTACTGATGGTCTTCCAACCTGGAATGTGACTGAAGCCTGCTTAAGTCATTCACTTAAGATCGATCTTTGCTGTAGGCTGTTCTTGTTGACCAGTTATATATGCCTTCTCTCTTAATTAGATAATAGGATTTTTTTTGGAACAGATTTGTAGCATGAGCCTTTCATCATATCTTTCATTGTTCATCTACTTAGCAAGGACCAACCAGCAAACAGTATTGTCATATAAAACTTAAACATTCTCTTCAAAAAGAAATTTTGTGAAGTATTCAGGGAATTTACTGATTTTGGAACTGTTGCCATGTCATGGCTATTTTACCATTAAAAAGGACAATATAGTCTTACTGTTTACCACTGTGTTGAGATTACTAAACTCAGGTTTTTACTATCGTTTGTATGTTACTTCAGGAGCTTTTTTTTTTCCCACTAGGATTAAATTGCATATTGCTGTATTATCCTCTTTTGTTATGCAATTGTATGTTGATTGTGATTTAATCGCCCAGCATTTTTATTTGCAATTTATGTGTGGGGCACAGTACAGCTTTACCCTAGTAGTGTGGAAATGGTGTTATAAAAAAGAATCAGTGTCTTAAGTTTGGCAAAATTGCACATGAGAGCTTGCTAATCGACATGAGCAAATTATGTCTTTTCTCCCTGTATTCCTGAGGTTACCTCACTAACATGGGAAACCGCGGTAAGGTATGAAAGGAAATAAAGAAAATCTTTAAGAAATATGAATAACACCAGAAATGTAGTGAAACATAAAATGGGTAAAAACATAACTGTCTGTACTGTCAAAAGGAAGGCACTAAGGGTGTTTGGTGCAATGGCAGTTGATGGTGGACGGGTATAAATTCTGCATGCTGATGGACTAACCAGCGCATCCAAAGGTCTGTTATAATCCATTTTACGCAAGCACATTACAAGCATTGTAAACACACTTGATAACTACGAAACTTCCCTGTATATCTGCCTCCCTGGCTGGCTAAACTTATCCAGATGCTTACCCAAAGTGTGGAAATGTCCAACTTGCCCAAATTTTCAGCTCTTGAATGATTAGTTGACTGGTAACTATAGTGACCTCCCAGTTTTGTAATAACTGTAATATCTCAGCTATGTATTGTCAGCTGAATGGCTTTCTAAATCCAATAAACTTATTTGTTTTAATTTATTTTTCTATAGAAAGTGAAAGAACATTAATATAACAGCTATGGTTTTGGTGCATCACACATGACGGCAAGGAAATTGATGAGTGACTGAAGGTGTTTCTCAGTCTGTTCCTGGCACTTACCTGCTGACTTGGAGGAAGATTCTGTACAAATATTAAAGAAAAGAAAAGATCACCTTGTCATATTAACTGTTACATGTGATGGTGAAAGGCAGTTGGATATATTTATGCAATAAATCTTTTGGGTAAACAAAACCATTTGTCAAGGCAACTTATTTATTCCCATTTCCTGAGGCTTACTCGTACATACTTTAGGTGTGAAGTACTGAAAGTCAGGGTCTGCATGGAACAGTGAAGTAGGTGAATGTTGTGGACTGCATGAAAATGGTTAAGGAATGTACTTGTGATATATTATGCGTTACATTTGCATGATTACTGAAGCATTAGGATATATAATTTTTTTTTTTCTGTACATTCTCTGAGGAAATTCTCAGCTAAATGGTAATCTAATTGTTATGTTGGTTGTTAAGCAAAATCATGACAAAGCCTTGCCACATGTCTTGCATTCCTCTCAGGTTTTTGATTAGTGGTTTTGCTAAGTGGCATGATGAGGGTGAGGCACTAAAGGTGAAGAAGTGGCACTGGAGTTTACCAGTTTTAGAGATTCTTTTGTCTTGGCCTTCCCCTTAAAGGAGTTCCTGGAGGGAAGGGGTATCAGTGATATAGATGGATAGATTAATCAGACTTGCTTAATTTGTTTTTCCTATTACCATTTTAGGCTACCTTTGTGATTGAGCTAGATCATATTCCATACAGTAACTGGTAATTTCCTTTTCACCCTCGATCAATGGTTTATCGACCTCCTCTCCCACTTGTTTCACATGATGATCTGTCTGTATGAACTTGAAACAGTCATAACATTGCACAGTGCAGATACATTCAGAAGTCTTTCATTCTTTTTCATGATATGACTTTTCATGTGAACTTTACTATTAATGTAGCTTCTGACATCATATAAACTTATCTAGCCATCCTTTTCCTGCTTGAAATGCCTTTGGCTCAGCTACATCATCTTTTTTACATAAATTCTCAGGAATCTTTTGAGCTTTAGATCTGAACTGAAGGTTACTAAGGCTGATTTTCTTCATTTTATTCTCTGTATATACATCCATAAGTGGAATTCTAACCCATGTCATAACCTAGGCAGACAGTAGATTAGAGTGGAACACAGCTCTGTGAATTTCTTCTACATTTTTAATGGTGTGGATAGTAGATTCACCCAAGTTGTAAGCATGCCCCAAGTGCTGTTGTTCCCTCACCAGCATCAGCACCTCGTAAGATTTCTAGCTTCATTTCTGAGGTCAAAGCAGTTCTCCATTTAACTACTGGTTTGAAGTAGATGATGATGATAGGTGCTTGGATGCCACATTAACAAACGGCAACACTGTAGGTTGTAGGAAAATCACTTTAGCAAACCAAAGTTACACAAGTAGCACAGATCTGCCCACAATGGTGGTAACTTTGTGAGTGAACTGCTGGGGGAAACATTGCATTATCCACCAAGGACCCACACTTAACTCTGCCTGCCATCCCTCCAGTTTTGGAACTTTCTGTTGCACTGTGGTCCTTTATCAGCATCATTACTTCTTAAGATTTCCAGCTTCATTTCTAAGGTCAGAGACGTTCTCATCTTTTTAACTGTCAGTTCTGGGGTAGTAGATGTTCCTGGATGCTTGGATGTCATATTAGCAAACAAAATCGCAGCGGGTTGCAGGAAAATCACATTAGTAGGCATGTCCAAGTCCCACAAGTAGGACAGATCTACACACAATGATAATAATAAGTACCACCTTAGACTTGCCCTTAGCCAGTCTCTTGCACAACTTGCATCTTTTTGAAGCTTAAAACATTTCTTAGCTAGGATTGCTGGGTATACAGTTGGTTTAAATGGCAGAGGTGCAGAGAGATTGGAGTACCTTATTTTTGTGCAAAGGTTTAAATGTGAAATTCTGGGTTTAGATGGCTTTGATTATTTGAATGGCTTTAAAGTTTTCCTTCATATCAGCTTTTGCTTGTCTGTCTCTCAGCAGGAGAATCCCCTTTTTATACCGCTGGAATGATCTGCAAGGGGCATTTAAATGTGCATTTGATTCAGATGAATTCTTCAGTTGTTTAAGGTATCTCTTAAAGATTCTATAATGGAACCAGTTCATTGCTATAATCAACAAATTCTCATTTAATGGCTTTAATGGCAGTATTAATTTTGTTTCATTTTGTATCACAGTTTTGTTTACTTCAATAATGCACTTTGCCTTCATGGTGTACACATTTT
This sequence comes from Panulirus argus, assembly GCA_038088735.1. NCBI lineage: Eukaryota > Metazoa > Arthropoda > Malacostraca > Decapoda > Palinuridae > Panulirus > Panulirus argus. The sequence goes on along the minus strand of JAYMFT010000008.1, from coordinate 516,558 downwards.
GTACAAAGAAAGATTTCAGTCCTTTTGTCTTGCATATCATATTTGATATTTCTCACATATGATGTGATATTATTATTGTGGCTTTTTTCCCATCTTTCTCTCTTGCATCTTATGCATTGTGTGCTGTTCCACAGTAATTTAGAGAAAGTAAGCTTTGATGAAAAGAAACATTTTGTGGAAGTGTCTTATCCTCCAGTACTGAGTGTATTGGATACTGACAGGTGTTCGAGGCTGAGAGGTGAATGACAAGCAGGTTTGCTTACAGTTTAGAGAACTGAAATCACAAGGAGTATGATGAAATTGCCATGCATTCAGAATGATTAGAATTGGCCTGAAAATTGAAAATTTTGGGGATATGTGAAAAACTGGTTTTCTGTCCATTTTAGGAAATATTCATTTCTGTGTGGTTCCTGAGATGGTAGGGGAGAAAGAATACTTCCCACGTATTCCCTGCATATCGCTAAAGACAACTAAAAGGGATAGGACTGGGGGACTGGAAATCCTCTCCTCCAGTTTTTACTTTTCCTAAAGAAGGAACAGAAAAGGGGGCGAAGCGAGTATTTTTCATCTAAGGTTCATTCCTCTGTTCTTAACGCTCTCTTGTTAACACTGGAAATGGCAAATGTGTATGAAAATATGCATGAAAAAAGTATACATATATTTACGGCAGTCAATGTGCTGTCAGTGGACTGAGCCAGGCATGAGAAGCATACAGGGTAATCCATGGAAAGGTCTGTGGGGCCTAGAAGTGGATAGGGAGCTGTGGTTTCAGTGCATTACATATGACAGCTAGAGAATGGATATGAACAGATCCAGCCTTTCTTCATATGTTCGTGGTGCTGACATGGGAAACGGCAATTAAGTATGAAAACAAAGATTTTAATTAATTATTATGTACAGATTATGTGATTGGGGGTTGATGAATGTTTAGTAAGTCTGTGATGGGGTCTATAGATTTAAAAGTTTGGGAACCTCTGTTGTACTCACTGTGAATAGTAGAATACGTGGAATAATATTCAGTTATTTTCAGATGGTTGAGTTTTGCTAAGGCCTGTCTATTTTCTGTTGTTTGTAGCTGTTGTATGTGGTTACGTTGGTTTTAAACCTGGTGTGGATGTACCTTCGGATGACCCCAAAGTATATTTGTTTATGAGATCCCATAAAAAAATTTTTTTTAGTGATAATCCTTTAAATTTGAAAAGGAAAAAGAAGGTGCCTGTTAACCAAAAGAGCACTAGGCTGTCACTAGCCCCTTTTTAGACATAACTTGCCTGAATTACTCATTCTGGAATGCCTGATAACCAGTTTCCTTTGATATTTTCCTCCAGAGAAAATGTTTACAGAACTTTACAGTCCTTTTTAAAATATATAGTAGCTTACATCAGCTGTTTTGTAGAGACTGAGCCCATTTGTCTCAAATATTCAGTGATGTGGAAATCAAATTACTCCACTTTAACTCCTGGTTCATCTGAATTTAAAAATAAATATACTGATTTTCTTGAAAGATTTATGTTTTGGTTCTTATGTATTTTTATTGAGTCAGGACTATTAGAACCATATAAAATCATTAATCTCTGGATACTCAAAAAAATTTGTTAAAGAATGTTCTTTATTTTGTCTCTAATTGAACATCAGCTTGTGATAAAGATCAGCCTATTCATAAATACTGAAGACTGAAATATGCATTATGATATGGAATGATGGTTTGATCATCACTTTACGTATGTAATGTTCAAATTTTGTTTCATATTTGTTTTTGCAGATATGACCGTGATCGGAGTTATTACAGAAGTAGCTATGACCGATATGACCGGCCTCCTCATTATGACCGCTATGAGAGATATGATCGTGCTTATGACAAATATGACCGTTATGAAAGGTCCAGATCCCGTTCATATTCTCCACGTAAGTGAGCACATTGGCTGCTAATATGTAAGTAACATTCATAGTACATTGAATACACTGAGAGGGCACTGAAAGGAAAGGTACATCTTTCTTCACTAGACACACTGCTGCATAGACACAATCTGGTCATTATAGCTCCAACAGGCTTGGAGCAGTATTATTTGAGTATGAAAATGTCTCATTACAGCAGTTGTACTATCCCCAGTTGACTAACTGGTATTTTAACAAATCACATATCAAGCATGTCATACTCATCCATTGGGAATAGGGTGCACTACCACCAAGGTTCATATTTTATCTGTATAAGATTCCATTCACAACAATGTGCTTTTATGTCTGTCAGTTTGGAGCTATTTATGTCTTGCATAAAGAAGTACAGTTTAGGAACAAATTATTCTTTGTACTTATATATGATTATGTATTGCAGTATGATGATTGTGTGTGAGGAAGATATACAGGTAAGAATTTTTAAGGGAAGAAATCCTGTTTATAAACATAACTTTCGAATTGCCCAGAATGTACAAGTACGTCCACCTGGGCAACTGCTTGAGATGTACAAGTTTGTCCACCAAGGCAAGTGTCCAAAATGCACAAAGTTGCACTTATGTAACCTGCTATAATTTCAAGGCTAAGTTCTTGGAAGGGGTGCATATGGTTGCCAAATGTTGCCATGACAAATATCTGTTGACTCCGTCCATCCATATCCTTGCTTTCTTCACTTCTGACATGCCTTCAGTTTTTACTCATCCTGATGCATAATTGTTGCTTACATTTCACTCCCAAGTATTTCATACTACAGTTCTGAAACATCTAGTCCACAAATGCTCTACCTCTCTTGAGACTACATGTCTCCTTCCCAGTTAGATGTTCTGCAGATGACACCCTCCTAGTCACCATCCTCCCATACATATTATACATGACAGCTGTAAAGTGGATATGAGCAAATGAAGCTGCTTGTCTGTTACTGGTGCTTCCTTGCTGTTGTGGGAAACTTTGAATAAGTATGAAAAATTTATAGAACATTTTCATGCTGAAAAGCCCTCAGTAAGCATTAGGTTTTAAGATTTTACAAATTCCACATAATTAGTCATGTGTCCATCAAAGTATTCATATCCCCTTCCACCACCACCACTTTTTCTTTTTTACCCACTTGGTTAATTATTGCTTTGAAACAGTGACAAGTATAGTAAATAATATATTTATATTTATTATACTTGATCGCTGTTTCCCGCGTCAGCGAGGTAGCGCCAGGAAACAGACGAAGAAAAAATACCC
>JAYMFT010000008.1:495164-508651 GCA_038088735.1 Panulirus argus | reverse complement strand
ACATTACTTACTCGATCAAACCATCTCACACCACATATTTTCCTCAAACATTTCATTTCCAATACATCCACCCTCCTTCGTACAACTCTATCTATAGCCCATGCCTCGCAACCATATAACACTAGTCGGATTCGTACTCTTTTAGGGCGTCCGGCTTCCTCGGCCAGACTAGGACATAGCGAAAATGCACTGGGCGACCGGTGGTTGTCTTTAAACCTGCGTGTGGCCGAGGTGGCCGGACTTCCTAATTAGGGTTCGAATCCTTCCCGTGGCATATATACTTTTGTCCGTACATCGACATTATTTATGGATAGATCAAATGCCGGGGTGAAGAGCATATTTGTGGCTTACCCATGCATTTCATACGAGTGAGTCATGTGTCTGGCTTACATCCATTGCTAGTATATGTGACTCATATGAATGAACCACATTCTTGAATCATTTGCTGGTCACTTGAACATTTCATATGAATGGTTCATGCAAGGGATTTATGCATGTTATACATATTTGTGGTTCATGTGAATGGCTCCTATTAGCAGTTTGTTAGAGTATTTCATATCATTGTTTCCTGTGATAGGTTCGTATGACTGATTTATACCAGTTGCTCTAACATGTCGCTCATCTGAATAGTTTGGATAGACGGCTTACATATGGCGTTAGCATCTGCACTTCATACGAGTGGTTCACGTGCGAAATTCATATCAACAGTTTACATTTGTGATTCCCATACACTATTGGTATGAAACATACACATGAACATTTCGTATGTATTTTCAATATGACGGAATCACGTGTTAAGAGTACATATTAGGTATTCATGTATTTTGCTCATGTGAAGACTTCAGGTGAGTGGTTCACATAATTGCTTCTTACGGATGGCTTAAACATGAGAATCACTTCACTGTTAATGTGAGTCCTTCATATGAATGGTTAACACGTGTGTTCATACGATCTTGTGTGCAGACCATATCACTGTTTTCTTTTTTTTTTATGTATGTAGCTGAAGACAAGCAGATGATCGGAAAGGGCTCAAGTAGCCGTCAGCTGAATGCAAATGGCATAAATAACGTTTAGTTGAGTTCTAATGACGAACGTACCTACATACCAGTCAAGTGAATACAGATGCTGAGCTTAGTATTGTCTTGGGGATTGAATAGTTTAAGACAAAATTCTAGTAGGTTTATGAGGCATGACCTGTGCTTTCTAAATCCTTGCTATGTATTATTGATCAGACTATAATGCTCAAGGTAAGCTACAATGTTATCTCTAATAACCTACTCCAGAAGTTTGCATGTAATAGTTGTTTGGCTAATAGCAAGATATTCTTTACAGGCTAGTGTATATTACCACACCATGTAATGCTACGGTTATAGAATATATTATGCAGGAAAATGAAGGAGAAGAGATAATGACGCTTGCTCTCTCTGTAGCATTACGATTAGACTGTGTATCATAGTTCTCAGAGGAGAGGGTGAAGGCACGTCCAACCTTTGGAGCAGCCTCCTGCTAACTGACCGGCAAGATGCCTCAAGAAGGACGACTGAGTTTCCAGATTGTCATTTTTCGTTAGTTTACTTCAGTGTCCATATATCTGATGCCTAGCGTTATTAGACACAGTGCTGCTCATTTACAGCCAAACTAAAAGCCCTTCCTTGCATACTTCACATATTCATTAACGTATGACCACTCATTCACTACCAGTCTCCTGTATTTCCTTCTTTTCGCTCCCTATTAGAAATATTCACTTATCCCAGGTATTCCTAATCCACTAGAAACTTCATATCTCTTCCCTAACAGTTTAGGCTTAGCAGCCTCACCTTGTTCTGATCTCTCGAGTCCACCTCCTGTCTCTCAGTGGTAGGCGCCCAGCGATCAGGGTGGTGTTACCGGTGCTGCCTGTCTGGGCATCAGCGGGAATAGTGACGGGTGCGCAGTGAAACAGCACTTCAGTGGCCGTCAAGTTTCACTCCTTTGGCCAAGGTTGCAGCCCTGTCTTTCTGCCTCACCTACACATGGGCTACTGGCATTCAGTTCGCAAACATAAAAGTTCTTCATCTCGCGCAGAGCACTTGACAATATGTAAATCGACACATTTTTTGTAATTCTAGATTTTCCTTCGGAGAGCGGTATGCGGCAGCAATGCCTTTTGGCAATATATCGTCGTAAGTACTCGTAAACAAGTACTCTCTCTCTCTCTCTCTCTCTCTCTCATACACCATTTTATTTTCCCTCTGTTCAACTTCAGCCAAGGTCATAAGGTTGTTTGACCATAGTGTCTGGTACATCAATACCACTGCCGCCGTCAGTTCAATCACCACGACCACCATCCGTATACTATATCAGCAACAATGCTACTATCCTCCATCATTACCACCACCATCGCTACCAATATTACAGCCACAGCTACCACTGTCAAGTGTATCATTACCACAATCAACACTACCCCCCATCACTACCAGTATCATAAGAAGTAATGCCACAATCACCTTCATTACCACCCTAACTACCATTATCACTATCACCATTGCTGCCAGCATTACCATCAGTACTAATATCACCGCAACTGCTATCATTCTTAATACTACTATCGCTATTATCACCAGCACCACTATCATCACCCTCATTACCACCACCGCCACCATTACTATCATTAACAGGAACCCCACAACAACACCACACGCAGCAGGACTGGCCCAGCCAGGAGGGACAGCTGCACCAGCCCCCCTCCCCTCCCCCTCCTCCTGCCCATCGTCAGCACACCCTGGCTACGCCAGCTCCTTCCCCCTCCGTCTGGTCGCTGTCAGCATACCCTGGCTACACCAGTTTCCTTCCCCTGGTCTCCGTCAGCACACACTGGCTGCAACCGCCCCTCTTCCCTCTCCCTGCCCACCACCAGCACACGCTGGCTGCAGCAACCCCCCAACTCTCAATCTACCTTCCCATCATCAGCACACACTGGTTGTAGAAGCCACCCCCCACCTTCTCCCCGCCCATCATCAGTACGCGCTGGCTGCAGCTGTACCTGTTATGCCTACACACACACACAAAAAAAAAAAACACGTGCAGCATGAACCTGCCTGGACCCTCGTGCTCACAGCTTTCATTTTAAAGGGTCTCGACCACTGGAGGGATGGATGACCTGCCGACCCCTGGAGGGCTGGGTGGTTTCCCGACCACTGAAAGGATGGGAGACCAACCGATCACTGGAGGGATGGGTGGCCGGCGGACCACTGGAGAGATGGGAGGCCTGCCGGCCACCGGTAGGATGGTTAATGTATTAATGGTTTTCCACCACAATCAGATGGCAAGAACAGTTCGCATTATTCACTTTTACGGATCCAATCTTTTTTTCTGTTTAGCCAAGTGTTGCTGATATGGGAATGTCCCTACTAAGAAATCGCATTTGTTTAAAAAGAATAATATTTCGTCCTATTAAGAAAAGGTATGGCTTGTTTATTATATAATTTGAGCTAGACTTTAATTCTACAATGATGAAAGGGACCAAAGCTTCTCTGCGTAAGTTTACTTATCACAGGGAAATTTGACAATGATCCACTTGGTCTTGTAGCAAGAAAGGTTATCTCGAAGCGTTGACTTCGGTTTGCTGCTTCTGACCGTTGACAGTCAAGGAGACAATGACACGTGCAAGTGTCTCTTTGTCGACTTGTAGTGATACATGTGGGAGTATAAGGCTGTTCGTGCGTGAGTGTGCCAGTGAGTTTGTTCGTGTGTGTGGTTTGGCTACTGATAACTCTCCTCCCTCCCTCTCCCCCAGCAACACCTCACCACCACCACCACAGATGCAAGATTCCAAATATCGTCAAGATTTTCTTGAGAGAAACGTATCGCTGTGATTACCAAAGGTCAGGCTGGAGTGACCTAATCATGGACAGGTAAACGTAAGTAGAGGAGGAGGTCAGTCCTTGGCGGTGGGCCGTGAGGCAATAAATGAGTAGTAAGAGTGTATAGTAGTAGTGTGCTCGCGTGGCGGCTGCGGCAAGTTCCCCACGCTGCCGGCACGCGCCCTGGTCGCGCGCCCCGCCACGCGCCCACGCCACCTGCCACATCTCGCCAGAATCTTAATCACTATCTACTTTATCTCCTCATTTGTACTTCGTTCCATAGCGATATTCATCATAGCACATGCGAAGATCGCCTGTGTGTCGCTCCACCTCTATTTTCTTCAGTGGATCAACAACCATGTTCTGATGTAAAATTGTGAAGCGAGAGAGAGGTTATCCGGACGGTCACCTGGCTAGTGTGGGCGTGGCCTGACGCACCGAGGTTACAAATAGAGGGACCGCAAGAGTTAAGGTAGTTAGTAGAGGTCCGCCGCTCGTGTCGCAGGCGTCATTCCCGCAGGATGTCGGCAACCACCACACAGCGACTTGTGCCCATACGACCGTCGCCACACAAGGGTGTCACCATCTCTAAGGCTGTGACGGTGATCACTACAACCGCTTCCCCTGCCACCCTAACGCCACCCAAGACGGGAGTGAAAAGGAAGTTATCGGAGCCGAGCCCTGAACCCGTAAAGTGTAAGAGGCGCATCAACTTCGGCGTTGGGTACGTGGTGTCGCCAGCTCCCGTGGCAGTAGCACGTCGTAACGCCCGCGAGAGAAACCGAGTGAAACAGGTCAACAACGGGTTCGCTACATTACGTCAGCACATCCCTGGTGCCGCTAAAGCAAAGAAGATCAGCAAAGTGGAAACTCTGAAGCAGGCGGTGGATTACATCCGTTCACTGCAGGAGCTGCTGGAAGACCATGACGCCCTCATGCGTCACACAAACTCCTTAGTGGTCTCCTCCCAACCTTCGCCGACTTCTAGGGTTCCTTCACAGCCCTACACAAACGCCGTCGCTCCCACCACTGTCCTTTCCCAGTCTCAGTACCGAGTCCTCCAGTACCCAAGTTACTACTACAGCGAAAATGTGTCTCCTGTGGCTGCGTCAGTGTACCCGATGAGCGTGGCTTCTGTGTCACCCACGTGCAGCGACGCTGCGGCCTCTCCGACGCCCTCCTACGACTCTGCATTTTCAGCACCGGAGGCGGCGACGACGGTGAGCAGCATGACCAGTGTGTTCTCGCCCGAGGCCAGTACCTTGCTGCCAGACACCCTCGACTCTCTCGACACCTATGACACAACCACGTCGCAAGACGACGAGGAACTGCTTGACGCCATCGCTTCGTGGCAGCAGTGCCAATAGCAGGTCAGTACTCTCTAGGAAGGGCAAGTGCCTGTAGCAGGTTGATATCTTGCTGTCAGAGAAGTGTAGCAGAGTAGCATATCACAGTTACCGTGAGAGCAGTACAATGGGGTGGCAATATTTGTTTAACAGGTTCAGCTGTTCAGTAGGTAGGAAGTGAGGCTTACAATACAGGATGACAGTAAGATTTGCTCTTCATGATGGGAAAGTTGAATCATGGAAATGAAGAGGTAAGTTTCAGGTTGACAATGGGAATTGTGCCACGGAATGATGGTGATTGTGCAACAGGTTAAGGTGTTCTGTAGGTAGGCAGTGAGACGTGTTACATGGTTACAGTAAGGGCTGTACCATGGTATGAGAATGATAGCTACGCTACAGGATGATAGTCAAAATTGCGCTATGTGGTGAACAAGTATCGTAAGGGGAAGGTGTTTATAGTTATGTTTCAGGGTGAATGAAAATTACGATAGAAAGACTTGTATTGTAGAATGATTATCGAGTTGTATTGCAAAGTGATAAAGAGTCGTCCTACAAGATGATAGTGAGTGTTGTACTACAGAATTATAGTAAGAGTTGTATTACAGGTTAATGATGGAAGCTGTACTACAAGATGATAGTAAGAGTTATTTTACAGGTCGACAGTGAGAGTTGTACCATAGGATTATTTTACAGGTCGACAGTGAGAGTTGTATCACAGGATAATACTGAGAGTTGTATTACAAGTTGATAGCGAGAGTTCTACTATAGGATGATATTGAGAGTTGTATCACATGCTGATAGAAAGGGCTGTATTACAGGTTGATAGTGAGAGTTGTACTACAAGATAACAGTAAGACTTGTATTACAGGTTGACAGTGAGAGCTGAACTACAGGATAATAGTAAGAGTTGCATTACAAATTGATAGTGTAAATTGTACTATAGGATAACTGTAAGAGTTGCATTACAGGATGATAGTGAGAGTTATACTGCTACTGGGTAGCAGTAAGCGATAGTCACTGGGATTATAAGTTGTACGGTGGGTATGGTAAGAGATTGAATTTTCCCGTTTGATTGTGCAAATGAAAAGTACTGTATATCAGATCCAAAGCTATCTAGCAGTCAGATAATGATGTACGACATTTCATGTAGTATAAGACAGGACTAGAGAGTAGGCAAAGGGAGAAGAGGTCGGGACTGGTTCTAGAAGCAAAGCGTAAACTTTACTTAGACATTCTGACTGAGCTACATTGAGGAGAAGGACAACTTGTGGTGCTAATGATGCTTCTAAGACTGTACACGCGGCCGTTTCCGTTTGAGAAACCTGGTAATCCTGAAAAGGTTATCTTACACCGAGAGAGAGAGAGAGAGAGAGAGAGAGAGAAAGAGGACACATAAAATGTGTGATGCTATACTGAGAGCGTTTGTGCATCACTACGCCAGTCGACTAGTCTATTTATAAGCTTGTTCGTTTCTGGAAAACTAAATACTTTTTTGATAATTCTTTAATTTATCAAAATAAAAAAAGACTAGTATTTTAGAGCATAAAATTTACGAAAATGTAAAGAAAATTTTGGAATATATGTTTTGCTTTGAGCTGTAATGGTGATATTTCTCATCGTAGAGTTCCATCTTCCTTTCCATGTCAGTGGCAGTAATCAAGGCTCTTGGACGGAATAGCTCACTGCCACACCTCGTAAGGCGATCTGATCCCTTCTTAAACATAAGAGAGATGTCCTGCAATCCACCCTACCTTCCATCTAGGAGGGGCACGGTAGCAGTTCTTTTCTGCTGTATTACCCGAAAGACAGTAATATGCTGTACTGCTATAAACTCAGGGAAACGATATTGTCCTTTAGGTTTAGGGGAAGGAAGATTTTGTTCCGCTATAATGTAAGAAGGAAACTAAAGTTTCTGTACGCACGTAGCGTAGAAGAGAGGAGATTGTCGTGTCATAGCTAAAGGGTAGACTAGATGCTCTTCTGTTATGGCTAAAGGTAGAACGTCATCATGTTCTGCTTCAGAGAAAAGAAATCGATCTTTGCAGAACACAGAAAAGTGATGAATATAAACGTAGACGAATTTTCGAATAAGGAAGTGGGAGACACGATAACCATATACTCGTTATAAAATGAAATGAAGATTACCAAGTAAAAACTGGTGAAAGAGAAAGAAAGTAGTTTGATTTAGTCCTAGTAAGAAGAGGGAAAAATCAGCAATATGTGAAGCGATGCCAGAAATTCAATGCATGGTTAAGAACATTGCATCTCTCTATTCCGAGTGTCAATATATTTAGATCACATTTTACAGTCCTAAAGAGGTTATGTATGATAAACTATAACAAGACCTCAAAGTTTCTGAAAAATTGAGTACAACCATATACAGATAGCTCTAAATTACAGCATGCTGCGATTTTAACACATGGTGATTTCAACAAAATGGTAAGTAGTGATCATTTTATGGATTCCTGCACTGTTTTGTATCATCACCCTGTAACTCAGAGCATCACACTTCCTCAGTACCTTTGCCGTGGATAAGGTCTCCAAAGTAAAATTTCGCAAATAAGAAGCTCACTCAGGAAACGAATCCGAACGGTGGGCTGAATCAACGGTCTTTCTTTGTATAGGTCGGCATAAGGCTCGGCAGCCGATATGGTCCACACCGACCCACAACATATGGGCCCACATAAATTTTACTTATATTTCTCTCCAAAAGAATAGTGGGCTACTTTCCTGGGAAACGTATATCGCATATATGATCTATTTATGTATTTTTCATTATTATTATTTTTTCTAACCAACGTTTTACATTTTTCGTAATCATACAAATGCCAGATACAGCTGGAAGACATTGGAATGTAAATATCCCTAACCTGTTTATCGATATAGCTTTAAGAGAAAGATTGTTAACAGACCCAGGTTACTATATATCTTTTTTGGTATGATGGAGTGTTGGCCTGGCGTCAAGGAACCGTAATGCTGAATGTGGCAGACCGAAAGGTGGTATTGTCAATTCCTCTCCCCCTCTCTCCTCCACTCCCGCAGGCTACTCCACCCAACCTTACTCTCCTTAATTACTCTACCTTTCTCTACTCTGTTCAGCTACACCACAACGCCCTACTCTCTCCAGTCACCCCTAATATCTCCATCACTCTTCCAATGTACCCCACCAAGCCCTACCCTCCCAAGTTACCCCACCACGATTTATTCTCCCCAAACGCCTTGCCACGCTCTACTCTCCCCAGATACCCCATCACGCTCTTCTCTCTCCAATTACCCTGAATGTCTCCAATACTTCCCCCAGTTACCCCACCAAGCTCTCCTTAGTTACCCATCACTTTCCCAAGTCACCCTACCTCGTCCTACTCTCCCACCTACTTCAACACTCACCTTGACTCTCATCTTCACCCTATTCTCTCCACCTCCCAGGGTTCAAGGGTTGGGGACAGTAGACGGTAAAGGTTCCTACTGGAATTGTTACTGCTACTGATGTTAAGAATCCTAATGTAACTACTACGACCAATCTTAATATCATTTCTGCTACTACTTTTACAGCTGTTATTGTCATTAACATCAATGTCATTACTTCTTTCACAACTAGTATTCATACCAGAACTCCAGTTACCACTAGAAATGAGATCATTTCAGCAGTTTCAGAAATACTGCTGTTATGGTAATAAAAATACAAGCACTTGATGCTATTAATATATTACTGATGTTGAATTTTTACAATAAGCCTCACCACTAACTACTAGTGCCATGTGCAGCTATTCTTGCTACCACTACAACTACTTCTGTTACCATTTTTCTTACTTTATCAATGCTGGCCACAGATATACACGTCGTGGTCACTATCACTCTCTTTTACAACTAGAGTGGAAAAATAGCCTCTGCCCGTTTGTTTGTCTCTCTCTGTTTCTTCCTTTATCTCTCTTTTTTTGTCTGTCTGTCTGTGTCCCTCTCTCACTCTGTTTCTTTGCATCTCCAATATATTTTTATTGTCACAAACTCATAAACCGGAAGAATTTGATAAGAGATGAACCCCACTGGACGACCCTGAACCACCAAGCTGCTGCTAGCACAGGAGGATGGCACGCGTCCTGCCGCCCCATCCTCTCCCAGCATCTTGCTGTTGTCTTTTCTCCTCACCCTTACTTCCAGCACCGTCCTGCTGCTCCTTCCCTTACCTCTACCCCAAAATCGTCCTGCTGTGCCCTCCCCTCACCATTGCTACCAGCATCGTCCTACCGCTCCCTCCCGCTCTCCCACCCCAGCATCGTCCTGATGCCCTCTCCCCTCATTCTTACTTCCAGCATCGTCCTTCTGTTCCCTCCCCTCACTATTGCTCTCAATAGCGTTCTGCTTCCCCCCCTCCTCCGTTCAACCCATCACCAGCACCATTCTGCTGCCCCCTTCCCTCACCACTACCCCAACCAGCGTCTTGTTTCCCCCTCTCTCAAATCCACTCTCAGCGCCGTCCTGCATCCATATCCCCTACCCTTCAGCATCGTCGTGCTGCCCCTCCCTTACCCCCCCCCTCTCCCAACATTGTCCTGCCACCCTCTCCCCTCACTTCCCCATTATACCGACAATCTCCACACCCTTCCCCATTATCTCAACATCCACCTCATACTTCCCACTCACTGTCCTCCTATCCTCCACGTCAACATAATCTGACACTGCCCTCAGGTTCTCGTGTTGTATTAAACCTTTGCTTAGTAATGGATTCCCAAGCTACTTTTCTGTTCAAGAGAATGATTTGACTGCTTTCACAACTTCGCGCTAAAGCTTCTTTTCTTTTGGTTTCAAAGCATCTTGGGTCTTGTAAGCTGAGAATAAATTTCTTTTCCTTGTCTGTTTTTTCTATCTTTATGTTTCAGTATTTAAACAGGAGGTTTCGGAATAAGGTGTTAGTTCCAGTTGTGTGCTCTGCTTCAGACATAATTCTCACATTGTGCTTTTCTGCATCCATAGTTCCCAATGTGTGCTCTTCTACAGCCATAGTTTCCACTGTGTGCTCTGCTTCAGCTATAATTCACTTTCCGTTCTCTCTTGCAGCCGTAGTTCCCATTATATGCTCTGCTACAGGTATGGGTCTCACTTTGTGCTTTGCGGGAGCCATAGTTCCCACTGCGTGCTCTGTTGAAGCCATAGTTGCCAATGTGCGCTCTGCAGGAGCCATATTTCCCACTGTGTGCTCTGCTGCAGCCATAGCTCCTGCTGAGTGCTCTGCTGCAGCCATTTCTTAGCCAAACCCAGGTACCCAAGCCAAGGGAAGCCTTAGAGGAAAAAAATCCTTACTTGACTCACTTATATAGCCTTTTTGGTGCATCCAGAAACTCAAGCATTTTTTTCTTTTTTTTACAAATACACACGCACACATATACTTACCCTTTTCTACACATAAATCTACTCATTTTTCACCTCACACACACACACACAAGCATCTTCCCTTTCTTGCATAATTATTTCTTTCTACATATACACTCATCTCTTATTGTGCCCACATTCATCTCTGCTTACACAAACACTCACTTCTAATTATGTACACACAGAGTACGCTATACATCCATCCTTTTACGTAAACACATACTCAAGTCTAACTATGTACATATACACTCATCTTTCGTTACGCACACACATAAATTTTGCCTAACATTTCCAGCTAAGTCCTGAGTTACCGCTTGCACTCCGAGGACTGAATGCCCATGAGTGAACTCATCGAGAGGAAAATGTTTTGTAAAGCAGCATATTCATCATTCTCATGTAGAAAAGCCATCTGGTTAATCCCAGGTAATCTTACTCCAACTCAGCATGCCAAGCCGTGCGTGGAAGAGCATTTTTCCTGCTCTCATATCGTCCTGGTTCTGGCCAAGCAAACTTCAGCTCTTTGGCCAACGATGAGGACCGGTGGGAGAAAAGGGAAATGTTTTGGGCCGCGACTTCCGTAGATCCTAATTTCCATTCGCTTTTTTGGGGGCATTTAGCCAAACATTGAAGACGAACCTTAAAATCTTATTTCCAGTTGATAGTGTTGATTCTTTTTTACGACAAGCAATGATACGAAAAGAGGAAACAAATGAGAGAAACCAAGAACAAGTCATGAGTGCGGGAATACGGACGGCGCGGTAATCACTGGAGCGAAGTAGTGCAGTGGTCCGTATCCCGCCAGACTCCCGCTTTTGTCCTGGCCGACGCCCGCGCCACGATAACCAACACGTCACGTATTCCTTCTGCCTTCCAGTAAACTGCGACTGGGGAGCAATGTCTGTCTTACAATGCAGCATTTATATATTTCTGCTGCAAGCACAGTTTGTAGGAACTTGGTGGTTGCGATTAATTTTCCCTATAGCACTGAAATTAAAAGAAATATGGCAACTCCAACACGTGAGCAACGAACCCCCCCAACAGAAGACCAGGCCCTCCCCTCCCCCAACAACCATTCCTCGTCCCAACCCTGTTCTATGGACACGTTTGTGCTGCTGTGGAGGAAACGGAGATTAGATCTGATATGGATTTATGCCTGGCTGCATTTATGGCGAATTCTGGTAAATGACGCAGTCGTTGACGATAAGTTGCCGGGAGCAGAGTCCTAAAGGTTCACTACCTTGTTGGCGTTGAAATTTCCCGGCTCATGTGAGCGAGCGTGGTTTCTCTTATACATCCGCGAACTTAATCCTCCCGCCAACTTGCCTTTTGAAAAACTGGAAAATATAATTCTGTCCATTGAATGACGCTATTGAAACGGGCCACGCTTTGGAGAAATTCAATTCAATGCCGTCTAGACGGCCGGATAAGGGAATAAGAGTATTTTCGATGTAGTATTTTTATCAGTAAGGGGATGGTTATATCAAGCATATTTGACTGGTATTTTATATATGATATTGGTATGCTAAATGACTTAAATGACAGTACTTACTAATGATACATGTATTGGTAAATATGAGGTGAAATTAGGACAGACGGTAACATTAACCTCCCTCTCTTCGACAGGTACTTCAAGGGATAAATCTAGTCATGCTTTTCCATCATCATGTACTACTGGTCACCTACTCCACATCAACTGCATAATCTCAGTGTATCTGTGAGGGTTGAAGTCTCTGAGTTTTTGATTTAAGCTTCTCCAGAAGGCGAATATCTGAGTAGTCTTCAGGATCCTATAGTATGGCCCTTCGACTTCAAGTTTTCGACAAAATTTCTATTTGGGCAAGAATTCCCAGCCAGTCTTGCCGCCACAAAACCCTCCGCCAGCAGCTCATCCATCCCTCCCGACAACTGAGGCTTCTGCCGCTACTGCTCCGTAGAATGGGTTGCGCGAAATCCAAGTAAAACCTCTCTGCTGTGTTATCCAACAGTACTTACGATATCTGCATGAAAACCCCTGAAGTCAGGAAACAGATGGCGTTGGTGGAGTACCTCTAGACATGCAGACAATGACTACGATGAGCAGAGGAAGCTCCCATGATCCCCTTGTAAGCTTCAGAAGGTCTAGAATGTTCCTGGGACACCTAGATGAAGTCTGCGATACGGTCTGAGTCCAACTATCTCGCAAGAAGAGAAGGAAAGGGGTTTGCCCACTTTCTAATGCTAATAATAACAGGTAAGTTTGGGATGAATGGGGTCCAGTGCATCTGAGTTTCTATAGTGAATGGCTGAGTAAATTGCTCCTGGCCTTAGAGTGCCTATGGTTCCCATGGTTATCAATTGTAATGCAGCCACCAGATTTAAATTGGTAGTTAGGCTGGTAGACTCCCAGGTCTAATGGCAGTCTTTTGAAACGATTACGTCATGGATATCTGATCTTTAAAGGGATTCGTAGTAACACATCATATAACTAACGTTAAAAGGACTAAATTGTCTCTCCAATATCAAATACATATCAGAGTCGTTACATATATTTCGAAGTCGTTGCTGTATGTAGTACCTGACAAAGATTGTAAACTCTGGTGCATTGTAAATTCCAATGATAACCTGACATTTCCAAAGGTCTGATAATATTTCAGGATTATGTTTAAGGGAGATGTGTGTGTGTGTGTATATATATATATATATATATATATATATATATATATATATATATATATATATATTCGCCATTTCCCGCATTAGCGAGGAAGCTTTAAGAACAGAGGATTGAGCCTTAGAGAAAAAATCCTCACTTGGCTCCCTTCTCTGTTCCTTCTTTTGGAAAAGTGAAAGCAGGAGGGGAGGATTTCCAACCCCCACTCCCTCCCCTTTTAGTCGCCTTTTATGACACGCAGGGAATACGTGGGAAGTATTCTTTCTCCCCTGTCCCCAGGGA
>JAYMFT010000008.1:478111-495064 GCA_038088735.1 Panulirus argus | reverse complement strand
ACAACCATGGGGACATCACACACCCCTGAAGCAGACCAACCTTCACTGGGAACCAGTCACTCTCTTCTTTTCCTACTCGTACGCATGCCATACACCCTTGATAAAAACTTCTCACTGCTTCCACCAGTTTACCTCCCACACCATATATTCTTAAGAACTTCCACAAAGCCCCTCTGTCAACCCTATCGTATGCCTTCTCCAAATCCATTTATGCTACAAACAAATCTATTTTTTTATCTAAGTAGTACTCACATACATTCTTCAAAGCAAACACCTGATCCACGCATCCTCTACCACTTCTAAAAACCACACTGTTCCTCTTTTCCCTATGTTGCAAACTTGTGGTTAATTGTGTGATCATTTGCTTGGCGCTACCTCGCTGACACAGGAAACTGTGATCAAGTATAATACATAATAAATAAAATAAATAGTGTTGATGGGATGGCCTTGATTAGGGCCTCAGCTGCCTGTGTCGTCAGCTAACATAAAAAATGAATAGTGTCTTTGTTCCTTTTGCAGTTAGTTGATAGGCTTATGCCATCGGCAAAAATCACAAAATCACATTCTCTTTCATAGTTTCACATCATTGTGCCATTTTGGCCAGCAAAATCATTCTGCAACATCTTTTAAGAGTTTTAATATACCTGGGTGTTGGATGCCTTCTTGACATGCTGCCAACACTTAACTTACAGCAGAGCTCGGGAGAGCTGGCACTGTAACCAATTTTAATGATCTGTACAATAATAATCCACCTTCAACATGCAATCTTTAAATTTGGCAAGTTTGTGATTGTCACCTTTGACAATATTATCTCTGACCCTTGACACACATCATCACCTTTAGTGTACCATTTGTGAATCAAGTCCTTAGAAAACACTCTTTGAAGTCAGGATGGACTTTTGATCACAAATACTGTAGGTGGTGCTTGGTTATCCTTTGTTGAATTAAAGTATACCTCTCCTCTCTTTGTAATTATGATTCTGGATTTTCTATCCTTGCAGTCAAAGCTAATGCACCATCCACCATCAATTTACATGGCAATATTGGTACTGAGCATTTTGTGCTGCAACTAAGAAAAGTGATGTAAATCATGGAGTGCCAGTATACGTGATCATCTTTCACCATGACTTTAGATGCATGCAAGATGATCCTTAACACAATCCCCTATGCAATCCGTTAACTGTCTGTGCCTTACTTTATCACCGTTTGTCGATATGCACTGGGCCTTAAACAAAGTAACTCTGTCTACCACTCTGGAGCCGAGCTCCAACCCTAAGCTTACTGCAGGAGTTTCCCCTCATGTACTAATTCTGACGACAAACTTTGCTGGAATTCTTAATATTTGTATTTATATGTTTACTAGGATAGCTTTGCAATTCAGAAAGAATTCAGGTTAATCTCAGATCAGAATTTCTTGTTGTTAGTAAATAGGTTAAACTTTCATTGTCAGTCTGTATTATGAACTTCGTACCATTCACACATTTAAGGAAATGCACCAGCTCCTTGTCTCTCAACATGTCAATCTGCTGCACTTTATAAAGAACTTTTGTTTCACATCTAATTCCTCTTTCCATGGCTGCCTGATATTGTAACAGTACTGTTTTTCTGCATCATTAAGATTATCAACTTGCAATGTAAATATTCTTGGAACAGTCAGGGAACAGTCAGGTAATATAAGTATCACTGGACTAATTAAAAACCTATCTTTGGTTAATACTTCTTCACATTTTTCATCCATTCCAAATATGTGCAATTCTACCTTGCTTTTCAGATTTGGCATACAATTTAGTAAGAGATCACATCATATCTGAATATCCTTTAATAAACTATCTGTAGTAGTTTGACCTACAACTCCATGTTTTTAAGTCCTTTACAGATGCTGAGTGAGGATAATCCCTAATTTTGGATTTGTTATCTGGGTCAGGGCTTAGGGCCTCCTTCATCACTGACTCTAGTAGGTGATCTGCTTCCTAAATACCTGTTATACCAGGATGTAGCATACAACCATGCAGCTTCAGTCTTTGTAACATTTTCTCTCTTACTCTGTCTTTTAGAGAACAATGAAATCTTTCAAATATGCTAGTACTATATCTTGAAATAAATTTCCTACAACCATTCTCATGAGGCTCCTAACATCTGCTGGTGCCTCTGCCAATCCAAATGGCAGGACTTGTATGAAACAGTCAGATGAAAAAATTTAACTTATCCTTATCCCTTAGTAACACATAGAGATATCTTCAAAAGTCTATGACTGTGAAACACTTTATTTAACACTGTTACAGGTCTTAATCACATCTCAGTGAAGGGTTGGATTCAACTCTAGTAACAGCATTAACTTTGTAATCTTCACACACACTAATTTCCCCTGACTTCTTTAACACTGGAACTGTAGATGAAGACCAAGGAGAGTTAGACTCCCTAATACCTCACTTAGCAAACATAGCATCGGCCTTAACTTTTTCTTTAAAACTGGGGTGGGTGGTTGTTCAATGGGGACTGCACCATCAATTTCAGTTGCAAATTCAGCCATGCTTTAACATTGTTCATTCTTGCTCATAACTAACTCCTTTGAAGCAAACAGCTTCTTACAAGCTTCCACTGTCTCCTTACTACATTCTGCTTTTGACCAATCAAATAACACCAACATATCACTAGACTAGACGTGATTGTACTACTACACATTCCCCAGCTCTCCACTCTTGTACCCACAACACTGTGTCTGAAACTCATGCATGAAATTAACAACAGTTAATACCACTTTATCTTCTTCAAGCCTTACAACAACAGGGCTGAAAGCAACACCAAACTCCCTACACCAAACATTCCTTAAAGTAAATGAGGCATCATATTTTACGCATCTGTTCACTGTAACCTCAATAAGCAACACAGAAAGGTGGTGGAAAATTAACACACTTTAAGATCCTCAAAAAACATGCACTGAGCTTCCCATTAACTGTTCTACACTGCAACTGATAAAATCCCTGCAGTAATAGATGAGTTGTCACCCACCAATGCTCCTATAGAAAACATGCCCTAACAATTATAAACTCCAAACAAACTGCTCCTAAAGCTTGATCACCCTCACCAAACAAGCTAGACAAGGTACAACCTTTCCTTTTTACATACAAATCCGATTCCCTTGCAACTACTGTCATAATGTTTACAGTAGCCATAAAATTAGTCTCAAGCCATTCTACCTTTATAAGAAGCTGGTATTATGTGTCTCCTTAACATGCCCCAGTAGATTTCATAGTTCCTTCCTCAGATCTGCAAGACTTACACTGTTTTGCAGAATGTGCTCCTCCACAATAAAGCAAACCAGCCTTCCACTGCACTCTGGCTCTCTGGATTACCCGAGTCTGGTTATTAGGTAACAAATGGATGATCTAATTTTCAGTCCATTCTTACTATCATTACTTTTCTTACTTCTTAGCTTTGTTCTATCCTGCTTTTGTGCAGAGTATAAGTCTCTCCATTATTCTGTTGAGAGGCTTGGAACTTCATTGATTCCTTTTTGTCTTGAGAATGAAACCCCCTCTATCTACTAACGTCACTTTACATCAGCTAGGAGGTGTCTCCAGTCACCAGGCAAACCATATTGACTGAGTTTTACTATCATATTTGTATGCTGGGTCTTGGTAGTCACCACTGGGAGTAGCTTGTGCACCACTGCATCACATGATTGCTCAGGTCCCCTAGCAACTAGAAAATTATCTTTAATGGGTCCCATTTCTCTTTTTTCATCATAATCATCTTTAGCACTCATTGAATTTCTTAAATTCATTATTATTAATGAAAGCATCCCTAGCATTCTGGGATACTTGGAATGCATCTCCTTTCTCTGAGTCTGCCCTACCAACCATGGCCAATGAGAGGGGAGTGCAGGGGGGTACATCATACCGGGCCTGGGGTTCCAAAAGGGGGCCCGGGAATTTCCTGTGGTCTCAGAAAATGTTTGCATATGTTGAAGACTAGCATTCACATTTTGTGTGTCTACATAGTTAAAATATTCTTAAAGCACATGGCATAAAACCGTAGTGGATAAAAACAGAATGACTAATGGAGAAGGAAGGGGACCCGAAAAAACTTTGTACCCTGATAAAATTCCTCTCAGAGACCCTGCTGCCAACTGCCTGAGTACTCTGTAAATGCTACCTCACAAAGTTTTAAAAATCTTTATAATGGTGGTCCTGTTTTACTGCAGTCTGCTACAATGCATTATCATATTTAGGTACTTTCTCCTCTGACATGTGTAATCTCATGCATGCTGCACCATTTACTCCCTCTGGATTCTCCTTAAAGTTTGTATGAAACATAATTGCTAGCTCTTACACTCCTAATGGCAAGAAATCCACTCAGAAGTCAAGTAATCCCAGCAAAAAGTTATACCAACTAAAGCAATCACATTATACATCAGGAATGTAATGTTTTACTTTACCTCTTGGAATTATCCATCATTCTTCAGATATTTATGTTTGAAACTGCTTGGTTTAGAAAAGACTTCCATATCACAATAATAAACTGCAAATTGTTCAAGAAATTCACCATGGTAATGTTCCTTGGCTCTCATGAGATAGCCTGTTACACTGTCCTCGTAAGGTCGCCAACAACTTGTTACTGGGTTGCCCCAAGGTTTACTACAGTGGGGCTTTCCACTTGATCCCAAAGATCATTACATTGTATCCGATTGTGATGTATCTGTCACATAAAGCCATTAGCATACACCAATGAAACTTCATAATAACTCTTTATAGTCCTTGTGTGTAGTGCTGGTATGCAAATAGTAATATGCTTAGCTGCTGGAGGTGGTGGGTTTGGAGTCAGGTTGGTTGCTTTCGTAAGTTGAGGATGTTGAGAGAATGTGGTTGGCAAACAAGTTCACCTTTGGGATACTGAGTGAAAATATAGAACTATGCAGGATGGTGGGCATTGTAATCTCCACATAGACAGGTTTTGGGTGCATTGGTCAGGTTCTGTAGTTTTATTTTTATGGAATGTATCTCAAGTGTTGTCGTTGTCTGTGATGTTTTGTATTTTGAGTGTTGTCACTGTGTGGGATGGTGTGGTGTTTCAGTGTTTTGTGTTCATCTTTGTTGTCTGTCTTGTCTGAGGGTGGTGTAGCTATAGAAGGGAGGAAGGGTTATCTTGGAAGAGGGCTATGTGCATGTTGTGGTCTTGGAGTTGGTCGAGTTCTTTTGTTTTATTTTTTATGCCATTGTTGTTGAGCTGAAGAATATATGTAAAGCAAGGAAAATAGCCTCTATTTTCCTTGTTGTAAAGGGTGGGGTTGTGTATTTTGTGGTGATGTTTAATAGCTGTTTGTGCTGGAAGTGTGAGGCTTTGTAAATGTGCTTATTGAAGTAGCTGCTACATGTCCACAGTTCTGGTAATAGTGTTTTGATTAAAAGGGTTTAGCATTGTGGGCATGTATACTTTTGTGGTCTGAGGGTTGAGGTTAATGTCATTGACTTTACATTATTAGCTGAGAGATAATGGTTAAGCTGGGAATACCTTTGGGCTGCATTCCATGCAAGACTCCTTTTATAGGGCTCTTGCAGCTTTATGCACTCCTAGAGGGAACAAGGAAATGATGGGGTCTTTTGGAGAGCAAGTTTCCTCAACAAGACTTCTTTCACTGGCAAGTGAGAAAAGGGTTATTAAAACATACACTTCTGTGACACAATCCAATACACTTTATTCCAATAGCAAAATTCATTAACATTCCTAAAATGACCTCAAATATTCAATAAAAAAATAAGAAAGAATTATACAAACAGAACAAGTGATGCGAAGTAACTGACATTATAGGTATTACTACTGGACTTGACACTTGTATAAAAATAAAATCACAAGAACAGTAGTATCAACAGACTTGGAACTAGATGCTGGTTCTCATGAAATCTAAAATCAGTTTAATATATTGTATATAAAAAATTACAGCCAGATATGCAGATGTCTGATATCCCTCATTCTTAATACTTCTCTCTTTTTAATACAGACTTTACAAAATAGGAAATGTATTATGGTAACTATGTACTTTGTCAGAAATATGAGTCCCACCCATCCAATTAGTTATGAAAAATGCATAGTTAAATAGTGGTGCAGCTGTGCTTATATATGAAAGGAGCTTACTGAGCAATTATTTGCAGGTCACAATTAAAAAATATTATTACTGTGTTTGAGGTACTAAGTAGAGGAGCACATTCTTTTGTAGGGGGAATAATACTTTGAATGGGCAATCTCTTGTATGATAATACTTTGAATCCTTATAATTCAACAGGAAGATTCAGTACTACTATCATTTTCATTTGGGGAAATCCACTTTACCCAAGACTTTGACTAATTACCTGGAAAGACAAGGTAATTGAGAAATTCAGAAGTAATGCTTTTAAAATATCACAGAAATCAACATAATATCTGATTTCATACAGCCTTGGATTGTTGGTCACATTTTAGAGAGACTAGGAAAAAGTTGCAGGAATAGCAAACAAGAAAAATTTTTGGAGAAGAATCTTTTTTTAAGACTTACTACTGTCTTCAGTCAGTTAATAGAGAATAAAATTTATAACATGATCAACAGCTATGTACATGGTGTGGATTTAAAAGGGTTTTTAAATCTTAGGATTAATATACAGTGCTTTATGTACAAGAACTTTCCTGATACTTGGCTCTTTACACATCCTCCAACCAGAGGTTATGAGCACCCTTTCTGGCAAGGTATCAAAACTTGGTTTCTGGCTCAGGACAACCCAAGAAACAGGTTATTTTGATTAACTTGGATGCTGGATACAAACTACTAGTTATAAAAAGAAAGTTTTAAATAAAAAATTCTTAGTAAACTGGTGTTACCTGATCTTTTGGTCAGCATGAGCACAGCACCTTATGAGTCTACAATTTCCTATTACACTACAGTTGAAGAAGAAAATAAGTTGCCAGAAAAATAGAATGCCAAAAAGCATGGCCTGGCTAATTGCTTCATCTCATCATCCTGGCAATACCATCTCGTCTAATGAAGTAATCTTACTTGTCCCATTCCCCATGTCTGGTACACTACACAAAGATAATCCATAATGAGATCACTGATTATCATAGTAAACTGTTACTAAAGAAAATATTTCATAATGAGCTTATTTTTTCACCTATAACAATACTGACAGTGATTTTACATGTTAAAATCTGAGAATCTACCCATGGCAACAACTGAAATTAAATGCAACATTTTCAACAATCTGTCATGATTTTCTCAAAAAAATAGCTTAAAAATTCATAATTTTGTGGAGTAAAACCAATTTTAGATGTTATGGGCAATAAAAAAGATTTAAAGAAAAACAAGTACACATTCAAAGATATGCCTTGTAATGTGGTAGGATGATAACCTTTTGGATAAGAAATAATTTGTGGTCAATGGTATACATCCATGGCATGTCGAAAATACACTGTATGTGTGGTATGGCATTTTAAGCCACCACTTCAAAACTGTCTTTATAACACTGCCAATGTTAGTTCTTATGCACAGTTGATATTCTTGATTTACTTTCACTACTGCTAATCTCTGATTTAGAATCATCTACCACATCAACCATATATGTAGTTATTCTTTGATGCTATTTTGGCTCATGATTTGCAGTTTAATACTAATGTCAAATGTTGCAACTTAGTTCCTCATTACTGCATAGGGCGCTGTTAAGAGTTAACAGAGTAATGGATATTACTGAACGTTTAGAATTTCCCAGTAAAATTCCCTAGTAACTTAATACCCTAACTTTTAAAAACCTCAAGATTACTGATTTAGATGCTGATACTGCAACTTTAGAACTTAATTGCTGAAAATATGGAAACATGAGCTGTTACCTGTATATACTACAATAATACTTTGGACTCGAATTATCAAAATAAATTATTGGCAGTGAACTTTTCATACGATTCACAATAAAACATACTTCCGATCATTGTGATCATTTTTACTTTAATAAGCCACTCTGCCAAGCTTCTCACTCTACAGAGAGGAACAAGAATGAGAAAATAAACAGCTGATCACAAGGTTGGATCAAACTTCATGCAAAACACTCTTGGGATTATATACTCTATATAATATATTACAGAGTAATCAAGATGAGGTGGTCTCTAGACTCCAAGAGTAAATAAAGAAAAATAAGCATATGCTTTGAGTCTAGAGACAAACTCTACAAGCTGGTATGTCCCTATATAATAGCTATCATGAATAAGAGAAGATGGACCTAAGACTGGTCAGACATCCAGCTATGTACCTGGCCCTTATAGTATAACTTTGTTCTCGAGCAAGAAAAATAGATATTTAGTTAGGGAAGATTGAATCAAGCACTGCAGAATGAAAAATACTTCCCTTCTCTATTTTCATTAAAAAGCATGATGCCTAACTAATATTCATCTAGTAGAAAAAATGGTGGGTAGGTCTCTAATTGACAGCTATGAAGGGGACTAGATGAGGTGTCTTGGTAGATAACCAATTACACAAACAGGACACATTGGGAGGACCTGCCTCGGTTGTGAACCACAAAACACCGCAAGTTCCACAGAAGAGCTCTAATACAGTGCTCTTGTGGGGGCTACATCCTTCAAACATCCTGGACTGTTTTGTACCGTTGCATCAACAGTGTCACATCTCTTCAATCAACCCCAGCCAACAGTGAGCATCTCAAGTCTTGACTTGCTAACATTCCACATTGGCTTGATTAATTTCAGGTAATATATATATATATATATATATATATATATATATATATATATATATATATATATTGATAGATAGATATATATATCAGTAAGCTTTACCTCTTTCAACTTTATCTGTTGCTCACTGAAAGCATATTAGCTCAAGCTATCTTTCTCTAAGTATATAAGAAATTCATATGTCAAAATATAAGGAAAAAACCTTCCATCTATTCTGATGACACTGAATATCAAGTATATCAATTTTAAAAATAGTTTTCTGACAATGTAATTATTTATAAATATTCTGTTAAATACATGTTCTCAAACAAATATTAAGGCCAAAGGAATATTATGGAAGAACTTATCTTCAATAACATTATGCAGTATTATTGCCATATAAGCCTTCCAGTTTTATGCACTATTCTGGCTACAGTGATGCATGGAATAATTTGTACAATGCTTGAAAATAGTGAAGATAAAAAAAAGACTACATTCTTTCAAAAGCAAATTCCCCCTCAGATATATGCTGCTATCCATAGAGAGCATTTATCAGCCATTGAAAATTGTTTATGCAGTTCTAGAAGGTATCCCCCATTTACATACCCAGGTGCAAATGGTAATTGTAGTTACATAATCCAACTGTTAGTGTTCAAAAGTATTACTCTTAACTTAATTATCACACTTTGAAATCTCCCCAATCCAGCTCTGGCCTACAAATAGTACAACAAAGGAACTTTTATACCAACAGGTATTACTGGATAATATTTTTTCATAACAAAGTACATTGATGATCATTTGGGTTTCTGTAATAAAATGGCTACTTCATGTATGCCAGTATAATATAAATACTTTTCAAATGAGGTAGTCATTCAAAAATCAGTAATACAAATCATTTGTCAAAAGACAACTTAGGCATTCATATTATGTCTAATACATCTTATTTTAATCTTTGGGGATGTAAGCAACAACATTTGTTTGGCTAAATCTCTTTTTTTTTATAAGCAAAATCATAACAGGCAGTGATGGTAGCTTGGGATCAGCAAGTTATGAATGCTGATGTAGAATTTAGACAGGTTGATTTGCAGCATAATACATATTTTCTATTAACATGTACATAAAAAAAAATTTCCTTACATGCACTTAAATTACTATAGCTTTGCTATTTGAAAGGCAAATCACAATGCAAATGAAATGTTTTGACTTGTTAAGGTCACTAGAGCTGGAGCACACACAGTGGCAGAATTTACTGTCCCTCATCCCTGCACTGCTAATATCCACAGTCCATGCAGTTACAAATTGCCAGGTGGAGGTTCACATATTAAAGGGCCCTGGGCAGCTCTGTCCACTGTATTGATGCACCACTTTGAACACTCATCAGTCTTGTCAGGTCCTGTCCATATGAAATGCCTGAGCATCGGTGCTTGAGATTCAGCTTGCCTTTGTCCAAGGATACTTGGCAATTCTCCCATCCGATGGCTTCAATGACAGTCCTGATGGTCATTTCTGGAAAAGAAGAAATTTTTGTAAAAATAGAGAAGGTTATGAACATTTTTTTTCTTATGTTGAAAACTCCAGTCATGGACAAAGTCCACATCAAGGCTGGGCCTTAATTGAAATACAAAGAAAATCATGAAATGGAAAAGGAACAGACAAGGGAAAATATTTAAGAATTTTGGAGGAAGTAAAAAACCTGTCTTTTAAAATGCCATAGTTATTGGGAAAGACATGATAGAGTTCCAAAGTTTCGATGTTTAGGGAAAGAAGCAGTTATCAAAATACATGAGTTGCTGATGGCCACACAGTTCATGTGATGCAGCAGCTTCCCAAGTATTAAGCTCTCAGGAGCAAAAACTAAAGTAATACCTACAGAAGCAGGAAAGTGAACCAAAATTGCAACATAGGGTAAGAAGGTCAAGTTTGGTAGTTATCCTGGGACAGTTTATAAGTCAGACTGCTTTCAACTTAACTCTGTCAAGTAAGGATGCAGAGCCAGAACCAACCTAGATGTGACAGGAGCACTCCAAACAAGGACAAATCAATCATTTGTATAAACGGAGCAATTGTTCAGAAGGAAAGATGTTTCATCATCTAAACAAGACACCCAGTTTCTTAGAGGCGGACTTAGCTACATCTAAACAGGACACCCAGTTTCTTAGAGGCGGACTTAGCTATTCTCATAATGTGTGGTTTCCAAGAAGAAAGGGTGGATGTTACAGTGATACCAAGTATGTTCTTTAAGTCAAGAGGTGGAATTACAGGACCTTCAAAGGAGAGACGAGAGTTGTGAGGAGTTTTCGATAGAGAGATGGGTAGAAACTAAGTCTTGGAGGCATTAAACTTAACTAGATTTTATCTACCTCACTGAGATATCCTGTCCAAGTCTGAGTTTATTGTGAAAGCTGGGTCAAAATGAGATGCAGATCAAGAGAGAGAAGAAGGAGCAGAACTGAAGGATGTAGATGAATGCAGTGTTGAGTCGTCAGCATATGAGTGCATTTTATATTATATGTAGAGGAAATCATTGAAAAAAAAGGAGAAAAAGTGTAGGGGACAGGACAGAACCTTGAGGGACAACACAGTTGACGGAGAAAAAAGGGGAGGCTGATACATCAACAACCACAGAGGTAGATCCAGCTGGAGAGGAAGCAAGATATGAAGGAGCAGAGAGGGATGGAAGCCAAAAGAGGGGAGCTTAGAGATGAGACCCTGATGTCACACCCTGTCAAAAGCTTTTGATATGTCAAGGGGAACTACACATGACTCTCAAAATCTTTCAGGGATGATGACCAGACATTAGTAAGAATATCACCAGTGGATCTCACCTTACGGAAGCCATACTGGTGAGAAGAGAGAAGTCTGTGATTTCTGAGGTGCCTATGGATATGGGAGTTAAGAAGGGATTCAAAGACTTTGGAAATGGTTGATGTCAAAGCAACAGGACAATAGTTGGAGGGATCAGAACAGTCACCCTTCTTAGGGATGGGATGAATCAATGCATGCTTCCAAGGAGAAGGAAAAGTTTTGGTCTTTAAACAGAAACAGAACAGACAAGCAAGCTCAAGTGCAAGTTCAGAGGCACACTCTTTCAGTACATGGAGATGGATGCCATCAGGACCATAAGCCTTGCTTGTGTCTAGAGAAGGAAATGCTTTTTGGACAGTATGAAAGGAGAGTATGGGGAGGGGCATAAGATTAGTAAGAGGAGCATCAGGGGGTGAAGGAATGTTAGTCATCCAAGGTGGAGTTAGAGGAGAAATTGGAATCAATGATAGTTGTTTTGTCTATGGCAGGGACAGCTATAATACTGTAAGAATGGGAAAGTGAAGGAAAGGTAGAGTGACAGAAGTTGTTAGAGATGCCCTTAGCTAAAGACCAGAAAGACCTATCAGTGGATGATGAGGAGAGGTTATCCCACTTCCTTTGAATAAAGGAATGCTTTGCCTCATAGATAATGTACTTGCAGTGATTATGGGCAGTGATAAAAGATGAATGGTAGCCTGAGAAAGGAGAGTTTTTCCAAGCTCAATATGCCTGATCCCTTGCCTGAATGGCCTCAGAACAGGAACGGATGAATCATGGACTGGAGGAAGAGGGGATAAATGCTTACATTCCAGCAAGAATAACCTTTGCTATGCACTTGATGGAGACAGAAGCATCGCCACAAAAGAGACAGTGATTTACCCAAGGAAAGTCTGAACAGAAGTTACATAAGTTATTCCAGTCAGCTTTGTTGGGGTGCCAGTATTTACACTTAAAAAGGGCTGCTGGAGGGGGAAGTGCCATTAGAATAGATACATTTATGAGAGTATGACCAGATGAACCAACTGGGGCTGAGATTGTGTACTTACAGTGGGATGGACAGATCCAGAATGTAAGGATAGTAGTCAAAGTGGTCAGGAATGTAGGTAGGTTGGGAGATAATTTGCTCTAAATCATTGAGAATGGAGAATGTGAGGACTTCAATCCCTCCACCAACCATATGGGAGGAATTCAACCATTCCCTATGGTAAACATTGAAATCCCTGAGGTAGAGGATCTTGGCTTGCAGATGAGAGGATGTTATAGTCTCATGGCAGGAGTTTAGATAGTTGAAGAAAGATATAAAATCTGTAGAATTGGGGGAGCAATCAGTGAAACAGGAAAAGTGTGGTAGCTGGGAGACAGACCTTGAGCCACACAACATTAAAGTTTGTAAATTGGTGACATCAATTAATTTATGTTCATGTCAAATGCTTAAATATTCTTGGCTTCCAATACAACAAATGCAGATGTAGGAAACAATGCTAAGCAGGGACAATACTACAAGCTCAGAGGAAAAATAAGTAGTCAGAATTGTCAAACAGCCAATTTCTGAAACAATCTGCATGCCTTGCTCTCTCACCACCCTATCCATCAACAAATTAAACAGCCATAGTATGATCACACCCCTACCAAAGACCCATGTTCACCTAAAACAACTCACCCTCCTCTCTTCTTACTTGCATATACACCTTACTCTCTTGATAACAGCTCTTCACCATTTCTTGCAACTTTCCTCCCACACTGTATGTTCATAAGACCTTATACATGGCATCTTTAGCAACCTATCATACACAGTTGCAGATCCATAAATGCCACATATAAATCCTTCTATTTCTCTTAGTATTTCTCACACATATTCCTCAAAGCATACGCCTGATCCAAACATCCTATACCACTCCTGAAGCTAATTTGTTCCTTCCCTATCTGAAGTTATGTACATCACTGCTCTCTAAAACATCACTCCCAGTAACACTCCTGAAGCCATAGTGTTCCTTCCTTATCGGAAGTTATGTGCATGACACCAACCTCTAAATCATTTCTCTCTCATACAACTTACCAGGTTCACTCAACAAACTTATACTTCTGTAATATAAGCAGTCACTTCCTTGCCCTTATACAGTGGTACTATACAGGCATTCTGTCAATTCTCAGGCACCTCACCATAAGCCACACTTCCTCAAGAAAGGAGGTAACTGTTATTGATTGTTTAATCAATAACAGTTACCTCCTTTCTTGAGAAATTCAACAACAATTGCATCAACTCCATCTGCATCACCACACTTTATCTTATGCAAGGCTTTCACCATCTCTCTTCACCAAACCACTTTCCTTGACTCTTTCACTTCACAAAACTCCCACCCTTGAAACATCAAACACATTCAATAATCCCTCAAAGTACTCTCCCCATCTCCTCATCACCTCATCTCTACCTGTTACTTCCTCATTTACCCCTTTCACTGGTGCTCCCATTTGTTCTTTCATTTTTCCAAAACATTTTCTTATTCTCCCTGAAGTTTGCTGACATTTGCTCATCCTAATCTTCATTTGCCCTCTTTTCCAGCCCCCTGCACCTTCCTCTTGACCTCTTGCTGCTTTCTCTTGCACATCTCAGTTAGTTGTGTTCCTTCCCTTAAGTAATACCTATACAACTCCCTTTTTTCTCTTTCTCAAGAAACTTAACTCTGTCATATACAGGTATTATGAGACTCCACCAGCATGAGGTTACACTATGAGAGAAAAGACACCTTTCATGAGGCTGTATCGCAGAGTACTGTCTTAACAAAGAACTTCTCACTCCAATAGAGTCCATCATTTTCCTGCTATTCAGCAAAAGTAGCACAATCTTGGAGCTATAAGAGCTCCTGGAAATGGGGTCCTTGAATAACTCTAGAAACATTTCAATAAAGGGGTCCCAGTAATCAAAGCACTCAACACCTACAAAATGAAACAAAAACAAACTCCCAGTATAATCCTACATCAACATGCTCACCAACCAAGTCTACGCAACAGCACTAGACCCCTTCCATCCAAACCCCTCCATAACTAACCATCAACCCCAAAGCAGAAATAAAAAGCTTACCCCTGTCTCACACTTCAACAACGTCTACTCACAGGTCCCCCATCTCCACAATTATATTGGTAACAAAACACATACAAACCAAAATGAACTAACAATCACACACACACAAAAAAAATAAATACCCTATAAACTCAGTCTTAAACTCCACCTAACTAGACATACACCCATACAGAACCACATCCCTAAAACAAACAGCAGTCATATCTTAACATCTATGCTCTAGACTTCATCCATCCCCACAACACTATAAACACCATTTCAATATTTCCCAAGACCCTTAATGCTCATGATGCAACTACCACAAGGAAAATATTGACCACTACTCTTTGTATTTAAATTTCAAAAAGAAGGAACAGAAAAATGAGCCAAGCAGGGAGTGCTCACCCTCCTTAAAGGCTTAGGCTAGGGTGTCTAAATTTGTGTATATTTGAGGAAAGAAATCTGGCTCTAAGTGAAACAAAGCTCAAGAGTAAAGAGGAAGAATGGTTTGGAAATGTCTTGGGAGTAAAGTCAAGGACAAGAGCTAAGAAAGGAGTAGCACAACTCCTGAGGCAGGAGTAGTAGGAGTGTGTGATAGAGTGTAAAGAAGTAAATTCTAGATTGATATGGCTAAAACTGAAAGTGGATGGTGAGAGATGAGTGGTTATTAGTGCTTACAAATCTGGCTATGAGAAGAAAGATCATTAGAAGTAAGTGTTTTGAGAACAGCTGAGTGTGTCAGCCGTTTTGCTGTAAGAGACTAGGTATTAAGGAAGTTGAGAGTACAATTAGGGTGCATGAGGTATTCAGTGTTATGAATGGAAATGGTGAACAGATTGTGGGAATTTTGTGTTGTAAAAGGATTAGTGACGGAATACCAGGTTTAAGATGAGGGATATACTCAAGTATATATAGGTGAGTACGAGAGATGATCAGTGGGCACTACTGGATTACATATTAATTGATAGTTATGTAAAAGAGAGACTAATGAATGTAAATGTGCTGAGAGGGGCAACTGGTGGGTCATCTGAGCACTTTCTTATGGAGGCCAAGGTGAACAGTTGATGTTTTCAAAAAAGAGGAAACAATGTCGGAGAGAAGAGAGAGGAGGGAGTAAGTGTTTAGAAAAGATACTTGTGTGAAGGAATAGTCATTCTAGAACAGCCATTCTAGAATTGCAAAAGGTGAGAGCAAATGAAGTGAGGGGAATGGGTGAGGAATGGGAGGTATTTCGGGAAGTAGTGATGGCACGTGCAAGAGATGCATGTGGCATGTAAAAGGTGGGAGGTGGGCAGATTAGAAAGGATAGAGAGTGGTAGAATTAAAAATAGATGCTAGTGAAACAGAAAAGATAGGTATTTGGGCAGTACTTACAGGGAAGGAGTGCAAATGATGTATAAGCGAAAGCAACAGAAGGTCAAGAGGAAGGTGCAGGGGTTGAAAAAGGACAAATGAGAACTTGGGTGAGTGAGTATCAGTAAACTTTATGGAGAATAAAAAGATGTGCAAAAGACAAGAGAACAAATGGAAATATCACTGAAGGAAGCATAGGGGAAGTGATAATAGGTAGTGATGAAGCGAGGAGGAGATGGAATGAGTATTTTGTAGGACTGTTATGTGTTTGATGACAGAGTGGTATATATAGGGTGCCTTAGTCGGGGTAGGATGCAAAGTGAAAGAGTCATGGAGAGTGGTTCGGTGAAGAGAGAAGAGGTGCTGAAAGCCTTACTCCAAATGAAATGTGGCAAGGTGGTGGGAGTGGATGGTACTGCTGTTAAATCTATTAAGAAAGGTGGTGACTTTGTTGTTGACTGGTTAATAAGGATTTTCAATGTATGTATGTATGAATGGATCATGGTTAGGTGCTGAAAGTTGGCAGAATGCATGTACAGTGGAATTCACTTCCTCACACTCTACCACACACTCCCACAACTCCCACTTCATGAGTAATGTTACTCCTTCCTTAGCTCTTGTCCTCTCACCAACCCCTGACTTCACTCCCAAGACATTTCCAAACCTTTCTTTAACTTTATCCTTGAGCTTCATTATACTTAGAGCCAGAACATCCAGGTTTCTTTCCTCAGACATACTGCCTGTCTCTGCTTTCTTCTCATCTTGGTTACATCCACAAACATTCAGACACACCAATCTGAGCTTTCGAGGAGGATGAGCACTCCCTACTTCGACTCCTTCTTCTGTTCTCCTTTAAGAAATTGAAATATAAGAAGGGTAGGGTATCCATTCATCTGCTTCTGCCCCCTTTAGTCGCTTTCTACGACAAGCAGTGGAA
This sequence comes from Panulirus argus, assembly GCA_038088735.1. Taxonomy (NCBI): domain Eukaryota; kingdom Metazoa; phylum Arthropoda; class Malacostraca; order Decapoda; family Palinuridae; genus Panulirus; species Panulirus argus. The sequence continues at coordinate 478,223 of JAYMFT010000008.1, read as the reverse complement.
TATATGGGAAGTATTCTTTCTCGCGTATCCCCTATCCTCTCTCTCTCTCTCTCTCTCTCTCTCTCTCTCTCTCTCTCTCTCTCTCTCTCTCTCTCTATATATATATATATAT
>JAYMFT010000008.1:463752-478011 GCA_038088735.1 Panulirus argus | reverse complement strand
GTGTATGTATGTATATATGTATATGTTGATATGTATATATATGTACTGTGCATATATGTATATATGTGTGTATGTGGAGGGATGTGTCTTTCTTCGTCTGTTTCCTGGCGCTACCTCGCTGATGCGATCAAGTATAATAATAAAATACATATCAAATCCTTCTGTTATCATACCCACAGAACTTCATATTAGTTGGCTCACCCATACAGACATGGGAGCCAGGCATACCATTAGACATACAGGGTTTCTCTCTATCTTCAAGACTCACCAAAAGAAGAACCTACAAGATTTTGCAATGGTGGTAGGGCTATTACAAATATTCACCTGACTTTTCGCTATATGAATAAAACTTTTCCTCTCCACTATTAATTGATTATCACCTTTAGGTTCATCTGGGATAGGTTTCAATCATATGTCAAATTTTCTTTTATGTCTCTATAGTTGTTCTTTGCACATTTGTTATTTCTCCTATTAGTAAAATGTATCAAATAGCCATCTGAGCTTTCTCGCAGGTGTTTCATATATCTCTGATAAATTTTTGGTGTGTTTTATGATATTTTTGCAGACTTAATACCTCTATACCTCCTTTGCTAAGAGACTTTAAGATTCAATAGAAGAGACAGATGGAGACTAATATAAAAAAAGTGCAATACATAAAGTATGAATGAAATCAGACAATAAGAAATAAATACTGTTATGGTATATACATCCTCCTTATGAAAATGTATAAGCACACCTAATTAATCAGGTAAAGTTATTTTTTTCTGAATTCAGAAACAAGTATCTCAAGGGGTTTTGTATGACAACATGAATAGAGAATCTATTTTTACAATCACTTACTGGTCAGGTGCATGGGCTGTGCTCGAGAGTAAAGGGTCTGTGTCGCGGTGGGAGTGCTCCGATGAGGGGCCCGCCCGTACTGGAGGAAGCTGATGGAGGAGGGGAGGGAGGGGTTGCTGAATTGCGCCCCCCCCCACTGCTGTTCCCCCCGTTGCTGGTCCCTGGCACCCCTGACCCAGTGGCTGACACCCCTGGCCCACCTTCTCTTTTTCTGCTGCCTGCGCTCGCTCTCTCTGTAATCTGGAGTGTCAAGAACCAGATAATGTACAAAAACTCTTTATTACAATTCATCACCATCTTCAAATCTTTGGAAAAGTAGCTACAAATCTTTACTATACATGTAACATCAACATCTCACTTTCATGGGTTCTAAGCTAGTTGAAAGAAGGTACACAAGGCTACAACAGTGAGACTGTTAGCACCTAAAAGATAGTCTCTGGATTAGGAACAAGCAAATGAATTCAGTAGTGCAGCACATGAAGTAGGTGCTCTTACTTCTAACAGTAATGTCTGGCACATAGTATACATAAATTACATTTATGGATCATACTTTACACCACTTTAAACAACAGATATTACAAAAACAGAAAAATTACACTAATGATAAATATAATACTCCCTCAAAATATAAAATTGAAAGTGAAAAAACTGGCTTCAAACTAATAAAAAATTGAAAAAAATCTAAGAGATAAATAATACAGGGACAGTAGTTTTACTGACACTACATGCCCCACAAACTTGACAACCACTCCTATTGTATATAAGTTTTATATACATGTAAACAGTATTTACATTATGTTTAAAGATCATATTTCTGAGATGTAACTGCCAAAGACACATAATGATACCATTTCCCACTTAATCTTTATTCTCTGCAAAGTGCATAAAAAATAAAAATTAGCCCCTTCAACTTGTGTGAACTATATTACAATTAATGGTACCAACTCTTAAGTAAGTAAATGAAGATCACAAACTATAGGTAAACAAAACAGAAATTTCAAAATGCAAAGATAAATAGCTCAAATTATCTTTTAGGAGTGGTGTCTCGAGAACACAACACAATACAACATCAACACAGCAAACACAGAAAACTTGAAACAATACTTCCTGTCACTTTAAGCCTGATTCAGACTAACTCACCGTTTTATCCGTTAACAACTCCCATATGCTGCTACGAGAAAGAGACGAGAACAAGTAAATATAGATTGGACAGCGATTGTTGCACTACACCAGTACAACAACCACGGAACGACAGCAACTTACTTTACTACTAGTCATGCAATTTCCAGTCCAGGCTTACTGCTCTGAATATTAAATCAGGTTGTGAAATACTATACTTTCAAAATATATCAATTTTCATTTTCATATCAGCATTTCTGTTTATCCTTGGTACTTCTGTGCTGGTTTATCTTCAGCAGTAAACCTGACTTGTTAAAGCAAAGTAGAAGTTTTGTGTTATGCAGCTCACTTTGAACCAACTCCACATTCTAGCATTCGATAAATCATGTTCATAAAATACAGACTCTGGAAATATGTGCTGAAAATATCTCCAAGCTATAAGTTTATTGCCTGGCTTTCCAACCTGGAGTTATGAAACAATTTTGATTGTCACATAATGCCTTCTATTGCTGATTAAGAATGTGCCCATAACTAATGTCTTTTTCACCACCTTATCTTGGATAAGGAACATTAGAATATAAGGAAAAATCAACAGGATGAGAAAATGGGGAAACAGGGAGGAAGTAGGAAACCCCATATCTGTACAACAGCAAGAAAATATACTTTACAATCTTTACATTAATTAGCCTCTTGGTAAGTTTTAGAAGAAAGCTTCATTATAAATGCAACCACTGATAAAAGCTGGCATTATGGTGGAAGGAGGAAGTTACATGCAATGGACAGGCCTATTAACATAAGTTGAAACATTTTCTTACAAGTAAAACATTATACTACAAGGGGACCCCTGGATAATTCTCAACCATAATGGGAAAAGGCCTTTACCACAAGAGGCAATACGAAACAGACAGACCGTTTATTGCAACAAATTAATTTAAGTTTTTGCTACTGACACAAAATAATTTGAGTACAAACTCTTATTTGTCTTTCAAGTTGAGTTTTCTGTGAACAGAACAGTTCAGGCAGACATCTCAATCACACAATGAACATTGACCTAAATTATCATAAAGGAGTTACTGCTCTGCAGGTGACTAGATACCAACTTTTAACTTGTCATAAATAATGAAAAGAGAGCATACAGTTGCCTACAACCTGCACTAAACTGCAAAACCATTACTTCAGACTGTCCTGTAAAAATGATTCTTTTACACCAGTATTTCTAGTGTGTAGTGATCATAAGGGATAAAGTAGCAAGATGTCCACAAAGATAAGTCTCTTTTCTTCAAAATTTAGTTTTCTGTACATGATAAGCAAGGTAAGGGGACGGCATGAATATCAAACAGCTAACCGGTCAGTTAACAGGGTCTATGCCAGACCAAAGAGTCCTTGAGAGTATAAGGGCAATCAAACATGATACCAACTTTTCTACTAGTTAGGAGGAAAAATAATGGACAAAGGAAGATACCAAAATATAGAAAACACTAGATGAACAGAAGAAATAATGGATAAAGACATAAATGCCAATAAGAAAGGAAAGAACATAAAAACTTAAGGAAAAATGAAATGCAGACAAAGAAATAATGGAATTTCATAGAAGCAAACAAACTGAATGAAGAAGTAACACGAGCAAACAAAATAAACTACAAAAAATCTGAGAATGAGCCTTGAAAAGTTGGAGAAAAGTCTAAAACTGACTAAAATAGAATGGAAAAGGTTAATTGAACAATATGAGTCAGTATCCTGTACAAGAATAAAGAAAAGATGGATGAATAAATATCTCAATAGTTTGATGAGAATGCCACTGCAGATGCTTAATTAACATTAAAGACATACTGAATTACCAGACCAACTTAAAAATATTCAGCGCCAAGATCAGATGGAATTCCACCTATTTTCCTTAAAAAGACGAAGTGGCAAGAGTTCATTATGCATCACCAGTACATTAAGAGGATCTAGGCTTTTGCCAAAACACTATAGAGAAGATCAGTGAGCTTGACAACATATAAAAGTCTTCAAAAGAGTAATTAAGAAACACATACTGAAACACCTGACTAACAGTAACTGCACATGATGTTGGAGATGTCTACCTGTTACATATAGCTTGGAAAAATTATCATATATTAATCAAATTACTATAGGATTCAGTGGAACAAGGGGAGTTTAGATTCCTTGGGGTCATTTCTCCACCTAATCTTCATACAAAAATGTTATAAAATTTCAAGAAACACAATGTACACTTCAGGTACATTATCAATCTAAATATCAGAACAAAAAATAAAGCACAAAATATTGTATTCAAATACACTCAATACATATAACATTCAGCACTAAAACATGTATGAGATAAGAATACATTCCTAAATCCTGGCCAATCCATCCCCAGACCTACTTTTATCACATGTTCAAGACATATGTAAGCAACATATTTATGCATGATGCACCTAATTACACAAACAGTGATAAATGTTAATACAACATACAAGTGTGCTGAGTGAAAAGATTACAATAAATGGCAAAAGTATTCACCCATAGAAGTAAACATGCTAGCAAAGATGTACATGGTGGTGAGTTCTAGTTGGAGTGTGGGAAGGGTAATATGCAATATGGTCCTAGAAGTCACTTGATTCCTTGAGATCAACCTAAAAAGTTGCTGAGGGGGCCATTAGATTTGCTGAATTTTCAACTAATTTTATAGTATTAAGTGGGATGTCATTTGGTGGAAATCATCCCTCAATCTCATACTGCTATCCATTCTATCATGTTTGTGGTGAACAATAACAAAATAAGATGTAATGAGCAAATGCTGAAAGCATATTTAAAGGAAGAAAGAGATTTAAACAATAAAAAACAAATCATAAATGAGGGACCATAGTGACTGAGTAAGAGTGACAAGAATGGGTGGCAGTGATTATCCCAATATCACCTGTCTTCCCTCCGTATCATTAGAAATATTGATTTCATCGTGTTTGTGGAGAACAGTAACAATAAAGGATACATTATATAAATGCTAAATGTAAAATTAAAGAAAGGAGGAGATTTACACGATAATAACCAATCAAAGAAACCAGTCATGAAGGCCTGTAATGGTAGAGAGAGAGAGTAAACAACCAGGGTGGTATATTACCAGTAATACCTGCCTGGGTATTTGGAGAGTTAGTGACATATGCTTAGTGAGCCAGCTCTTTAGTGGTGATCAAATTGCACTCCTCTGACCCAGGTAGCTGTCTTTTCTTTCTGCCTCACTAACATGTGGACCACTAGCATTTTGTCCACACTCATACAATCTCTCCTCATTATACGTAACGCATGACAACACTTAACTGACACAGCTCATTCTTTGTAACTCTAAATTTTCCTGCGGTCAGCACTATGCGCTAGCCCTGCCTTTTGGCAAAATGGTAGAAGCAGTAGACAGAAATAGAAGGTAGGAACATTCAGGCATGATTATTTACTAACAACAGGTAGAAGCAGTATGGTAGGAGCATTAGATAGTAGTCATTAGGAACATCAAATAGAAGCCTCTGCAAACACTGCACTAGACTTGCCCTCAGCCACTGGACTGTTAAGGGTGAGGCACTAAAGGCAAGAAGTGGCACTGGAGTTCTTTAGTCATGGACAGGCATTAGAGATATAGATAGACAGATAGAGAGAGTAAACAAAAGGTAGGAATGAGTGCCTCTATCTCTACCTGACTCCTCTTTGCTATTACCACCACAACTTGCCCTTCCAACCTTACTCAGGCTGTTTACTTTTGGGGCAATAGATTTCATATCTGCAATAAAATTATGTTACTGTAAACAGTACAGGGAGTCCCCATAGAATGATAAGGTTACATTCCTGAAGATCTATAGTTTTAGCGGCATGTTGTTATATGACTCAACAAACCTACATTATAAGGGAGAAGTTATGTTTCTGACCAAAGATTTACCCCTACTGAAAACACCTACTTGATAGTGAGGAAGGCTGTGTTGATCTGGGAGGATGTGAGACATTGGAAAAGCAATGGAAACACTTTTAAAAATCAAAAGAACCTTTCAAAATCTTACCTAAACTATTAGTGGGAAAGGCCATGTTAACCAGGGAAAATGTCAGTAACTGTAGAAGTCCAGCAAATACTTTTGAAAATCAACAAAACATATGAAAACCTTACCTAAATGAGATTTGGAGGGCTATGCTAACCAAGAAAAAAGTAAGGGGAACAACTTAAAAATCAAAAGAACCTGTGAAAACCTTGTGTAACTGATAGCAGGGAGCTACAGTGTCCGCAAAAAGCATTGTCTGCCATCTTATATTTTCAAAGGCAAAGATTTATTGTGTGTACAAACATATGGCATTCTCCGGGTGAAACCATTGTACATCTGATGGTGTAAGCACCAGTAACCTGCCTCAGCTGAGGCTATCTTGCAGAAATGACTGTCTCAGGCTATCTTGAGAAAATGATGCTCTTTCTTCCATTTTCCAGGCCTCCACTTTATTTTGGGAATATTTGTTTTGGGTGCTGTGTTTTCTTCCACAGGTGCTTCGAGATGGTAGGCTTCTACCTTTCTAGGGGAAAAAAAGCCTGAATTTTCACCTGGAGCAAGAAAAGGTGGGTAAATGTGAGATTTCTAGGGGAATTGGGTGCTATGAGTACAGAATCAGGCAGCTGCTACCAGCAACACCTCATCAATGCCTCACTCATTCAGATCAAAAGCTATGGATCCAAAACATGGACTTGAATACTTCAGGAACTTGTCAATTCCTTGTCCATATGTCTGAAGAAGGTAATCAAGGCCAAAAAAGAGAAGACAAAGTAATAAAATGTTATTTTGACATTGCCTTTGAAAATTTATGGGGAAACAGAAAAGGTTTCTTACGGACACTGCATGATGATCTAAAAAAAAAAAAAGAAAAAAAAAGTTACTGTAAAAATAAGGGAAGCATATTTAGAAAAGTATAAAAATCTTACCTAACTGAGACTGGGAAGGGTATGCTGATCTGGCAAAATGCAAAAGCAAGGGAAACACTCAAAATCTTATCAACAGACCCATAGAAAACCTTACCTAACTTAGATGGTATGTGGAAAAAAATGCATTACAAATAATTATTTCTGTGATACTTCTAAACTGGAACTTTACCAAACCTTAAAATAATTATACTTTTATTATCAATGTAAAAGAAATTAAATTTCATAAGTGACAAGTTGTGAAAGGTCTTTCAAAATCGTTTAGAATCGCATTCCAACCACGAAAGCTCACCTTGTGAGGAACACCTACTTTTAACACACACACTGAAATATTATCATCCAACTTCTTACATAAATTCAAAAAGCTGTATGCTAAAAGAGACTGTTCAAGAGACAGGGCTTACTAGGTAATTCTAATATGCCAATAAATAATAGCACATAATGAAATAGGCAGACTTATGTTTTTAACATAAGCAAAGTAATGTGATCTGTAACACTATGAACAGGAAAACACACCTCAGTTTATAAGCCATCATACCCTCTAACCTGAGGGGTATATGAATCTAAATATTTTCCACTGTTTTGATATTGAAATTCTGTATATGATGACTAAGAAACCTTCACATGAAAGGAAAAAAATACCAGGCATTTTATATGGCACATTAAGAATTTGAAAATCTGGTATTCCTTATAACTCGATCACCTGGAGCTACAATATGATTCAAAATTTTGCAGGTGCTTGCAAAATGAATATAATGTCCTTTTTGCTTTGACATCATTATAAAAGGCATTATTACTATTATCTGTTTGTCTTTTTCCTATCTGCAGAGCACAATAATTCAAGCTTCCTGTACCAAAACGTATAGAGACATAAATCTAGATCCATATCCTGATAGATGTACACTTTAGTGCTTACACTAGATCAAGTATGATCACCATGCTTCAAGTTTTTTAAGCCTTTTTCGGTAAGTTTATCCATTTAGGGATAGTATGTTACACTACTTTATTTAGTAAAGTTTTCAATATTTCTGTTTATGTATTAGGCTATCATATTATGTATTTCAATGTTTTAAAGTAATGTAGCTTGCAAGTATATAGGACAAGAAGAATATGAAAACATGGTAAGAAGAAGGTGACCATTAAAAGCTGGAATATAATTCAAACTGATTTTACCAAAGCTGGTGGTATAGGAATTTAATATTATTTTGCTTTGGCATCATTATCAAAGAAAACAGAAATAAAAAACTATAAATCTCTAAAATTTTGCTTTTCATGGAAAAGAATATTAAAAAATAAACTGTTTACACTGGATTACCAGTGATTCCATGTTAAGAGACCAACAGTTTGGCAAGCTATCTTCAATAAGTTTATCCATTTCAATTTGTGATACTTTACTGAACAGGTATACAATGTGTTTGTACACGTATTAAGCCATTATGTTACACATTTCATTGTTTTCCAGTTAGGTTGCTGTTAATTGTATAGCACATAAAGAATATGGAAACCTGGGGTTCCTTAGTGCCTTGAATATGATTCAAAACAATTTTACCAATGCTTGTGGTACAGAAATCTCATAACATTTTGCTTGCCATCATTATAAAAAACATATGACTGAAAAACTTATAATATTTTAAATATTTCATTATGAATAGAATATTTGAAAAGGTAAACCAAAAATATTAATTATTTTCAAAATGTCACGACTGCAAGGCCTTAGTGCTATTCTACAAATTTGCATCCTAATTTTTGTATTCATTACTGCAAAATGTCGCTCTGTGAACCACTGATCTATGGGGACCCCCTGAACTTGCTTTGCTTGACTGCCACTTGCTAGCAAATGACTGACTTTTCTTATTTCCATGAATACATCAAGTTCATTTTTCATAAGCACCAGAGAAGTGAATCACTGGATTGTGGGTCACCATATGCCGAGGACCAGGTGTACACAAACAAAGGGCAATGTGGATTTGTACCAAGTGAGAGAACACAAACTCTGTACTTCTCCCATACAACATATGAAGACATCTAGCATTTTTCTTGACTATGTCTGAGCACTTGATATAATAAATAAAAGAAATTTGTTAGAGAAAGAAGCAAAATAAAATGTAAAAGGCATATTGTGAAGATGGATCCAGGAGTTTCTAACCACCAGAAAATTTAAAGTAGTGGCAAGAAGAACTATGTCTGATGAAAAAGTTTTATAAGATGTGTAAATAAGGATGGTACTAATCTTAATCTTGTTTAAGATATATATGGGCAGCATAGTCAAATGGCAGAATTAGAAAAGATTAAGAAAAATGCAGAAATTTAAATTTACAAATAGAATTAAAATTATATGGAATACACCAAAGAAAAATTTTAAATAATAATTCATGAAATAATCCACAGAGGTGAAATACTAAATGGTGTCAACAAGGAAAAGGACTGAAAAAGAAGAATATATCAAGGATTTAAGACCAAAATGCAAAAGTAGTAATGAGGTAAAGAGTGGTGAGATTCTGAGAATCTTCACTGTAAGACAGAATGCTGATGATAAAAATATAAAATGTAGAATATGTGTAAAAACAAAACTGAATACAGCTATGTTGTATGGTCACCATCTAAGGAGTCTGAAAGTAAAAAGCTGAAAAGAATTCAGAAACACACAGTTAAAGAATGGAACACATAAACTACCATGAAAAATTCAAATTAACTGAACTATGCAGCATGGAATAGTGTTTCTTAAACTGGGGTTGCACCCAAAAAAGGCAGCTATTTTGAATGAGTGCCATGAGCTAAGTTTAGTCTATAAGGCTTTGGTGGCACTAAAACAGCCTTCAAGGCCAACAGTCTGTAGCTTAAAACCTTGTCCATGTTTTGAAGTACTACACCCAAAATCTGGGGACTCTAGGTATTACATGAAGCTATTGTAATGCTGAACCTTGAGGGGTGGCCTTTGTTGGCCTTAAAGGCCAGTACTTGGTAACGCTGGATCCTACCTTTGATTCTGATGAACCTTCAAATTAATTCGAGGCTGCAATGTCACCTATTTTGAATGAGTGCAATAAAACAAGTGTAGTTTCTAAAGCTGAAGTAGCCTCAAAACTAGCCTCAAGGACAATATGTGGTAGCTTGACATCCTGTCCAGATTCTGAAGTACTTACACCCAAAACATGGAGCTTCTAGGTGTAACATGAATCTATAGTTATCCTGAACCTTGACAATTGGTCTTTGTTAGCCTGAAAGACCATGCTCTGTTATCCTTGGATCTTACTTTTAATCCTGAGGTACCTTCATTACATTCTGAGGCTACTAGATCACCAATTTTGAATGAGTGCAATGAATCAATGTAATCTACATGGCTGGGGGTGCCTTAAGTGGTTTTCAAACAGCCTTCAAGGCCAAACATACACTGGTTGAAATCTTGCCCTGATTCTGAAGTACATATACCAAAATTCTGGGGCCTATAGGTGCTACATAGTGACTTAATCTTTAAAGGTGGCCATAGTTGGCTTTTAAGGCCAAGCTCTAGCACCCATAGGTCCTGTTTTTGATCCTGAGTTACAATACTTTCATTAGATTTTAAGGTTGCTAGATTCCATATTTTGAATGAGTGCAGTGTACTACATGTATTCTACAGGGCTGGGGTGCCCTTTGTTTACCTCAAATTGGCCTTTAAGCCCTAAAACCTTGCCCAGGTTCTAAAGTACCTACACCCAAAATCTGGAGTCTGAAGGTGCTACAGTTTGGCCATGACAACAGTACACACAAACAAACAGATGCACAAACACTTGATATTTATCTACATATGTGGTGTTAGGAGAGTTGATTGGGTAAACAATGATAGGGTTAGAGAAAGGTATGGTAATAAGAGTATAGTTATGAGAGATGAAGAGGATGTGCAGAAATGTTTTGGACATATGGAAAGAATGAGAGAGGAAAGGTTGACAAAGAGCACATATATGCCAGAATTGGAAGGGACAGGGAGAAGAGGGAGACCGACTTGGAGATGGAAGGATGAAGCGAATAAGGTTTTGAGTGCTTGGGTCCTAAACATGCAAAAGGGTGACAGGTTTCCATAAGATAGGGTGAGCTGGAGCAATGTGATATACAGGAGGTGACATGCTGTCAATGAACTGAACTTGAGCATATAAAGCAGCAAGGGGAAGCCATAATAAGGTCTGTGGGGCATGGTTATGGATTGGTGGATGTGGTTTTGGTGCATTCCACGACGGCTAGAGAATGAATGTGAGTGAATGAGGTTTGTGCTACCACACATACACAGAAAACAGCAAATAATTAAGAAAAAAATGCAGGTAGTGCTGATCCTCCTCGAAGGCTCAGACTGGGGTGTCTAAAATGTACGTGGATGTAACCAAGATGAAAAGAGATGTGACAGGTAGTATGTTTGAGGAAGGAAACTTGAATGTTCTGGCTCTCAGTGAAATGAAGCTCAAGAGTAAAGGAAAAAAAAGGTTTGGAAATGTCTTAGGAGTAAAGTCAGGTGTTGGTGAGAGGACAAGAGCTAAGGAAGGAGTAGCACTAAATCTCAAGCAGAAGCTGTGTGAGTGTGTGATTGAGTGGAAGGAAGTGAATTCTAAATTGATGTGCGTAAAACTGAAAGTGGATGGTAAGGGATGAGTGATTACTGGTGCTTATGCACCTGACCATGAGAAAAAGATCATGAGAGGCAAGTATTTTGGAAGCAGCTGAGTGAATGTGTTAGCAGTTTTAGTGCAAGAGACAGGGCATTAGTGATGGTTGGAAATGGTGAAAAGCTTGTGCATTTGTATGCTAAAAAAGACTGGTGATTGGGAATACTTGGTTTCAAAAGACAGGTATAAATGAGCAAACATATATAAACAGGAGAGATGGTCAATAGACATCATTAGATTACTAATTAACTGATAGGCATGTAAAAGAGAGACCTTAGGATGCAAATGTGCTGAAAGAGGTAGCTAGTGGGATGTCTGATCACTATATCTTGTGGAGGCAAGGGTGAAGATCTGCACAGGTTTTCGAAAAACAGGAAACAACGTCAAGGAAAAGTGAGTGGTAGGAGTAAGTGTGCTTGGAAAGGAGACGTGTGAAAAAAATACCAGGAGAGATTGAGTGAAGAATGGCAAAAGGTGAAAAAAAATGAAGTGAGGGGAGTTGATGAAGAATGGGAGGTATTTAGGGAAACAGTGATGGCATGTGTAAGAGGTGCATGTGGTATGCAAGAGGTGGGAGAAGGGCTGATTAGAAAGGGTAGTGAGAGGTGGGATGAAGAAGTAAAGTTCCTAGCGAAAGAGAAAAGAGAGGCATTTGGCTAGAACTTACAGGAAAGGAATGCAAATGATTGGAAGAGGTAGATGAGAATGCAACAGGAGGTCAAGAGGAAGTGCAGGGGTTGAAAAAGAGGGCAAATGAGTGTTGGGGTGAGAGAGTATCATTACACTTCAGGGAGAGTAAAAAGATGTTTTGGAGAGAGGTCAATCATGTGCAAAAGATAAGAGTACATGGGACATCAGAGAAGGGGGCCAAAGGGGAAGTGATAACAGGTTACGACTAGGTGAGGAGATGGTGTGAGTATTTTGAAGGAATGTTTAATGACAGAGTGGCAGATGTAAGGTGTTCTGGCCAGGATAGTTATGCGAAGTGAGATAGTCAAGTAAAGTGGTTTAGTGAAAAGAGAAGAGGCGGTGAAAGCCTTGTGTAAGATGAAATATGGCAAGGCAGCCGAAGTGTATGGTACTACTATTGAATTTATTAAGGACAGGGGTGAATGTGTTGTTGATTGGTTAGTAAGGATATTCAATCTATTTATGGATCATGGTGATGTGCCTGAGGACTGGCAGAATGCATGTATAGTGCCACTGTATAAAGGCATGGGGGATAAAGGTGAGTGTTCAAAATACAGAGGTGTAACTTTGATGGGCATACCTGTTAAGTTGTATGGAAGCGTATTGATTGAAAGGGTGAAGACATGTGCAGAACATCAGATTGGGGAGGAGTAGTGTGGTTTCAGAAGTGGCAGAGGGAGTGTGGATTTGGTATTTGCTTTAAAGAATGTGTGTCAGAAATATTTTGAAAAACAGATGGATTTGAATGTGGCATTTATGGATCTGAAGAAGGCACAAGACAGGGTTGATAGAGATGCTTTGTGGAAGGTCTTAAGAAGATATGGTGTGGGAGGTAAGGTGTTAGAAGCAGTGAGAAGTTTTTATGAAGGGTGTAAGGCAGGTGTACAAATAGAAAGAAAGGAAAGTGAATGGTTCTAAGTGAAGACTGGTTTGCAGCAGGGGTGTGTGTTACCATGGTTACTGAATTTGTTTATGGATGGGGTGGTGTGGCAAGTAAATGAAGAAGTGAAGAGAGGGATGAGTATGCAGTCTGTTGGGGAAGAGAGGGCTTGGGAAGGGAACCAGTTGCTGATGATACAGCACTGGTGGCTGATTTGAGTGAGAAGCTGCAGAAACTGGTCACTGAATTTGGAAGAGTGTGTGAAAGGAGAAAGTTAAGAATGAATGTGAATAAAACCAAGGATATTAGGTTCAGCAGAGTTAGAGGACAAGTTAGTTGTGATGTAAGTTTAAATGGAGGGAAACTGAAAGAGTGATGTGTTTTAGATATCTGAGAGTGAACATGGCAGTAAATGGAACCATGGAAGCTAAAGTGAGTCACAGGGTGGGGGATGGGGCAAAGGTTCCAGGTGTGTTGAAGAATTTGTGGAAAAAGAGAATGTTATCTTAGAGTGCAGAACTGGGTATGTTTAAAGGAATAGTAGTTCCAACAACATTATTTTGTTGCGACGCATGGGCAATAGATAAGGTTGTGCAGAGGAGGGTTAATGTGCTGAAAAAGATATGTTTGAGAACAATACGTGGTGTGAGGTGGTTTGATCAGGTAAGTAGTGATGGGGTAAGAGAGATTTGTGGTAATAAAACGGGTGTGGTTGACAAAGTAGAAGAGGGCATGTTGAAATGCTTTAGACATATGGAGAGAATGAATGAGGAAAGGTTGACAAAGAAGATATATATATCAGAAGTAGGGGGAACAAGTAGAATGGAAAGACCAAACTGGTGAGGGAAGGAAGGAGTGAAAAAGATTTTGAACGATCGGGGCCTGAACATGCAGGAGTGCAAAAGACGACCACAGAATTGAGTGAATTGGAATGATATGGTGTGTATATATATATACATATATATATCCCTGGGGATTGGGGAGAAAGAGTACTGCCCACATATTCCCTTCGTGTCGTAGAAGGCGACTAAAAGGGGCTGGAAATCATCCCCTCCTGTTTTAATTTTCCAAAAGAAGGAACAGAGAATGGGGCCAAGTGAGGATTTTCCCTCTAAGGCTCAGTCCTCTGTTCTTGACGCTACCTCGCTAACGCG
>JAYMFT010000008.1:437095-463652 GCA_038088735.1 Panulirus argus | reverse complement strand
GGTCTTTCTTCATCTGTTTCCTGACACTACCTCGGTGATGCAGGAAAGAGCGATCAAGTATAATAAATAAATAAATAAATAAAAAATAATTTATATATATATATATATATATATATATATATATATATCTAAGTTCCCTTCCTCAAGCATACTATTTCTCCTTTTTTCTCATCTTGGTTACATCCACACACATTCAGAAACCCCAGGCTGAGTCGTTAAGGAGGATGTGCTTTCCTCGCTTGGCTTTTTCATTCATTTCATCTTTTAGAAATTGAAATATAAGAAGTGAGATAGTTCCAACCCCTCTGCATCCACCCCATTTAGTCACCTGAAACATACAGGGAACACAGAGGTATAATTCTTTCACCCCTTCATACTTCATCACCATTTCCCATGTTAGTAAGGTAGCATCAGGAACAGATAAAGTAAGGCTGCATTTGCTCATATCCATTCTCTAAATGTCGTGCAATCCATCGAAACCATAGCTCCCTATCCACAACTAAGCCTCAAACACCTTTCCATAGTTTACCCCAGCCACTTCACATGCTCTGATTCAGTTCACTGAGAGCATGTCGACCCCTGTATGCTTCATTCCAATTCATTCTATCCTGTGCACACCTCTCACCTTCATGCATGTTCAGGTCCCAATCACTCACAATCTTTTCCACTTCATCCTTCCCCATCCAATTTGGTCTACACCTTCTCCTTGTTCCTTCCACTTCTGACACATATATCCTCTTTGTCAACCTCTCCTTACTCATTCTCTTCATATATCCAAACTATTGTAACACACCATATAGAACACTCCCAACTACACCCTTTTTGTTACCACACCTCTCTCTTAACCTTTAACAACATATTCGAGCAAACAACCTCACACCATATATTGTCCTCAAACCATTCATCCTTTTTGTTACCACACCTCTCTCTTAACCTTTTACTATATATTCAAGCAAACAACCTCACACCATATATTGTCCTCAAATCATTCATTTCCAACCCCTACACTTTCCTCTGCACACTATCATCTACAGCCCATGACTCGCATCCGTATAACATTGTTGGGACAACTAGACCTTTAAACATAGCCATTTCCACCCTCTCAGATAATGACCTCTCTTTTAACACATTCCTCAATGGTTTTAGAATCTTCATCCCCTCACCCACCTTATGACTTATTTCCACTTCCATCATTCCATTTGCCACCACATCCACTAAACACTTCACTTCCTCCAATTTTTCTCTATTCAAACTCTCACCTTAACTAATAAGTCCTTCTACCTTGTTAAATCTAATAAACTTGCTGTTATTCAAATTTACCCTTAACTTCCTCCTTTCATACACACTTCCAAACTCAGTTGCCAACTTTAGTAATTTCTTACTCAAATCTGCCACCAGTGCTGTATCATCAGCAAACAACAACTGATTCATTTCCCAGGCTCTCTTATCCCTAACAGACTGCATAATTACCCTTCTCTCCAAGACTCTCCCACTTACCTCTCTCAACAGCCCTTCTATAAACAAATTAAACAAACATAGTGACACCACACAGCCCAGCCATAGACCAACCTTCACTTGGAACCATTCACTCTTCTCTCTTCCTATTTGTACACAAGCCTTGCACCCTTGATAAAAACTTCTCACTACTTCTAGCAGCTTACTTCCTAACACAGTATATTCTTAAGACCTTCCACAAAGCATTTCCATTAATCTTATCATATGCATTCTCCAGATCCATAAATGCCACATACAAATCCATCTTTTTTTCTTAATAGTTCTCACACACATTCTTTACAGCAAACACCTGATCCACACAACCACAACCACTTCTGAAGCTCCACTGTACCTTCCTAGTCTGATGCTGTGTACATGCCTTCACCCCCTCAATCAATACCCTTCCATACAACTTATCAGGTATACTAAACTAAACTAACTTATACTTCTGTAGTTTGAACATTCATCTTTATTCTCATTGCCTTTATACCATGGCACTATACATGCATTCTGCCAATCCTCAGGCATATCACCATAATGCATAAATACGTAAACTGAAAATCCTAACAAATCAGCAACACAGTACCATCACCATCTTTTTCAATAATTTCAACTGCAATATCATCCACTCCAGCCCCATTGCCATCACCTTTCATCTTATATAAGGCTTTCACCACCTCTTCTACCTTCACCAAACCACTCTTTATAACTCTCACTTTGCATACCACCTCAACCACAACATACTACATCTGCCACACTATCATCAAACACAATAACAGTTCTTCAAAATACTCCTCCATCACTTCATCATTACCTGTTATCACTTCCCCTTTTGCCTTCACCAATGTTCATGAGTGATCTATGGTCTTTCACACATTATTTACCTCCTTCCAAAACATTTTTCTATTCTGCCTAGAGTTTACAGATACTCTCTCACCCCAACTCTCATTTGCCCTCTTTTCAATCCCTGCACCTTCCTCTTGACCTCCTCCAGCTTTCTCTTATTCATCTCCCAATTATATGCACTCATTTTCTGTAAGTACTGCTCAAATGCCTTTCTATTCTCTTTCATTAGTAACTTAACTTCTTTATCCCACCACTCACTGCCCTTACTAATGTGCCCACCTCCCACCTTTTGCATACCATATGCATCTCTTCCACATGCCATCACTGCTTCCCTAAATACCGCCTATTCCAATCCAATCCCCTCACTTCATTTTCTCATCTTTTGCAATTCTACAGTCAATCTCTCTTGGTATTTCTTCATACAAGTCTCCTTTCCAAGCCCACTTACTCTCACCACTCTTCTCTCCAACATTGTTTCCCCTTTTTCAAAAACCTTTACAAATCTTCTCCCTTGCCTACACAAGATACTAATCAGACATCCCACCAGCTGCCCCTCTCAGCACATTTACATCCAGAAGTCTCTCTTCTTTTATTTTTTTTTCTATGTTAGCTGAGACGGCACAGGCAGCTAAGGCCCTAATCAAGGCCATCCCATTAACACTATACATATATATACCCTAGCCTGAGCCAGGTATCCATTTCATCAACCAACCCCTAGGAGTGGATGAACAGCTGGGTGGACTGTGGACTGACTGCCGCAAGCAGGATTCAAACCTATGCGCTTGACCCTGGGTGGCCCATGAATGCGTCACGGTCAGCAACGCTAACCGCTACACACATACGTAGACTTGTGTATATCCCTCTTTTTAAACCAGGAACCATCAGTCTTTTTTCAGCACACAACCCCACAAGCTCTTCACCATTTGCATTCATAACACTGAATACCCTAATCATACCCTTATTTGCCACATTACTTACCTTTGCATTCAAGTCACTCATCACTAATACCCAGTTTGTACATCAAAACTGCTGACACATTCACTCAACTGCTTCCAAAACACTTGCCTCTCATTATCCTTCTTCTCATGGTCAGGAACATAAGCACTAATAAACCATCCAGCTCTCACCATACACTTTCAGTTTTACACACATCAATCTTGAATTTACTTCCTTACATTCTATCACACACTCCCACAACTCTTTCAGGAGCAGTGTTGGTCCTTCCTTAGCTCTTTTCCTCTATCCAAACCCTGACTTACTCCTATGACATTTCCAAACCATTCTTCTCCCTTACCTTTGAGCTTTGTTTCACTCAGAGCCAAAACATTCCGTTTTTTTTCTCAAACATACTATTTCTCGTATCTTCTCATCTTGGTTATATTCATACACATTTAGACATCCTAGCCTGATTCTTTGAGGAATATGAGCACTCCCTGTCTGGCTCCTTCCTCTCTTTCCTCTTTAGAAATTGAAGTACAAGAAGAGGAGGGTTCCAATTCTCCCACTCCTGCCCCCTTTAGTCGCCATCTACAACACACAGGGAATATGAAGGTAGAATTGTTTTTCCCCTACCTATATATATATACATTATGTTTTTACTTATTATTACTTCAGGAACTCTTTCTAAGAGAGTGCCCTGGACCAAGGACCTAGGACCTCTTACCATAAGCTCCTGCAGCTCAAAGTTGTGCTACTTCTAGTAGCAGGAAAATTCTTTCCCCCCTTGAATGAGAAGTACTTTGATGAGACTGTACTCCCAGTTATACAGCCTCACTAAAAGTGACTTTTCATTCTCATTCAAGGTGCAACTCCATCCAGGCAGAGTCCAGCAACACTTTTAGAATAAATGTGTACTAATATATGTATTCATACTTGCCTCCCATTTCCTGTATTAGAAAGCTAATGCTAGGATTAGGCAAAGAAATGTCCTCAATTACTCACACCTCTCTCTCCCTGTCATGTGTAAAGCACTAAAACTCCCTGTCATGTGTAAAGCACTAAAACCACAATATCCATCCACAACTAGGCCCCACAAACCTTTCTGTGGTTTCTCTCACCACTTTAAATGCCTTGGTTCAGTCCATTGGCAGCATGTTCCAGGGGCAGATTTAATCAATGTATAGGGGGCCAGTCAACTGGGGGAGCCAATATGAAAGGACTGTTACTGTAAAGTTGCAATGACATTGTAGCATGTGTTAATATAAATATGCACCACAACTTGCGGTATATTTCCTGTAAGAGGGCGTCAGAATCAGTAAGTCAAGAAAAGATTAATGTCTGTCAACTGCCATGAGGGTCATTAAATCAGATAACCACTGAGGGTCTAAATTTTAAGGCTAAGAAGTTTTGTGATAGCACATGCCTTAGTGTCCAGGCATAATAGAAGATGACATGCACAGCTGACATAACATTACTTTGCCTGGTAACGTAGCAAGCAACACTGGGGCAGTTTCAGATGCAGGGTACTAGGATGTTCCTTTGAAGTTGATAACAAAACTCTTGCTTTGAAGTTGATAACAAAACTCTGACTCCATACATGTATTTAATTTTGCATGTATGTATCTGCTATTAATGTTAAGGATGTAGTACATGAAAACCTTGATATTTATATTTATGAGCTCTGTTATTACTGTCTTAGACTAAATATTGTTTGGCCTAAATAATCACACCAAAAAAGTTAGCAGATAATAACAAAAAAACAATAAAATTCTAACTAATATGACAGACTATAGTGAAGTATACTGAACATACTACATATAACAGCATTCACTATGTCTAGAACATGTTAGCACTGATGGACTGTCATATTGTCAATTTGCAACCAGAACTAAACACAAGAAAGCACTGAGCTAACTGATTAAAGTAGAAAACCTTTTGCAACTTTATATGCAGCCACTATCAAGTATATAACATGCAAATACATTCTACAGACAACAAAGAAACTGAATGCATAATTCAGTAACAAAAATTACAATTCTGTATCCAAATAAATGAATACAGTATAAACAAATCTCAGTAACTTGAGCAGAGTAAGAGTCAGACAAACTGACATATCATACCCATTCTAAAACAAATAAGATTCATCTAGCGAACAAAAACTCATCAAAATCTTATTTAAGAATTATTTTCATTTATAAGTGAAAAGATTCACTATCTCTGAATTTGTCTATTAAAACTTCTATGTCTGGAATCCTCATTCTGTGTACTGAGAATAACAAAAGCACTTCCAAACATTCTTTTGTCAAGATGCTGCAAAAGGACTTTAGAACAATGGAGAGTTTCAAAAAGACATGCTCTGGTTTAGCAGTTGACACAGGTAGGCAAGCATGAATAACAATGAGAGTGAAGATGGCTAGATAAATAGCTGATCAGAAAGCATTCAGCTTCAATGGTAGTAGTTGGTACAAAAGTATACCCTTCCAATTTTGTGATCCACATGTTTCCATGCAAGAAATTCTGCCTCAATCTCAGCCATGTCAATCTTTATAATATTTTTGTATTTTTCAACTGCAGATTTCATTTTGCTCCATTTTGTAGTAATGAAATGCTTCAGCAAAAGGCATGCCAGCATAAAAGACAGACGTTGAAGTTCTGTAAAGCAAGAATCTTTATCAGAAATAACTGTATAAATTACCGCTGAGGCATGTCTCAGTATCACATTTAGCAGCTACGATGCTCTGGTAACCTGACCGTGATGCTACCTGAGGTTTCTCTATGCTGTATCTAATTTCTCAGGCATCTTCTCTTTGGTTTCTGTTTCTCCTGTAACTCCACCTTGGATGAGTAACATTCTTTCACCCCCTGATGTTCGTCTTACTAATCCTATGCCCCTCCCAGTACTCTCTTTACAAAATGTCCAAAGAGTGCTTCTCTCTCTGGACATAAGCAAGGTTTATGGTCCTGATAGCATCCATCCCCATGTACTGAATGAGTGTGCCTCTGAATTTGCACCTGTACTTGCTCATCTCTTCCATTTCTATTTAAAATCTAAAACTTTTCCTTCTCCTTGGAAGCATGACTTAATACATCCCATCCCTAAGAAGGATGACGTTTCTGAACCCTCTAACTATCGTCCTATTGCCTTGAAATCTACCACAGTCTTTGAATCCCTCCTCAACTCCCATATCCTTAGACACCTCTAAGCTTACAGTCTTTGCTCTGATCACCAGTGCGGCTTGTGTAAGGCAAGATCCACAGGTGATATTCTTTCTTATCTTACTAATCTCTGGTCATCATCCCTGAAAGATTTTGGGGAGTCACTTGTAGTTGCCCTTGACATTTCCAAAGCTTTTGACTGGGTATGCCATCAGGGTCTCCTCTCTAAGCTCCCCTCTTTTGGCTTCCCTCCCTCACTTTGCTCCTTCATATCTAGCTTTTTCTGACTGATCCATCTCTGTTGTTATTGATGGATTAGCCTCCCCCCATTTCAGCAGTGTCCCTCTAGGTTCTGTCCTGTGCCCTAGACTTCTTCAACTATTTTTCAATGATTTCCTTTCTTCTGTAAATAACCAAATGAACTCGTACACTGATGACTCAACACTGCATTCATCCACATCCTTCAATTCTGCTCCTCCTTCTCTCATTTGATCTGCATCTCGTCTTGACACAGCTTCCTCAATAAACTCAGACTTGGACAGGATATCTCAGTAGCACAGATGTAATGTGCTCAAGTTAAATGATCCAAAACCCAGTTTCTACCCATCTCTCTATCGAAAACTCCTCACAACTTTCATCTCCTTTGACGGTTCTGTAATTCCACCTCTTGACTCAATGAACATACTTGGTATTACCATAATGTCCACTCTTTCTTGAAAACCCTACTTTACAGAAATAGCTAAGTCTGTCTTTAAGAAACTAGGTGTCCTGTTTAGACGTCAAAAATTCTTTTCTTCAGAACAGTTGCTCCATTATTACAAACGATTGATTCATCCTTGTATGAAGTACTGCTCTCATATCTGGTGTGGTTCTAGCTCTGCTTCCATACCTGACAGAATTGAGTCGAAAGTGGTCCAACTTATAAACTCCTAGGCTAACTTCCAAACATGACCTTCTTGCCCTGCACCACAATGTTGGTCCAATTTCTCTCTTCTATAGGCATGACTTTGGTTTTTGCTCCTGTGAGGTGGCTGCTTATGTGCTCCTACCACTGGCTAGACAACACAATGCTCGGCGAGGTGATGCATCACAGGATTACTGCGTGGCTGTTGGCAACACCAGGGTGGCCCGTTTTGATAACAGTTTCTTGCCCTACATCTCAAAGCATTGGAACTCTCTATCTTCTCATGCCTTTCCAATAACTATGACTTGGCACATTTTAAAAGACAAGTTATTCAATTCCAGTGAAATTTATAAATACTTTCCCTTGTCTTTTCTGTTTTCTTTTCACAATCCTCTCTATATTTCAGTCAAAGCCCAGCCATGAAAAACTCCTGAATATATATATCTTTTCCTCCGGTCTTCAAGAACTGCCAGTGTCAACAGTTAAATCCACTGCTTTCACAAAGTCCATTCCTCTTGAAGAAAAATGACCAGGGGACAAAGCTAAGCAGGTAAAACAAACTTCCCAGAAAGTTACTGCTCTCAAGACTGCTTGAGTGGGATTCTGTCTGTCTGCCTGTATTACAGTTAGGAAAGTTGACCACTTCTGTAATTGCTTCAAACACACTTGGAAGTGCAGCACAGAGCCGCACAACTGAGGAATACCCATCAACAGCAATAGTAGTACATAAGTCAAACAAAGATTTCCAATTGCCAAGGTATTGCTCACATACAATTCTAGCAAAGTAACTGTCATTTTTCTGTGACACTGAAAAATTGGACAACAGCTGCCACAACATCCTAAGCATGATGGATGGCCACAACCTGAGAACACTTTGAGCTTGCTAAAATGGTTGCATGGCTTACACACTGAAAGTACTCTGAAGTTGGTGCAACTTAATATATGCTGCAACATCAACTTGCTCACTAGATATGATTGCAGCCCAATCAAATCCTTGATCAACTAACCTATCCATTGGTAACTTCAATTTACTGACTTCTTCAATAAGTATATCTGCAGTGTTCTTTCCACTCACAATCATTTCTCCTTTTTGTTCATCAAATTCATCAAGTTGATGAAATATACTGGGTCTTCTTGAACAATAAATTTTTCCAAGACTTTTCCAATGCAGCACACAATTATTACCATACTTTCATGATGTGCTTGATCAGTTGTTTCATGAGCTAAAATTATCTATGTTGGATAATCTTTGGCATCTTTAACAATCTGTCTTTGCTCATATACTGTTTTCTTTATTAAGCCATTACAAGTTGTTTGTGCAGTTCTGTGTCATCACTTCAAATACAATGGAACAGATTCCATCATTCTGTGGTGGATATTGGCCAGATAGGTCCACCACGTTTGTGACCTTGAAGGGACAAATACTGTAATGTCAACATTTGCAAAGGTTCTCTCATTGGCATCAGTGCTTTACTATTTGCTTTCATCTCTTGTAGTCTATTGTCTACATTATTCCCAATATCTTTTGCTGGTGCATATATTGCCATTGATAAATTATTCAATGAATTCATACATTTCTGATGAAAGTTATGACTTGCTGTGGCTGGTTGTCTCCAATGGCACCTGTTAGGTCATTAAACCTAATTAGAGGCTTGTTCATGAATTTTTCCATACATTAACCACCAGGTCTTCTATCAATTGAGGTTTTCATACAAAACACAAAATGCACACCAAGTTCCCCTTTAATTATTCATCATGTTATTTGCAAACTAAGGAAAAAAATCCTTCATGCAATTTATGTTCAAGGAGAGCTTTCTTTACTTTTCATCCTTAAAAAGCTTTGAAACCAGGATCTGCTATATCTTCCAGATATATTTCGTACTACAGTGTCTGTTCTCTGATATATGATTATGTGTCCGACAATTTGTAATATAAAGCAAAATTGCTTTTCAATTTCAGTGTTCTTAGAGGTTTTTGTATGATTCTTCATTTACAGTCCATGTATTACATGTTTAGGTTTCAATTTTCATTTGTAGGTAACTTACAGACGTTATATTGTCATCTAATATTCATAAGAAAATTCAACATTTTTTTAAACATATAGAGGCCAGAAGTTTTAATAAGCAGCCTTTTGTAAATAGTGCAGCAAGTAATATTTGTCGACACTAGATCAGACGACTGATTATGCAGCTTCAGTAGCCATTTAATGCATGTCATACATCTCTTTGCGTTTTGATCATAATAGTATCAATTTATTAGTCAGCTATCAATTAACTACTACATAACTAGTATGCTTTATATTCCCTTTTATGCTGATACATACTTAAGGTTACTGAAAAAACTGATAAACACTTTTTTCTTTCATGTTTGTGATTCCATGAGGAGGAGAACTGCAACTGATGCAGAAATCAAATCCATTTTGGCAGTGGAAATGAGTTTGAAGACTTTGATGTCTCTAACTCTGATAATGCAGTACATTACAATTTGTTGATAACAATGTGGAAATATCTGACCTACTTCCTTCAGCTACCTCAGCCAAACAAACGGCTAAAGACTGAGAAGGTCAAGGCCAGAATCCCTAAGCTTTAGATGGGATTCCAAATTTCAGTGGATGGCAGTGAACAAAGTTTTGAAAATTTAGATAAATGTCAGGATTTCAAAAAAAATTCTTATTTCAATCTATGTTCATGTTTCTATGGAAACTAATAGATATCTTACATAAATGCTAGAAAAAAATTACAATTCCACCAAAATCTATACGTGGCAGGATGTTGAAAGCAAGGATATCCAAAATCTAAAGAATCAGAAACAAGCATGATGGATGGTGCATAAGCCAATGATCTCTTCATCTTTTCAGGATTCTTATTGGTTTATTAGAGGCTAAATATAAGAAAGTATGTCAGTACCTTGAAAAGTAATTCCCGAGACATGTGCAAAACCTTTCTGTACTACCATAAAGGATTTGATTGATGTGAAAGACTTAACATTATACATTACACTGGTCAACAAAATTTTGATTTATTTTTTGTCCCACAAACTAAAATAGGTGGACCTTATAGTACTTTTCACACTGAATTCAAATCTCTTTTCAGAATTTTTCTATCACGCATGGTTTTTAAGTGACAGAGCAATTAAATTTTACAATAAGTGTACATTACTTATTCATAAATAAGGCTAGCATTACACTTACAAAACGTACCTCTAAAATGTAGAAGTGTATGATTTTTGGCATTATTTGGCCTCAGGAACATCCCTCCTTAGTGTCCAGCAGTAATCTGCCAACATAGAGGGCTCCAATTTCCTTAGTACTGCTTTTCCATGTCCAAAATGTCCTGGTGAAATCTTTCGCTGTGCTCATCACTGACTGACCC
The DNA here is from genome assembly GCA_038088735.1 of Panulirus argus. Classification (NCBI taxonomy): domain Eukaryota; kingdom Metazoa; phylum Arthropoda; class Malacostraca; order Decapoda; family Palinuridae; genus Panulirus; species Panulirus argus. Next base: position 452,942 of record JAYMFT010000008.1, on the reverse strand, counting down.
AAGATTCTCCGGGAAAAAGTCTAAGCGCGAGTCCTAACAGTGGATTTTTAGACTCATATTGCACCCCAAAGCTTTATATAAAGTCAACAGATCTTTTACATCATAGTAGCTTTCTGATCAGTGATTCCCCAACAGATCTTTGCAAACTCTCTTAAATGACAGCCATGCAGTTTTTTCAACTTCATTCAACTCATCGAACTTTTTATCTCGAAGCAGTTCCCTGATCTGTGGTCCTACAAAAAATACCCTCCTTGATTTTTGCATCAAATTCTGGGGAATTCATTCCTCAAATATGTGAATCCATGGCCAGTTTCATGCATACCTTTAATGAAGTTCTTCATTAACCTAAGCATAATGTGCAAAGGAGGCAGATAAATTTTCTCAGGATCAACAAAAGGAGGATTGATGACAGTCTTCTTCCATGGAGTCTGTGATGTTTGCTTCAGCCACACTTTCTTTATATAATGATTTTTCTTGTCCCGGCTGTCCCACTCACTGAGGAAACAACAGAACCTCATGTAACCAAGTTACATTCTGAGTAAAAGGGCAACAACCTTTAGGTCACCACATACATTATACTCAAAGTCCCCATACTTAATTTTTTCCAAAAGAAGCTTCATGTTATCATACGATTCCTTCAAGTTAGCTGTGTGAGCCAGAGGATGAGTGAGGAACTTATTTCCATTGTGGTACAGAACCGCTTTCAAGCTTACTTTTGATGAGTCAATAAACAAGCGCCATTCATCTGTGTTATATTCGTGGCCAAGTACCTCCATAACAGAATGAACATCATTGCAAAACACCAGACCAAATTTAAGGAGAAAAATTCTTTGAAAATGACATGGCGATCACGATAAAAACAAATTTTAGTTTTCTCCTGGAGAAGATTCCAGCCCTTTAACCTGAAACCCAAAAGTTCGGCTTGCTTCTTAGACAAATTTAAATTGCAGACAGATCATTACGATCTTCTTGACTCTGCAAATGTGGTTCACTTGAAGAACAGCTTCTTTCAAATGTTGGATCCATACTGTCCTCTACTTGGTCTACTTTCTTATCACCACACTCATCACTCAGTGTCGTGTTTCTTGGAGGCTCTGGCACAGGCAATTCCTGACTGTGAGGTACTGGCCTCATAGCAGATGGTAAATTAGGATATTTAACAGTATGCCTGGATTCTGATATTATACCATTTATATCTGTTAGGCAGAAGTAGCAATCTGAAGCATGATCTTTGGGTTCCCCCTAAACCATAGGAATGGCAAAAGGCATACAGCATAAACCTTTTGCCCATGCTGTGAGAAGCCTGACACATGTGACACAACAAATATGGGGGTCCAACTTTTATCCTAGTCACTCACTTTACAAACAAAATAATGCTTGTTGCATCTTTGAATGAAGGGTGTGAAGGAACGTTCTTGTGATATGAATGACAATTCACTGCAGATGTAGCAGAAAGAATTTGGATTATTTACACAGTTTCTCAGCATTATAATGGTGGATGGGGTATCAGCACAACACATGAATACAGAAAAGTACAATCTGTCAACAGAGTAGAAAAGACACTACACAATGAGTTCTGCCCTGCAACAGACAGAGAACTGCTACTCAGGAATGAGCACTGTTTGAATGTACCAACATTTCCAGATGTATTTCTGCAGGCCACTGGTGACTTATTTATCTAGGCTTGTGCTTTCAGAAACAAGCTATTGCACTTCACAAACAATGAAAATAGCTGTGTTTGTTAAACTTTTTGTTTCATGTGCTCTATAGAACACTGGTATATATATACAGTACATAATGATTTGCAAGTATGCTGGAACAAAAAACTATGGGTAATAGAGAAATTCTGGGACAAAACCTTTGTTGACCTGTGTTATCTGCAGTCTTTAGTTATATTTCAGATTTACAATTTCAAATGTTTATCAGATTTAATGTAAGCAGTTCAAAGAGTGCAAAACACTGCTTAGTTTCTTTATCATAATTTACCTTGAAGTAGCATTTAAATATCAAAATCATGGCAAAAAACAAATTCTATTTTATACTAAAAATTTGTCACTTTTCCAGGAACATCCTTTATATCCTATACAGACAATGACATAAAATAAATATTTGTGGTTAAATTTATCTTTTTGATAATAAATAATGACTGAAGGCATCTATCACCTTACAGTGTCCACAAAAAATTGTCTATTCCCCCATATATTTTCAAGGCAATACCCGGCTAAGGATTATTGTGGATACAAGCATATGATGCTCTCACGGTGAAATCACTATATATCTGGTTGCTGAAACTGATGTTTCTAATGGTTTGAGCACCAGTAATCTCCCTCAATGTGCCTCAGGCTATCTTGAGAAAAGAATGCTTATTCTACACTTTTCCAATCTGCCACTTCATTTTAGGAATTTCAAGTTTGGACACTAAATTTCTTCAACCTGTAATTCAAGATGGTTGGCCCTTACCTTTATCAGGGGGACAAAGCCAAAATTCTTGCCTGGAAGCAAAAAACATGGATACATGAGATAACTAGATGCACTGGATGCTCAGAATGCATGATCAGGTAACTGCTTCTTACTAAACCTCATTAATGCCTCGCCCCATACAAGATACTAAGACCCTATGGACCTAAAACATGGACCATGAATACTTCATGAACCTTTCCAATTCCATGCCTGGATGTCTGCAGATGTTAATGAAGGTCAAAGAAGACAACAAACTAATATAATTCAAGTGTGACATAGCCTTTGTAAATGTAAAAGGGAGGCAGACAAGGTTAATTGTGGATACTGTTAGAAGAGTCAATATATGCACTATTTATGGGAGATCAATTTTCCCATATTTTCTGCCTTTTTCTAAGTTAATCATGGATTTCAAGGAATTCTAGTTTCAGAACAAGGAAAAACATCTCCTACTGATAAGGAAAAATTGTGCCAAATCAGTAATTTAACTTTCTAGTGGGTTTCTGACACTTCAGGAACCAGGTTGGAAATAAATTTCACAGCAAATGGGTTAACTTAGAAACAAACCTCATCTGACCCATTATACAGTGTTTCATAAAGTGAGCAGACAAAGGCCTTCACATCCCAAGAATTCTGACCACTCTACTCATGTCAACTGTGTAGTTCACCAGGTCAGCAGAAACCCCAAAAATGTAGAGAACTATAAACAGGCTTTATCTGTAGATAGCCCATTCTGTCATAATATTGTTAAAGTATTTCTAATGACAGAAAAAGTATAGAGAACATAAATTCAAACAACCTCAAGATTATAACCTTAATATGAACTGTGAAATCTTGACAAAAACTGTGGACCTGAAAGTTTCCCCCCAATGAGAGACTAATTTGGAAGGTTAATGAAGCATAGGCACCTACCACAAAGGTATCATGACTTCCTAGGATGGTTCAGAGGTACCTCCTAGGAAGAAGTAATACAATGTGATATGCACAAAAGCCTGTTTCTATTAACTCTACTTCCCTACAAAGTACTTGTTGGAAGAAGAGAGAAGCTTAAAATTTGAAGACAACAAACTGAACTCCCTGAGGCATGATCACCAATTCCTATAAATCATAGACAAACATTCTATTCAACACAACAAAACTTAAATCATACACAACCTACAAGCTGGAGGCACTGTGATCCAATCTTCAGACCTCAATTTCTGATCCTGAAACTTGGGGCCTTATCAACCATATTAAACTTCCTTAGAAAGTATCAGATGATAGGAGAGCCAGCCTTAAAGGGCTCAAACTACTTAGCCTAACGCAGTACTGAGCTTCAATCAAAGCATTAGTTATAAAATGAACACTGATTTATCTCCAGCATCACAATTTCTTATTTCAATCTATGTATGCTCATAAATCTCATGGTTCTTATGAAAATTTGAAAATTGATGTCAAGACTACTTTATTCCTGTAGTTCCTGTAGTACTTGGAACACTTCACAGCTGATTCAAGCTCATATCTAGATAAGACAAAATCATAAGACTGATATGAACCTGGTTTAACTCAAGACTATTGCAAACCAAGCACTTGTCTTGTCAATATATACCTTAAGAAACATCATCATTTACACTAATTGTTACAAGTAAAGTAGAATGGCTGATCAACAACCAGACCTTATAAACAAGTTTTCTCATGAATGAGAGTAATATAATTCTAACTAATCAAACTCTAACAAAGGCTGATGGAATGTAAGCTGAGCTGTTAAGAGAGAAAACAGGCATACTATGAGTTGTAAAGAAATCAACAAAAGAAATAAACTCAGCCATAAGGTTGGGCAGCTTTTGTCTGAGGTTTAAGTCAATAATTTCTATGCCACAAATGTTGGTCTTTAATATCATAATAATTTGGTAAGAGCTGGCAAAAAATAATTTCTAAGAAGTGGATTTACTATTATAAGAGTGAACTAAATTGGAAAACAAAAATCAGCAGATATGGTTTATATTAGTGTGACTGATATAGTTAAAGATGAAGAACTGATATAGAAATACTTGAAATGAGCGGATATGGTAAAAATGACAAAGAATATAAGGACAGTGGGAAGAGGTAAACATTCATTAATATGGTACATGAGTAAAAAAGTTTTTATGGAGGAAGCTTCAAGGACATGTATCAGATCCAGTGTGTGAAGACAGTTTTGCATAATCAACCCTCCTAAACAGTAAAAGAAGTCATACAAGATAAAGACAATAAAGACAAAGAGACAGACAAGCATTTGGTGATTACTTGATTGATGTGAGAGCCACGTTAACATGTAACATTCTTCAGCAAATGCACTATTGGTCCTCTACTTCATGACGTAGAAACTGTCAGTAACAGACAGGTATTGGCACAATTCCCTATATATGAATGTTGGAAAAAGCACATATGATATGAAGAAAGGAATCTTTTCAAATATAACGCTATGTGATGTCTACACCTTTCAAAAAATTACTTTCTTTCATTACTTATCAATATGTTGTCATTACTTGTATACATTTTTTACAAAAATAACTTAAAACTTACCTTCCAAGCCATTTTCCAACTTTACATTAAAAATAATCTTAAGGATTCACTGGAAACTCACATTTCCTTTCTTCATGAAATTTTCCAGCTTTGCTGTCACTAAACATTAACTCTGACCCATAAATTCCTTCCCTTGCTCTTTTGTATTTCAGCAAAGCATGACTCTATTGATGCCAGTGATAAATCAAACAGAAACCAAAAAACCCTGTTAAGACTGCACAGAGCTGTCTGGTAGATGTGAGTCTACTATATCTAAGTAGCAATCCAAGATCAGGTTCAGCTGATTTTAGATGAGTCAATCTCTTATCCAAGCACTCAGAGTCCAAGTCTTTTACCATAACTACCTAAACATAGTATATGTCTTCATTGAACATCAACAAAAAAGAGGCATACTGTATAAAACTAGTGAAGTGCTCCACAAGTTTAACTAATCATTCTTGTTGGTAATTCATTCTAAATCTTTATCCTTTTTAAATGCTGTGGGCAGATCATACTATATGCTTGACATATTCTATAGGTTAACCATCAAAGGGGCTTCATCAACTCCATGATGTATTACAATAAAGCTAAAACCTTTACATAATTAGTAAAATAACACTATGATATCAAGACTAATTCTCACAATAAAATTTGTAGATGATTTCATGATTGCTGTACATGTTCCAAAAACTGTCTATAAATTACAATACATTGGTCAACCTTGAGAATCACAGAGAGCACTAGGTGGTACTGACTTCAGAGTGCAGATGTATAATATGCACAGAATTTATGTGCATTCACTTTCAGAACACCCAAGCATTCACTCATCTAAGGTCTCTGATAATGATAATGCAAGTTTTTATCAATAACTTTCAGCTATCTGAACTATCATAAGCTATCATTCTCTAGAAATATATTTCATAAACCAAATAAAATAACCTATAAATAGCTGTTCTATTTACAAATAGCTGCATGTGGAATTCCTATAATTTTATTTTCACAACTGCTGTGTATAAAACTCACCACTTATAAACAAACGATATTGAAAGAAACTTAAAGAACTTAAAATGTACATGGCTATCATGTACTAAAAAATCTTTTATATGTAATACTGTACTTCTAAGCTTTTCAAGTGATGGATTTCAACTGGACTTGTTATGGATTTGGCTCAAAAAATCAATTATAATTAAGCATAAGTCATGTTTAAGTACAAGTCAACATAAGAGATAATGAAAACTGTACACAGTTCCAAATCTAAGAATCACACAACTGGTTGTTTGCAATGGTTTCAAGAAGTTTGACCCTCTTAGGATGAAGAGATACTTTAACCTAGCTGAATCAGATGTAGGTTCTGTTACTTACTGATATGATGAGATACATACATGATTAACTTACATAGCTTTTAATACAATACCTGATATATAAGCCATACTCAATTCTGTTATAGTCTCATCTTAAGGTAAGGCAAGATTCATCAGGTATCTCTTCCATGGAGATACTTAACTCTTTTCCCATCAAACCTCTAACATTTATCCTAGTTTTTTCGATATCTTTTGAAACTCGAGTGTACTCCACTTTTCCCTTATGAACTTACTATCATTCATCTTATTAGTATTTTTACTGTTCCTATTACTTACCATCTTCTGCCATCTAGGTCCAAAGGTAGGTGGTTAAATCTTTTTAAGTTTGCTATCACAATCAAATAGCAATGCTTCAAATAAGTAGATGAATACTATCCAGTGGTTGTAAACTCTAATCAAGTATTAAACTAAAAATAGTCTAATGAAGTACTAAAAGAAGGCAACTCACCTCAGGATAAGCCCACTCTGGAGAATAGTCAGTAATATTGGCAGTATTCTCCCGGTAGTCCATCCTGGTTGTCTGTTGACTCTGATTAGTCACAGACTTGCCACTGTTGTTTGTGCTACTGCTACTGCTGCTGTTGCTATTGTTACTGTTCAGGTTGTCTGGAGGAGATGTGTCATAGTGATCTAAATCAGGAAAATCACTCAGCATGTCAAAAGCATCAAGATTAGCTAGAACATCATCCTCAGGTGAGGTCATGTCATTGTCAATGAAGTCCATAGGATTGACATCAGCAGAGGAGGGTGTTTTACGGTTACATGATCCTGGGGGAAGGTTGGCTGAAAGAGTTTTTTGTATGTCATCAGGAGAGAGATCTAACGTGTTAGAAAAGAGTTCTGTCTTCTCCACTGACAGTTCAGATAATTCAGCCTTAATGCCCAGGAAGGTATCCTTTGTTGACTGCTGCTGTTGATGTTGCTGCTGCTGCTGCTGCTGTGACTGAGATTGCTGTTGTGGCTGTTGGTGTTGTTGCTGTTGCTGGTTTGTCCTTGCTTCTCCAGCCTCAAGACTAGACACAAGATTGGCAAAGGTGCCAGAGTCAAGAGCAAGATTACCATTGGTAGCATCCAGCTTGAGACTTTCCATCACATCTTTGTCACCTTCTCGCTTTACCATCAAATTTGCATTATGCTGGGAAGGTGGACCACCTTGTTGTTGCCCATGCTGTTGTTGCTGTGGTCCATGTTGGGCAGAATGTTGCTGTTGCTGTTGCTGCTGGTGCATATGGTGATGATGATTAGGATGGTGATGGTGGTGTGGCGTGTGGTGGAGGTGTGCTACATGGGTGGAGTGCGGGACGAGTGGCGGTCCATGGACGATGGAGGCGGAGGTGGAGATTGGATGAGGCTGGCCCAAATATGATGTGAGCGTGAGGGGGCCAGCCAGTTGAGGATGTGGAGTAGGGTGGTGCCCACCCCCCCCACCACTGTTGAGGATGAGCAGCCCGCCCCCGCCCTGGATGTTGGACAGGTTCAGGATTAGCGGGGCTGTGGTGGTGTTGAGATTGTTGTTATTGTTGTTGGACGTGGTGTTGTTGCTGTTATTGTTGTTGTTATTGTTGTTGTTGTTGTTGTTGTTGTTGTTATTGTTGTTGTTGTTAGTGGTGTTGCTGGTGGAGGTTGGGGGCTCTGGTGGGCGGGCCCCCTCCTGAGTTACGCCCTGGTACTGGGGGGTGACGCACCCACCTGGCCCACTCGTTGACGACACCTGTGGGAGCAGCAGCATGCAGCCATCACATGCACGCACAGGTTATGACCCGACCACACTGTGGCAGTTACAGCAGGCTGGGGCAGGCCAGAGTAGGCTCATGACAGGCTGGGGCAGGATATGGTTGGCTAAGACAAACATGCTGCCCTTCAACTCCACACCTACAGTCACATATGGTGGCAAGTTGCAAGGATTCTTATGAAATTCATCTTTGCCTTTTTAAAATAAACTTGGGACACTACTTTTAAGAAATTAATATGCTTTTCAAACTGAATAATTCTAGTTATACCTACTTAAGCTACCCATCTTTAGATCACTGGAAGTTACTATGTCCTGAACCCTGACTAACAGTTGGTCTACAAAATGAGCTATAATTTGATCACTCCAGTCACTGATGGAGGACACAAATGTTCACATGAAGTACAGTTTCTCCCTTTTTGGAACATCTATAATTAATACCAGTACTAAATGTACAAGATAGAGCACTTCAGTCATTACATCCAAAACAGAAGTTGACAAATCTATATTAAATCTCTTTTGGCCAGATCATAACCTAATTCTATTATTGGCTATTTTGATAAGCCATCTTAGTATAGCCTTCAACTTATTCTTAAAGTTAATACTTGTTTTGGTAATTCATCTTAAATAGATTTTGAAGTTATTTTTGTATGTGTTTCTTACCTTTGTGTAAATTCTACTCATGAATTAATTCTATAAAAGATAGCACAGCAATATCATAACTAACAATTCAGTGATAGAGTTAGACCATTACAGATATCTATCTATTTATTTCATCTGTTTATTAATTCTTTATAAAAAATACCTTAACTAGTATGAGAACACATCAAAGAATTTAATAGTCTTAAGGGATAAACTACTTGTCATGCAATTAAATGAGTTATATTTTTTTTAATGTTCTACTGACATAAGTGCAAGCAATTTAAGGGTGCCCTTGACCAGTCTGCCTATGGAGTCCCCCAGCCATGGCTTAATCTAACACAATAAAAATACTTCTCTAATCTACATTCATACTATAAATTTGAAGTATCATCAACACTAGAGAAGATAGGATTTACAGTCTATATAAAAGCTAATTTCATGAATCAATAATCATGTGATTTACAGTCTACTGTATGTGAACTATTACTTTACAATAACATCACTGCTTATGACAAGGGATTACAAACAGATTGAATGAAAAAATAAAAAAATCAAACAGCACAACTATGAAGAAACTCCTGTATAAAAGTGAATTTTATTCAATATATCCAATTCAATCATGACAGATAAAAGGTGCAACTTTAAAACTAAATTTTTCTCGAAACTCACTCTGTGAACTTAACACATAAACAGATGTGTACTTAAATTCATTTTAAAATCATACTTTAGTTTACTGAAAATAACTTTTTCCACACATGAAGTATTTCAAAAGATATCATATATAGTACAAAAATTTCATCACATGAAAGTGTTTTAGTTTGGAAAAAATAATTTCTAATGAATATTAACTCAAATCTATTTACTTGGACTGATTGGTAAGTTGCTTTCCAAAAGTAAAAGAACTGAAGTAATGTGTAAAAGTGGTCTCCCCTGATAGAAAATAAATATAAAACCCAAATTTTTTGATGAAAGGTATTTTGAAATACCTACTTAAATTTCTTTTTGCACCTCAAAAATTTGAGGAAATTCTTTATATCAAAAATGCTGTTTTAATATTACAATTAAATGGAAGAGAACCATCTAATTTACACACAAATCACAAATGTAAGTACTCAATTACCTGCAGTACTTTTGTTAACCTAACTTTGATCACTACTCTCAAAGATGGCTGACACTAACATGCAATCATAAATGAAAAAACAACTCAAAAGATTCTACATGGTACTCAGATTCTGTTAAAAGTAGTCATAACACTAATATATCTTAATATTATCCTAGAAAATCATTTAAGCAAATGCAAAATAACTCTTTTAAAAATATCTCTTTGAAAATGAAATACCATTACACACAAAGGTGCTTAGAATAAATCTACTGGGTATTTGGGAAAAAACATTTTTAAAACAGTCTTTCCTACTTCATAGTAACTGCAATATAGCTTCAGTCTCCTACTTTACCCACAAGAAAGTATGATGAATATCATTTTTTCTTCAACATAAATTCCAAGAGAAAACTTGTGCACTGATCCTATCATTAAATCTCTCTTCCTGACCCCTTCTCACCTTTTCATGCCATACATTACCTTTGTATGAACATATCTGGACACATGAAGCATTCAGTATGAGAGATGGATAGGTGGGAGAAATTTGTGCATCTATGACAATGAAAACATATGTGAACATCTACTTGGACAAAAGGAGAGAAGGTTTTTGCTAGATGTGTCGACAGTCATATCCAAAAATGATGTGAAGAACTCTGTTATCAATAACTAGGCAAAATCCTCAAAAACTCTAGTTGAAATGTATGCCTATGAGGTAACAAGCTGGTTAACACATGCTACCTTAGGTTCCCCTTCCTTTACCAAATTTGATGACTTGCTCTGACTGACTTGCTTGGGTGCCAATCAAAACAATCTGAATTCACAGCAGAAGGCAAGAGGAAAGGGAGGGATAAACAGTTACTAGACAGAAGCTCTCTAAATATAAAAGTAAATCCTTTCCCATAACAAAGTAGATTTAAAAAGTCTCGTGAATGGACATCTTATATGGCTCATACACTTCAATAAGGACATAAGGTAGAATGAACAATACTTACATACGGTTTCCCTTGCCTAGTAAATATATCCATATTGGCCCAAATACAATAAAAAAAGACTAGCACAGAATTTATGGTACAGTGCTTGCCTTCAGAAGGAGAACATTACAGAGAGGGTTATGTTGCTTAGAAAGTAAGGGTGGTGTGTTCAGTGTTCATTTAATATACAAAACATGAGACTGTGTGAGATAAAATCCAACTGGGAGGAAACAAACAAAGTTAGGAGTTTTGACCTACGAGGGAGCCTATAACACATGAAGTGCGACAAACAGCAAGTTTCAACCAGAAGGTACTGTTCTTGAGAGTATCACCTCACCCATTAACGATCTTTCATCTCATTTCTCGCCCAAATGTGGAATACCAGAAAACTCTTCAAGGTTTCTAAGCTATATGAATGTCAAATAAGAAATGAGTTAAGCTTTAAAATGAACAATGGTAAATGTTTACAAAATAAAAAAGAATAAGGTTTCAGATTTGTTTCCTCTACTTATCATTATGAGTGGTTTACCTTTATGAGCTAGTCATCAAGGGAAGGGTGGTTAAACACTCACAAGGGAGACCACTTTTAGCTTTTGTTATCAAGTATCTACCATAACTGTTTTAAAATTTAACTGTAATGTGACTAATAATTATTATTCAAACAATCTTCAAAGAATTCATTATCAAAAGGAATTCTTTTTCAATTGCTATGCTCTACCGTTTGGAAAATCAATAACTATATCAGATTACCTATTTGTAATTGTCTATTTGAGCAATATATGGGGAAAAAAATGTACTCTTAACCTTTCTTTACCATTGTATACATTAAATTTTCTAATACTAGTTCCACTAACTAACTACAATATTTGTCCAGGAAGTTCTATACCTTTGGGGTCCCATCTTTTGTATATGTAATTATTTTTTTCATTGTCATTACCTACATTTCTACTGTATGAAAGGAGAGATCTCCTGTAGTGCAGACCCATCTCTTGAACTTCTCCATTATCATATAACTTAAACTTACGTACACTGCCAGCATTCACAATTTCATCACTTAGAAGTTCATTCATCCACCTCTCTGGTAATATAATAGTACCTCTTAACTTCATTTCTAATGAGTTTCATGCCTTTTTCTTGTTATGATGTCTAGTTAAATCATTTTTTGAAGAATTGGTCACTGATGATATCATCTAACTGGCTTAGAAATATTGCTGTCCTCCAAAGGGTCTTCTCTATTAGATATTTATGCTTAGAGATAAGACCCCTGTGCCACATCCTGACAAAAGCTTTAGATATATCAAAGGCATCTACATAGGATTCTCCAAAACCTTTCAGGGATGATGACCAGATATTAGTAAGAGAGAAAAGAATATCAACAATAGATCTCACTTTACAGAAGCCATACTGGTGATCAGAGAAAGGACTGTGAGAATCAAGATGTCTCAGGATATGGGAGTTGAAGACAGATTCAAAGACTTTGAACATGGTAGATGTCAAGCAACAGGACAATAGTCAGGGTGTTTAGAATGATTACCCTTCTTAGGGGTGGGATGTGCCAATGCAAGCTTCCAAGTAGAAAGGAGAGTTCTGGTTTTTAAACAGAAATGGAAGCGACAAGGAAGCACAGGTGCAAGTTCAGAGGCACACTCTTTCAACAAACAGGGATGGATGCCATCAGGACCATAGGGCATGTTTGTGTCCAGACAGAGTACCATTTTTTGGACAGTTCAAAAAGAGATTATGGAAAGGAGCATAGGATTAGTAAAAGTAGCACCTACGGGGTGAAGGAATGTTATGGTCATCTAAGGTAGAGTTAGAGGAGGAACTGGACCCAAAGACAGTTGCTTTGTCTATAGGAGACACGGCTTTAGTACCATCAGAATGGAAAAGTGAAGGAAAGTTAGTGACAGAAGTTGTCAGTGATGCCATTTTGCTACAGACCAGAAAGACCTGTTGGTAGATGATGAGGAGAGGTTATCACACTTCCTTTGAATAAAAGAAAGCTTTGCTTCATGGATAACACATTTGTTATGGTTATGGGCAATGATAAATGTTAATAGACATTTATCAGTAATTCTCATTTTCTGATGGTACTCCACAATGCATGCTGGTTCTTTCACTCTTAGCCACACTGCTTTTCACTGTCTCTTCCTGTCTTTCAGGTCTATCTATCTGCAGTTTTCATCACCTGTAAGCTTCTTGCTGTCAATAAAATTCAGGAGCCTTGGAAGCTGCGGATACAAATCTCAGAGCAAAATTTTCCCAATAACCATCTGCTCAAATATCTTATAGGTGTTCCAATATTCATTTATTTATTATACTTTATTATGGGGCATCATCATCATCACAAACAAAACCATATACATACATCTCGTGTGGTGTCGTTGAAGTTGGAAAGCCTGCTGCTTGGAGATGCTAGCTGATTTTTTTTTTTTTTTTTTTTCAAAAAAACAATTTGTTTTGGTCATCATTATGTCCATCAAACAGTTCAGCTCCTCAGAATTCTTGGCGACAGAACAAGCACCTGTTATGCCTAAATCAATTCTATTAAAAACAAATTGTGTTAAGAGTAAAGTAAGCAACATTCATCTGTGCCCATAAGGAAATTGGACAATGCAACATTGCTGATCCCTTCAGCTCACTATCTATGTTATCATTCTGGTTTAAAAATGGAAAGATTTTGATCAGGTAACCCCTCACTCTTCTCTCTTCTATGACTGCCTTACCCTGCAACAAGGTTCTTTTACTTCTGGTACCATCTTTGTTGCTCTCCTCAGAACCTTTTCTATGGGCTTATGTTTCTTAAGGTGACAAAATTTTCAACAATGCTTATTTCTATATAGGTATAATAATCTTATTATTCATAAGATCTGCAGTTCCTATATCATAATCATCTTTTACTTGTTTATTCTAATCACTAGATTTATTGCCAAATTTTGATCTAATTTTCATTTTTTGATTTCTTTATATTTCATTCTGACTCTTAAAAGTTCTACTACATTTTGCTTTCTTTCTTTTACTGGTAATAAAATAAGGCTGACTAACCCCCCTCTCCCCATGCCAAACCATACCATTTGCTACCCCCTCTCCCACCTCTTGCCTACCACTTTTGCCTCACAATAGTTTCTACATTCCTTTATCCTTCTTTTTAACCATGGTCATGTACAACATATGCATAACCATTGTATTTACCTGACAATTACTTCAGATGAATTTATGGGAAAGTTCTGGATCTTTCCCTGCCTACTCTACAACATTTTCCAGGTTTCTATGCTTCTCATCATCTGACTGCTATGCATCTTTTCAGTAAAGAACAGTACTAGTTTTGACACTGGTTCAGGTTCTATTGTCAATACTTTATGAAAACCTGAAGGTGCTGTCAGACTGCACCTGCTTATGTTTACATTACAAATGAAAAGACACCTTTGGTAAGGCTGCATCACAGGAACACAATCTCAACAAGACAAGTAGGGTCAAGATGACTAGGACTTCAACACATGATGCTCATTACTGTATCTCACTAGTAAGAATCATGAATATGTACAACAGAGTTAAACAATCATACCTCAAATTGCTTGTTTTAAGGTTTTTATTCCTTTCAATATATAGAAATTTACTATTAATCATACAATTCTTAATTACCAGACATTCAAGGAATCCTAATTAATTGGTGCAATATTTTATCAAACAAGAACTTTATTTCTATTTTCTGTTTTATAAACTGTTATTTCTATTTTATCTTTTATTCCAGAACTTGGACATATTTCAAAATTTTGTTGCATTATGAGTACTCTTGAAGTTTGATAGAGTCTGTTATAATCCTCAATCTCAAAAATTTTCAGCTGATCTACAAAATATTTTGCACATAACCTGAGTACACATCTATCCACTCTTTTTTTCTATATCAGTTAACACATACAGCATAATTACCCTATATGGTTCCCATAAATCTTACAGAATTGAAATAATTGAGTTATTTAGTTACCCACCTTTTTATGCAAGAACATGGGAACAATGATGTATCAAAGACAATTATCCTATAAAACTCAAGTAAAATTTTTCAGTCTGTCATACCTCATCATATTACAAAAGCCCCATGTTTGAGACCTAATGAAGAAATAGGATAAGAAAAATATACATTTGTCCAAGAATTCTCTATTCAGTTTGAGAGTGAGGAAAGCAAAATATACTAAACAGAACTGTTCCCTATAACTGATTTATGATAATAGAGGATGTTCAAGAGATGGAGCCCCATGAGTGTAAAACTCCCTCCACGTATAATACAATTACGTAACTACAGCTTGTATATCAAGAACACATTTCAGACAACTTTCCTAGAATTTGCTTCCAACGTAATACAGTCATCACAGCTTATGGACAGTCTATAAAGTTGTAAAGGCACCATAATACAAAATTTTATCTATGGAGATTTTTTCGCACATTAAGTAAGTTCAAAGTTTATTAACAATCCAGTGAAAATGAAATCATTCTCAATTTAAAGTAATGACTGTCAATTTGTGAGGGGGCTAATAGGCTGGAAACTCCCATTTCCCCTGGGATCTCCCATCAAATGGATGGCTACTGCAAAAGTCTCCACTAATCCCTGTCCTTACATGCCTCCCTTGCATATACCACTCCAAGCATTCTTCCACCATTTCTCTCCCTCCAGTATTCTACCACTTTATTTTCCCACATCACAGGTGGTCTTCCTTTAATGTTAACCCCTTTACTTATACTATCATACACTCTTCTTGTAAACTCTCCATCTTACATTCTTTCCATATGACTCTCCCTTCTCTGTGAGACCTTCCTCTTTTTCTGTTTACTATACCAACATTCGTGATCTCTCTAGTAACCTCTCCTCAGTTGAACATCATCTATCTAGTACCTCTCCTAATATCTTACTTCTGTCTGAGACACAGTTGTCTGATGATGTTCTCACTAGTCCCATTTTCATATCTAACTATAATCTCCACTCGCATTTCTGCTTCAAAGGTGGTGTTTGTGCTTATTCCAACATAAACACACCTGTTGCATGCCTCAAGGACCTTGAATCCCCAAACTT
>JAYMFT010000008.1:417059-430241 GCA_038088735.1 Panulirus argus | reverse complement strand
CCCTCACCCCTGATGCTCCTCTTACTAATCCTATGACTCTTCCTGTAATCTCTTTTCGGACTGTCCGAAAAGCTCTTAACTCTTTGGACACAAGCAAGACTTATGGTCCTGATGGCATCCATCCCCGTGTACTGAAAGAGTGTGCCTCTAAACTTGCACATGTGCTTGCTCGTCTATTCCGCTTCTGTTTAGAAACCAAAACTTTCCTTCTCCTTGGAAACATGCTTTGATACATCCCATCCCTGAGAAGTGTGACTATTCTGACCCCTCTAACTACCGTCCGGTTGTTTTGACATCTATCATTTCCATAGCCTTTGAATCCCTCCTCAACTTCCATATCCTTAAAAACCTCGAAAATCGCAGTCTTTCCCCTGATCACCAGTATGGCTTCCGTAAGGCGAGATCCACTGGTGATATTCTTTCCTTTCTTACTAATGTCTGGTCATCATTCCTGAAAGATTTTGAGGAGTCACATGTAGTTGCCCTTGACATATCTAAGGTTTTTGACAGGGTCTGGCATTGGGGAATCATCTCTAAACTCCCCTCTTTTGGCTTCCCTCCCTCACTTTGCTCCTTGATATCTAACTTCCTCTCCAGCCGATTTTTCTCTGTTGTTGTTGATGGATCAGCCTCCCCCTTTTCTCCATCAACAGCGGTGTCCCTCAAGAGTCTGAACTGTCCCCAACACTTTTTCTCCTTTTCTTCTACGAATCTCTCTCTACCACAAGTAATTCAATGCACTCATACGCTGATGACTCAATACTGCATTCCTCCACATCCTTCAGTTCAGCTCCCTCTTCTTTCACTTGATCTGCATCTCGCCTTGACACAGCTTCCACAGTAAACTCAGACTTGGACAGGATATCGTAGAGGGTTACACAAAATCTAGTTAAGTTTAATGACTCCAAGATCCAATTTCTACCCATCTCTCTATCGAAAACTCCTCACAACTCTCGTATTTCCTTTGACAGTTCTGTAATTCCACCTCGACTCAATGAACGTACTTGGTGCTACTGTAACATCCAATCTCTCTTGGAAACTCCACATTATGGGAATAGCTAAGGCTGCCTCTAAGAAACTGGATGTCCTGTTTAGATGTATCTTTTTTTCTTCTGAACAGTTGTTCCATTTATAAAGGGATTGATTCATCCTTGTATGGAGTACTGCTCCCACATTTGGGATGCTTCTAACTCTGTTTCCTTGCTTGACACAGTTGAGTCAAAAGTGATCCCACTTATAAACTGTCCTAGGCTAACTTCCAAATTGACCTCCTTGCCCTACGCAGCAACGTTAGTTTACTTTCCCTCTTCTATAGGCGTTACTTAGGATTTTGCTCCCGAGAGCTGGCTACTTGTGTGCCCCCATCACTAGCTAGACCACGGAATACTTGACAAGCTGCTGCGTCACATGATTATTGTGTGGCCATCGGCAAATCAAGGGTGTGCCGTTTTGATAACTGCTTCTTTCCCTACACGTCGAAGCTCTGGAACTCTCTACCTTCTCATGTCTTTCCCAATAACTATGACCTGGCTCCTATCAAGAGACAGGTTTCACTTTCTCAAAAATTCGTAAATACTTTCCCTGTCTTTTTTTCCCTTTTCTGAATTCTCTCTATATTTCAATTAGGGCTCGGCCTTGATGTGGACTTTTGTCCGTGACTGGAGCCTTCAACAGAAAAAAAGAAAAGATCACTGTTAGATGCTGATTTATCCTTCCTCTGGGAAGAAAGAGGACGTTTGGATTACTCGATAATGACTGTCAAGGATTTTGTCTTGTCAAGGAATGGTTGAATTCCTTCCAAACGGATGGTGGAGGGATGGAAGCCTTCAAGTCCTCCATTCTCAATGAATTACAGCAAATGATCCTCCAGCCTACCCATATACCTGACCGCTGTTTCCACTCTCCTAATATTCTGGATTTGTTTTTCACCTCCATTCCAGCTCGCTGTAACTGCAGTCTCGCTCCCAACTGGTTCATTTGATCACACTCTCATAAATGTATTTTTTCTAACGGCTCCTTCTAAGTGTAAATACTGGCACTTGAACAAAGCTGATTGGAATAATTTACGTATTTTCCTTTCTGACTTTCCTTGGGTAAATCATTGTCTCTTATATGGTGATGCTTCTGTCTCCGCCAAACGCATAGTAGAGCTTATTCTTGCGGGAATGGAAGCATTTATCCCCTCTTCCACCATGACTACTTCATGCAATCCATGGTTCAACCGTTCCTGTTCTGAGGCCATTCAGGCAAGGGATCAGGCATATCGGGCTTGGAAAACTCTTTCGTGGAAGCCCCACATTACGCGAATAGCTAAGTGTGCCTCTAAGAAACTGGGTGTCTTGTTTGGATGTCAAAACTTCTTTTCTGAACAGTTGATCCGTTTATACAAGGGATTGATTCGTCCTTATATGAAGTACTGCTCTCACATCTGGGGTGGTTCTAGCTCTGTTTCCTTACTTGACAGAGTTGAGTTGAAAGCGGTCCGACTTATAAGCTGTCCCAGATTAACTTCCCAAATTGACCCCCTTGCCTTACGGCGCAATGTTGGTTCACTTTCTCTCTTCTATAGGTATTACTCTGGTTTTTGCTTCTGAGAGCTGGCTGCTTGTGTGTAACCACTACTAGCTAGACCGCGGAATACTCGGCAAGCTGCAGCGTCACAAGATAATAGTGTGGCCATCGGCAACTCAAGGATGGGCCGTTTTGATACCTGTTTCTTTCCCTACACATCGAAACTTTGGAACTCTACCTTCCCATGTTTTTCCCAATAACTATGACCTTGTACATTTCAAAAGACAGGTGTTTCACTTTCTCAAAAATTCGTGTATACTTTCCCTTGTCTTTTCTTCTTCCGTTTCATAATTCTCTCTATATTTCAATTAGGGCCCGGCCTTGATGTGGACTTTTGTCCGTGACTGGATCCTTCAACATAAAAAGAACCGCTTTACAATGAAACTGCGTCACGTACGTTATTTCAAGAAAAAGATTGTGATGGTTTGATAAATGACATACCATTCTTTTTCTTTTAACTGGTTGGTTAGAGAATGGGGGAAGGAAGGTGATGGACGTTGTAAGGTAATCTTACGAAACAGAACTCAGCTATTGAGTGTACGTATGTATGGTGTAGATTTTACTGCAGTGTGTTTAAGGTTTATTGGATATATATTTTTCTGGTGCCTTTTCTATATATCTCCGACAGACTGAGGGTCTGTGTGTGGTATCATTTTTTGCTTGATTAGGAAGAAAACTGATTTACATAAGCTAAACATCGTTCATTGTGTACATGAATGGATGACTGGCGCCTCTTTCACGTGTTCTGCATAAGCATATCACATCAGCCGTATGCCTAGTCATTCATATATTCATATTCTTATTTCCTTTCGCATCTGACACCACAAATTCAACACTAGAACGATGTCATCAGTGCTTAGAAGCAAACATTTCATTTCCTTCGTCTACTAATACTGTGCTATTCACATATTAAACACCTTCTAATGACGTACATCTTTTTATACCTAGTTTTTGCTATTTTGTCGTAAAGATGAGGTAACCCTTGACTGGTTTAAAACTGTGTGAAGTATGTGGACGCAGTAAGCGCTTGTGAAGTTGGGAAGTCATGTATCAAACGGAGTGTTAAATCCTCAGAGGGACGAGAGATCAAAAGACCTGCTCATGCAAGAGGACGTTTGAAATGTCCAAAAGTAATTTCCCCACACGACTTAAAAATTAAGATTATCCGGCTAAGCTTTTTTCTTCAGCGGTAAGTGAATGCACGAAAAGGATTTTTATTCAAAAGTTGGTAGCAATATTAAGTCCCTAACAGACCGCACTAATGAAGATAACTTTTCTTAACGCGGTTGTTTCGTTGATCTCACTTTCCCTATATTCGTGGCAATGGTATTCATTCGTATGTTAGCCTTGCCTCTAGGTTCGGGAAAAAGATCCTTATTACAGTCTGGTATGGCAGCCAAGTTTACGTAGAGTGCCTAACCAGTGCGAGGTCAAACTTCAAATAGACTATTTCTGAGGCGTGATAGCAAAGCCATCACTCAGAATACTCAACTCGCCTCGCTACGCCCTTATGTAGTAAACCTTGCTTGAGTGAAGGTCTAACCTCAGTGTCAGAGGCGGTGTTTCTGTGGCTTTACTTAACATAGTTAGAGCACAATAGCCAGGAGTGGAGGTAACGATTATAATGTCAGCGTAATTGTGGGAGGGGACAAGGGCCCGTCTGGCGGATATTTGGACAAAAGCTATTGGCTTTGGGTTATCTGGCTACACTTTGGCTGCTCGATATAACTTTAGTTTTAATGAGACCTAGACTGAGAACTAGAGTTAGAGAAGCACTGACTTAACTTGCCTCATAGATATTTGTTTACTTCTCTCCAGGGAGTTGGTGCTGCAACTGTAGGAAACAGATCATAAAGGTCGGGTTACGGCCAGTTAGGCCCTGGTTTATACCATAGCCAGTTCCCAACCTTTCGACAATTGCCGGAGGTTAAAATTCAGTAGAGCGTCTGTCTGGTCGCAGGTCTGATGCGTGTATCCCCCGTTCTTCAAGACACCTTTGTATTGATTCTGTATTCTGTCACTTAGCAATTTCCGTAACGCAGGCCTTTGATTAGTCCTGCCACACCGGAAAAGCGAGTATCACGGGTTATGTACCACTTCTACCGGCTGTCGACAAGAACAGACTTCCATTTAAGGAATTGGTTTCCAACCGGCTAACGGGCCTGTTCCAGTACGACATGCCAGCTACATAATCCGATGAAATCATCACATGATACAATAAAGTTTATCAGATAATGAAAGTCATTATATAATATAATTTACGAGATGATGAAAATCAGTTTATAATACTACAATATATTCCAACAGGTAAACCATAATCGTTTATCGCACTGCACCAGTGCACAGTTATAGTCTGTTATGTCATTTCCACCTCTCACATATTACCACCAATCCCTTCTGTTACTCCCTTCCCCACTCTCATTGTGCTCACTGCTTCCGTTGTTACTCTTCGTCCCACACGTAACGGGCCTGGTTAGAGCCTGTATTCATCAGACGTTGTAGGTTATGGTGGGTCAATCCTTGATTTGGGTGACTCTGGTCCTCCCGGGAGGCGCGGCTGATGACTGATAGACGACAAGTTTCCTGAGGAGCTTCCCATAATGGATAGTGTCTGCAGCTCGTCATAATGTCTCAGCCTCATGAGTCTGACAAGTTGATCTGCAAGAGATAGACTGGACGACCAACCTCCTTTTAAGACCTCCAAGACCCAGTGGTGCACAGAGAAGAACGATGCCATCTTTCTGTCTCCACGCCAGTGTCCTTCCACCGCTATGACCTTTGGAGCACGCCTCCCCGGCTACGACACTCATGATTTCTATTTCTTTTTGCAACCGCAAACTTGTAGCGCGCGTCTGTAGCTGTCGTACGTTTTATGCAAGCTTCCCGTGCACACGTTGCTCATTTACTTCTTCAATGCCGAATGCGCGAGGTCTAACAGTCCCTTCTCATGTGTCAGCACTGGCGTCGCAGGAATCATACTGACGCATGTAAAGAAACAATACGGAATACACCGGGAAAGGTTCTGAAGGCTGCTGATGGTTCACCGACCCCAGCGCTCACGATAATTTGCGGCGGACGAGGAAGCTGCAGGTAGCTCTTGTGGCACAGGTCCCAGGTACTGTTCAAGAGGATAGTGTAAAAACACTTTTGTTTATAGCGGACGAATAATTTTCGGCTCAATAATCTATATATGTGATCGTCTTTGATGGTGTCCGTATCATACACACTTGAATCATCATACTTCTCGCCATGGATGCAACGATCTTCATCACGATAACCAAGATTGTAACAACTCCGTTTCAGAATAAAATGAAATTAACTCAATGATTATATGGCCTATACGCTGCGTCGACATAGTTCCTTTTATAGGTGGTTGATTAAATGATGTCCAGAGATTCTCACTAGGGGTCGCGGCGAAGTCATCTTTTAGATGATTATCTTTTGATTAACCTTCCGCCTGTGCCACTTAATCCCCCTTACCGAGTAATGTGCGTTACCTCACCTCCGAGCTCATTCACAAGTCTTTCAGGTGATGCACCAGGTCCCACGCCGACGCCAGAGCGGCAATGACGGTGAGTGGTATTGATCAGGCAAAGCGAACAGAGACGAAGTCACTCACAGTATGACGTTCGCCCTAGTCCTCCACCTCAGCGCGTCACACCATTATGTTACACCTGAAGGGCCTTGCGTTTCTCCAGGTAGAGACATGCAGTTAGTAACTGAAAACTTTGCGTTCGGGGTGATTCTTTTGAGTAACGTCAACACTTTCTGAGTAGAGTCAAGATCTTTAATTTGCCAAGTCGAGCCAGATTTAGAAAAAATGAAAACTGAACTGAAAGACGAGCTATGTAGTTAGCTGGAGAAAAAATATTTCACGACTGGATATCAGTTCTTAGCTGATCAGCCAACAAAGTGTGTTCTGTAATCCGTGAGTCTGAACATCTTTCATCACGCGGGAACCTATGAGCAGGGAGCTAATTTAGCAGAATAAATTGTAATATATTTCAGCAGGCTACCTCACTTCATCTCAAAAGAGTACCGAAGTATAAGGAAAGATTTTTCGTAAGAATAATCTTAGATTATTTATTCTATATTGACCGTTATAATATGATAAACACATGAAATAAAGAAAATTAAATTTCTATGAAATTAACACCAGAAATATGGCCATCATAACCATACGAATGCAAAGCTTTACGGGTCATATCACGTGATGAGAGTGTATGTGGTCTTAGAATTATCTTTAACATGCGAAGAAGGCGTTAAAGATTTTTCAGTTGGTGGACGTTGTAGCTTGACGTTGACGGCCTTAATGACCCCTGGCAGTTGGTAGGCCTAAAGCCCAAACAACCAAACCAATCAATATCTTTATCATACTTGTGTTTGCGGTATCAATGCAAGACTCACGAGAATATTTTTCAAATAACCCTTGGCTTATGAAAGCGTTATGTAGCGACTTAGATACACGGTAATCATCTAAGACTCAAGTATGACATAAATTAAAGATGAGATATGGAAGATTCCACTGAGAACTACATTAGTTGACTGTAAGGCGTCAAGTGGGATTATTTGTTGAAATGACATGTTGTTGAACATTGGAGAAGATTTCGTGAATTTCGATAAATCTTACATTACAGATGCACGAAAAGGTCTGAGATCACAGCTTTTAGGGTTATGCAGAATTATTTTGCTCGAATTAAGCATCATTGCCTTAAAACCAAAGTTCTCTTAATTTACAGCAACTCGTTTTTAACTCACCAGTCAGATATACTTTCACCTTTTATAATCCACAGCCAGAGTATCCTCAGCCGGAGTACTTAACGTTATTGATTTTCAGTCGTTACCGTTTACATGGCAATCAGCTAAAAGAGCCCTCTTTCTACAATGCTAGACGCACTTTAGAGTAATTCACGGGACCTTTACCATTAAAGCCTGAACGGATGGGAGGCTATCAGCAGATGACTGCTCTGCAATTACTAAATTGCCTTTTTATCACTCCTGGGGAGGATGACACATTGTGCTCAGAGAAAGAAACGCAGATATTCAGCCAAATGACACGACATCGGTATATTGAAATCTCCGTGCGTAACTCAGTCGTGCGCGAACTACTGGTTAACTAATGCATAAAAAACAATTAAAGAAAATGAACGTTAAAGTTTATAAAGAAAGAATGACACTAGAAAAGTAATATATTTCTGTGATCATTTAGATGTACTGGCTGGTTCTGGGCAATTGGATACCTCGCCCTGAAATGAGCTTAAGATATAAAACGAGTGGGTCCAAACTAGTTAATCCACACTATTCTTTGGGAATCACTGCTGCCGTAAATGATGACTGATAAATATTCTTTGGAAAGTAAAGCCCCAGCAGTATAATACTGCACTTTGTCCCAAAAGTCTTGAACGGACAATGTATTTTACTTAAAAGTAATGGAAAATGTAATCTACCATACCATGGCAGCTTAGCGTCAGGAGGTGATAGGATGTTGTCCGTAGACGGCACACACACACACACACACACACACACACACACACACACACACACTGAATTACGGAAAGGCTAGCGCATACAGGGAAGAGATACAATTTCCCGTAATCACTTACGTTATCAGGCATAACGACAAATTACACTTGAATTACTAAATATCTAAACGCTAGTCCTCACCATTGGACTAACTTCATACACTCTCCTCTTTATTCCGCCACGCTCTTCCCCTACTATAAGTTTTCACAGCCCCAAGTCCTCAACTTATGCAACCTCACGGCGTTCAGAGAGCCATTTCGTTCGTCTCTGAAGGTGTGATTCAACCTTAAGTCATAATGTCGACAGCCGGACGACTTAACGGTCAACACCGCATAGTCCAATATGAGATATCATCCTTCAAAGATGACATTGAAAAACCCTCTTTTATTCGCGCACGGGACTCGACACTTGACTGTCATTAATACTGCTGAAACTCCCACTGGGAGGCGGATTCAAGTATCCTAGTTCATATCACTATGGGATCCGTAGCGTTGCCGATGAGTTCACGTGACGCCGATGTGACAGGAGACAGACCACCTCGTTCCATTATAGCTGGTGTTTAACTCCTGACCATCCGCTGTTCTGTCATGCTAGGTTGACCTCGACCTCCAGATATCAAACAATCATTCTGGCAGCTGAGGGGTGACATATATGGCTTTACGCTGTAGTCGTAATATAGATCTGGAGGTCTCATAACCTGCTGAAGTTCCAAACGCACTAGTAGCTCAAGACATTCTACTTATGGGTAACAGAATCCTGTTCTTTGAGTTGGGAAGGATGCTTGTATAACACTAGTAATTCTTTACAGTCTGGCACATTTACGCTTGTTCTACATCTTCCTGGCTTAGCTTAAAGTAATGATAACAAGGATATGTGCATGGTTTACTATATTTATCAATTTTGTTAAGCCGCACCTCTGCTCAGATGACAGTGGAGCATCCAAAAGCAAAACCATAAACTCATCATTTAATGAGAGCAGGTCACAAACAGTGTGACAGTATCAAGCGTCACGCACGAATACACAGTTGATGCAGTGCCAAGGAAATACGTTTCGATCACCTGGCGCATCGACCGTCATATCTACATTATACACCGTATCTTGCACAGATACACACACATCCCTGCACACCACTTGGGGGAAAGAAAACACTTTTGAGGTTCCCTTAATTTGAAGCGTATTGTTGACTATATGCAAAGTATCCGCTTAAGTCGGTAAAAAAATGTCAAAAGTGACGTGGTCACATCAAATTCTTTTCTGATAAGATGAATGTAATGATTGTCGGAAAAGAATAACTGCTGATGGTATAACCTTTGTAACTGTCAGGAAAAGGTGCTTGACTTTCTGACTTTAAGTTATCAATCCATAAAAAATCAGGCATGTAGATGATTCGGTTTCTTCTGGATATGGACCCGTCTTTGCGGGCCATGAACTGTGCAACACCCATATGATTCGCAACAACTCGTGAGGAACACTTGCTGTATCTTTATCTTTTAGTGTTACAGACTGCAGACTAAGAAGCGCCTTTTATGACAGTACGAAACACTTCTGAATATAAAGAAACGAATTGCAGAGACGTGGATGTATCAAAATCAAGGTCTATGATAATCTCGATGTATCAAGCTACTTAAGAAGTGATTCAACTGATTTCACTTGTAGTAATGGATACAAACCCGTGGGCAAATGTTCTGCCTTGAATTACAGTGGCTGAAAGCAGTACTATAAATACGTTTATGCTTCATGTCCACGACTAACATTATTAGCGCCTCGTTAGTAACATTGACGATTTGCATCTTTTCCCTTTGAATTAACTGTATGTCTCAAATCTTTTACGACACTGATCTTTGAGTTTTGTGATATCATCCGCTATCACAAACATCCTCGAAGGGATCCAGAGGCTTGCTGCTGAATGAACTCCTTTGTATTCCTTTGTATCGTCTTGTGTATGTGCTGGAGCATTGCTTGCAGGCTTCCCTCGGACTGTAGAAAGTACTCTGAGGTAGACTGTTGACATATGATGGGGCTATGTCATATATAAGATACAATTATCTCTTATTCTTTTAGCCATCTTACTCAGGCTTGATATAACAGATGCTGAATCAATGTGATATCTAATAACTGTTTCTTAAACTCGGCCTTACCAGTGTAGTGTCCCTTGTCTAAATGCTGCAGCTGAACACTAAGTAACCTCTGTGGTGTCGCGGATAGCGTTCTTAATCGTGACTCGTTCACGGGCAGCCCCGGGGTCTAGCACATAGGTTCGAATCCTGGTTGCGGCTGTCAGTCCACAGTCAACCCAGCTGTTCATCCCCCTCAAGGGGTTGGTCGATGAATTGGGTACCTTGCTCAAGCTAGGGTATATATATATATCCTCTTTTAGAAATTGAAGCACAAAAAAGGGAAGGGTTTCTAGCCCCTCGCTCCCGCCCCTTTTAGTTGCCTTCTACGATACGCGGGGAATACGTGGGAAGTATTCTTTCTACCTTAACCCCAGGGAATACCTGGTTTAAAAAGATAAATATATACAAGTATATGTATGTGAGTAAGAGAGACGGTCAACGGGTATTATTAAATTACGTATTAATCGGAAGGCATGTAAAAGAGAGACTTTTGGATGCAAATGTGCTGAGACGGGCAACTGGTGGGATGTCTGATCACTGTCTTGTGGAGGCGAAGGTTAAGATTTGTAGAGGTTTTCAAAAAAAAAAAAAAAGAAGAGAGAGAAGGTCGGGAAGAAGAGAGTGGTGAGAGTAAGTGAGCTTCAAAAGAAGACTTGTGTGAGATGGCAAAAGGTGAGAGCAAATGAAGTGAAGGGACTGGGTGAGGAATGGGATGTATTTAGGGAATCAGTGATGGCATATGCAAGAAATGCATGTGGCATGTGAAAGATGGGAGGTGGGCAGATTAAAAAGGGTAGTGAGTGTTGGGATGAAGAAGCAAAGTTGTAAGTGAAAGAGAAAAGAGAGACATTTGGACGAGACATACGAGAAAGGAAAGCAAATGACTGGGTGATGTATAAGAGAAAGCGGCAGGAGGTCAAGAGGAAGGTGCAAGGGTTGAAAAACAGGGCAAATGAGAGCTGAGGTGAGAGAGTATTATTAAACTCTAAGGAGAATAAAAATATGTTTTGGAAGGAAGTGAATAACGTGCACAAGACAAGAGAAGAATTGGGAACATCGGTGAAGGAGGCAAAGGAGAAAGTAATAACAGGTAGTGATTGAGTGAGGAGATGGAGTAAGTATTTGGAAGGATTGTTGAATGTATCTGATGACAATCCAGCCTCCTTGCCGGATTTCTTCTTCCGCTCGGCTTTCACCTCCTCTTCTCTCTTTTCACCAAACCACTCTCCCTGACTCTCTCACTTCGCACACCGCCCCGACCAATGCATGCTACATCTGCCACTCTGTCATCAAATACATTCAACAATCCTTCAAAATACTCACTCCATCTCCTCCTAACTCCAGCACTACCTGTTATCACTTCCCACCTTGCCCCCTTCATCGATATTCTCATTTGTTCTTCTGTCTTACGAGCAATATTTATCTCCTTTCAAAACATCTGTTTATTCTCCCTAAAATTTAACGATACTCTCTCTCCCAACTCTTATTTGCCCTCTTTTTTCAACCTTTGCACCTTCCTCTCGACCTCCTGCCGTTTTCTCTTATATATCTCCCAGTCATTTGCACTCCTTCCTTGTAAGTATCGTCCAAACGCCTCTTTTATTTCTTTCAGTAACAACTTTGCTTCTTCATCCCACCACTCACT
Source organism: Panulirus argus (assembly GCA_038088735.1). Taxonomy (NCBI): domain Eukaryota; kingdom Metazoa; phylum Arthropoda; class Malacostraca; order Decapoda; family Palinuridae; genus Panulirus; species Panulirus argus. The sequence goes on along the minus strand of JAYMFT010000008.1, from coordinate 418,384 downwards.
ACCCTTCCCAATCTTCCCACCTCCTAACTTTCTCATGCCACAATCATCTCTTGCATATGCCATCACTGCTTCCCTAAATACATTCCATTCCTCACCCACTCCCCTCACTTCATTTGCTCTCACCTTTTGCTTTTCTACACTCGATCTCTCCTGATATTTCTTCACACAAGTGTCCTTTCGAAACTCACTTACTATCACCACTCTCTTCTCCCCGACATTCTCTATTCTTTTTTGAAAACCTCTACAAGTCTTCACCTTCGCCTCCACTAGATAGTGATCAGACATCCCACCAGCTGCCCCTCTCAGCACATTTACATACAAAAGTCTCTCTTTTACACGCCTATCAAATAATACATAATCCAATAGCGCTCGTTGACCATCTCTTCCCCCAACGACAAACCATAAATCACTCCCCGCTTTCAGCGGTCAAAGTGGGTCAGGACAGTGTGGTATCGTATCCTAAACACACTGACTAAGTCGCATGTAACACATTTGAGCCCATATTAATTGCTATTACTAGGAACTCTATTTCGTCCGCAGGCAGCTTTAAAGCCCATCCAATCATCAATCATTATTATAGACTTATCAAATACACCAAGCTAAAATAGAATGAAATAAAAAAAATTCTTTTCTTGATCTAAAGGCACCCGCCTACCCTGGCCTAAGCCACCCCTCCTCTCGTAACCACAAGGCATCTCAATCCCCACCACCCCCCCTCCCCAACCGCACAGGCACTACAAATTCCCTTTAACGGCTGGCCAGTGTTTGGTATGGGATGGAGTGAACTAGACGGTACCCCTACCGGGAGTGATGTCTGGATTTAAATAACTTTGTTGATTATTGGCACCTGAAGAGGTGGATTGTCTCCATGAAACTAGTAGTGCCACATATATAGATAAACTGCAAGTTAAATAAAACTCTAATTATAATAATAATAATAATGATAATAATTCATGGTTTATTTGCCAAGAAAGTTACAAATATATGCAATGACATATTATAACATAACGACTTGGGTCACAATTATTTCGAAATAGTTAACAATTTCAAGGAAAATTAAGTCTAAAAATTATGCAATAGATATGTTTATCTAAGAAAAAAAATAGTATGACAAAAGTTAGGATCACGATCAAAAACATGAAATATAAGTGCTAATCTACGACAATTCATACTAAAAAGTTAAAGTCAAAATTAAGAACATGAAATTAAAGTGTCTACCTAAGACTCCTACTGAAGTGCGATTTCGCCTTCAGGCAAGAGATCAGGCGTATCGGGCATGGAAAACCTTTCCTACCCCTGGCTCCCATTCAGCTTTTATCACTGCC
>JAYMFT010000008.1:358554-397698 GCA_038088735.1 Panulirus argus | reverse complement strand
ATGCACTGAAACCACAGCTCCCTTTCCACATCTAGGCCCCACAGACCTTTCCGTGGTTTACCCCAGACGCTTCATATACCCTGGTTCAGCCCACTGACAGCATGTCTACCCTGGTTTACCATATCGTTCCATTTCACTCTATTCCGTGTATGCCTTTCACACTCCTGCATGAGGAAAGCTGCTTGAAGCATCAAAGAATTTTTGCCAAGAGAGTATGGCATATGTGCAAGTAGGAAGAGAGGAGGGTTAGTGTTTCCAGGTGAAGGTGGGTCTGTAGCAGGGGTGTCACCATGACTGTTTAATTTGTTTATGGATGAGATGGTGAGAGGAGAGAGGAACAGGTATGCAGTCTATTGGGAGTTGATGGTGGGGGTCCTAGGAGGTGCATCAGTTATTGTTTTTTGATGATATGGCATTGTTGGCACATTTGAGAGAGAAACTTCAGAAGCTAGTGCTGAAGTCTGGGAGGGTGTGCAACAGGAGAAAGGTGAGAGGAAATGTGAACAAAAGCTAGATTATAAGGTTTAGCATTGGAGAGAGACAGGTTTGGATGGAGAGATTTTGGAGGAAGTGGACTGTTTTAGATACCTGTGAGTGGATATGGTAGTGAATGGAACTTGGAAGCTAAAGGGTGAGTGAGGGGCAAAGGTCCTGGGCATATTGAGGAATTTGTGGAAAGAGAGGTCACTGTCTTAAGGGTAAAAATTGGCATGTGTAATGATACAGTGCTGTATGGATGTGAGGTGTGTTGCATGAGACAAATATGTAAAGATTGGGAGTGGATGTTGAAATGAAGTGTTTGAGGAAAATATGTAGTGTGAGGAGGGTTAATGACATACAAAATGATTGGGTAAGAGGAAGGTGTGGTAATGAGAGAAGTATGTGTGAGTGAACTGAAGAGGGTGTGCAGGAATGGTTTGGACATAAGAGAGGATGAATGAGAAGGTGACTAAGAGAGTATTTAAGTCAGAAGTGGCAGGAACAAAGAAATGGGGATACTAAGGAGATGGAAGGATAGATAGAAAGTTCGGGGCCTGGAGATGAAGGAGGGTGTAATGCGTCCAAGAAAGCATATTGTAGTTTTGTGGTATACAGGGTACAACATGCTGTCACTGGGCTGAACCAGGGTATATGAAGCAGTCAGGGGAAACAACTGAGAGTTGTATGGGGCCTGATTGTGGATCGGGGGTCTTATCTTCGTGCATTTTACATAATAGTTAGAGAGTGGGGGTAATTTCTTCGCCTGACTTGGGAAGTAGAGAATACGTATGAAAAAGAATTGATACACTAAGACTAATAAAATAAACTTTTTTCTGTTGAATTTGATTATATATTGTAATATGTAATATAACAGACAAACATGTACTGATTAATGATAATATTTCAGAGAGGAGTGGGAATGGGTGCAGAGTTTGGAATTATCAAGCACTGAGCAGTGGCACTTGAGCACAGAAACTGAGCCTGCAGAAAGTGAAGGAGAAAGGTGTTCTTCACTTCCAAGTGTTCCATCACCAGCACAGCTTGTGTGGCACTCAGAACTTAGTAAAGCAGCACGACAGCTCTTGAATCAGTTGGAGGTTGTAGAGGAAGCTCAACATCAGCACAGACTTTACTGTGGAGAAGTGTTGGAGCTGAGTCCAGACATAGCTCTCCTCCTGGTTATGCCACCTGTTGATGCAGTGTGTTCTGCTCCAGGACAGGAGGATGCACTCCTTTCTCAACCTAATCTTACAACATTGCCCCTCCAGATATTTGAAATGATTCATATGGGTACGTACCAAAGAGAGTTGATTGGAAGGTATGCTCGCCTTTCATATATCTTGGAGATGGATACACTGATGGCCCAACATGCCAGTCGAGAAGCATTTAGTCAAGATGAGATCAACTGCTCACGGTACCGTCTTTGGCAGCTCCAGACTTTCCAGGAACAGCTTGATGCCATATGGCGAGGCCTTCGGTGGGTTATGGATGCAATTACCTATGCTCGAGATAAGGCAGCATCTGGTGCCCTCTTAACCAACTTGCTGTCTTGTGCAATCCCCTCTACTTCTCATCAGTCAGCAGTGCAACAGTCTACCTCACATATGCCTGCTGCAACTTCACCTGTACAAGACACTCATAGTTCCAGTGAGTCCCTCCAACATGGTGCAGACAGTAAAAGGTTAAGAAAAGATGATGACCTTAGTTTTAGTGTAAAAAAGTCAGAAACACCGAGAATGCTGAAGTCTAATACCTCAGAAAATATAAGGGCTGCAGTTAAGTGTGAGACCAGGTTTCACAAATCAAAAACAGCAGAGTGTTTAGTCCATAGCAGTGGGTGTGTTCATAGTTGTGGTAAATCATATAATTCCCTGACAGATTGCTTATTAGACTGTGGAGAACAAAATGAAAATGTTCCACTTCTCTCTTGGACACGAGAAAAAATAGAATACAGTGGTGAGAGAAAAATGTACAGTAAAGATCTTCCAACATCTAGAAGTGAAAACCATTTGCAACATTGTGTGGATCATGGGTACCCTCCCAGAAAGGCCAGTGCTCCTGCTTTTTATGATACTCATGAGGGTTGCTTGAAGTCCAAGTGTTGTACAAGTGAGCCAAAAATAAATCAGAGCATTTCTTCTTTAGAATCCATAGAACAAGTTAAGAGAAAAAAAAATAGCTGTGTTGATCTCGAATATGAAGAAACCATGGCTTGTAGTAAATCACCTACGAGTAGTTGCTTTGATTTACATCAACGATACGGCAGTAACTTAAATGTTGAAATGCAAAGGGCAGGGAGCAGTCTTAGCCACGATTCTGAAGCTTCATTTTCTAGTATGACAGCTAGTTTACGGTCATTATCATCAAATGAAACAGAAACAGACACTTTAAGTCTTATGTGCTCAGAAAGTGGACGTAGTGAAGCAAAGAGTTTAGAGAGTGATGAGCTAGTTGAAGGAGCAGTTCGTAATGAAGATTTCACCATAATACGGGTGTATGCTGCATATCAGACTGGTATGGCATCTGGTACCTCAGTTAAAATACACATCACACCCAGAACAACAGCTCGTGAAGTGATAGACTTGGTAGTGAAACAGCTCAACGTAGCTGTTGTGTTGAAGGGGAAAAGTGGCCCTACATATGGAAATGACAAGCTCAAAGATTTCTGTTTAGTAGCTGTGATTGGTATGCGTGAACGATGTTTACGTGAAGATTTCAAGCCATTACAGCTCCAAAACCCATGGAAAAGAGGCAAACTGTATGTACGGCTGAAGCAAGATGTACTCGCTGCTCTTGAGCAGAGTAACTCTCGTCACTCAGCATACCTTTAATAATAACCTTCACTGTACATTCCACCACATTATACATAATCATTCTCTACTTTCAAACACTTGTTTATAAATAAGAATGGATGGCTGTATTTCTTCTGTAGAAAATGTCCATTCTTATTTTTCCTAGCCTAAATTGATTCAGTATTGGAGAAATTGAATTATTAGTATTTAGGTACAACAGTGTTATTAGTCCATTAGGTAAATATGGTAGATGTTTGGTGTTTTTTTTTTTTTTTTTTTTTTTTTTTTTTTTTTAACTCCATACATTCTTCTCGTGTTACCAAGGTTTTCAGTTCCATTGTACAGTTCCTGTTCACTTGCATCATTGCAATTATACTGGGAGTTAAAGGGCATTTCACGTTAAGTATACTTCAAGAAAACAGTTTTCAAGAACCATCAGACTTTAACATTACAAACAAGTTCTAGTATTTTAGTTCCCATGAAGTTTATGAAATATCATAATTGGTCTTTGGTTTGTTGATATTACAGTCTTCACTTTTGTTGACTCATTAAAATACAAAATGGCCTTATACATTCACTTTGAAGGGAAACAGCTGATGAGGTGTTACATAGCGAGACTTTACAGAATATTTATTAAATAAGTTGTATGTAGAACATACAAGGCATTCAGATGGATAACATCACCCTTCAGGGTTATCAAGTTTGAATGTAGTACTTTGTTGTGACTTTGCTGTCTTTTTAATTTGGTAGTATCAACCATTATTAAGAGAACAGAGAAGTGATTAGTAAAGCTCACTAGACTAATAATTAGCGCAAAAACCAAAGTACTCAGTGACTTTATGAGCAACGATACTTTAGCCAAGGAAAGGATAACTGACTGCACATCGATTTATTAAATGGTATTCAGTTCATATGATAATATTAAAATGTTGCATCATCCATTTGTGTGAACCTTTTTATGTATGTTGTAGTTTCATCTTAAGATACATAGTATTCCACATTGATGCAAAGAGTGACTATATATTTAGTGCAACATCCATATGTAATATAATAGGTTAATAGAAATTTCACAAATTTTGGTTATATCAAGATTATTATCCCTTTAAAATGTCTGTATGTACAGTTCATTTTTTCTCTTTGTTGTTACTACAGGATGAGAAAGAATTATACTACAGCTACCATGAAAGTACCATCATTATGAATTTTACGCATGAATGATAAAGGAATATTAGACAAAACAATTAAGCTTGTCAAAATAATGGAAAAAAAATGAAACTAGTCACTGCCTGTGAGTCTGGTAATTTGAAGATTTCACATTATAATTATTATCATTAAAGGATACATTCTCTAACATGGCAACTGCATCCAGCATATATGTTTATAAAAGTTTTGGTGTAACAGCAGCCAGTTAGATATGTCTCTACAAAACTATTAAGATTAAAACAAGAAATTTCCCAATGAGATGTGGGAACCTCCCAGAGGAGAAGAGATAGCTGGTGCAGAGCCTCAGGGTCTCAAAATTGCCCTGTTAACTGTGCCTTACTAGTAATCCAAGATCAGACTTCAACTTTAGTTGCAAATGTTACAGAATGAGCTCTAGTACAGACAAGCAGAAGCAATAGATTTAAAGCCATGTGAGTACCAAGAATATTTTCTTTATCTATTTATATTTGAAAATATAATCTAACACATTCAAACCAAAGAGATGAGACTGCATAAGTTGCTATTTATGGGCATTTATCAACATAAATTTTTTTTAATTTTATTGGATTTGAATTATCTGGTGTTATAAATTTGCTTATTGCTGTAGGAGATCCAGCAATAGAATTACGGAGAAATACAAATGTATAAAGTTACAGTAATGGCTTGACCTAGTTGAATTTTTTTACTGTATTTGTTTTTAAGGAGGGAATCAGTATATTTGGATTGATTCACAAGGTTTTGATGGCATGTGTGTATGAGTTTTGCAAAGATTATTTGGGTTCTAGGAAAATTGCCTTCTGCTACCTATCTGACCACTCTACATTTAAGACTTTAATTTTGAACCGATTACTGTTCAGTATTATATTAAATGTCAGCTTAATATTTGTACTCATGCATTTCGCATATGATATTAAAAATCTCCAAAAGTCATCTCTTTTATATATGATTTGGAATCAGTTTTGCATAATTTTTTTCTCCAATCATTTACTCTGGTTTGCAATGTTACTTTGGTAATAAGATTTTTGTTAGCCAACCATTGAATAGTTGCTATTAGATAATGTAATCCCAGGATTGGCTGTTGAGAGTTATCAACCCATGTATTCAATATTGTAACCATTTTCATAAGGTAGGTGTATACAGGCATGCTCCTTTAGTGGGAATTACATTTGCAGATGTGATGGAAGAATAAACAAACACTATGCTTTAAAAAATTTAATAATTAAGGAAAATGATTTACAGGTCTGAATTCATGAAAATAAACATGAGTTATTTATATACATTTATTATGAGTAAAGAATTTTGCAGTGTTTACATCAGAAACCATGTGATCAATAAATTAGCACAAAATTATCCAAATTCTAAAAATTTAAGCTAACGTGGGAAATAGGGAATATGAAAAAAGAAAATTATAAATACTTGGTTGATATTTCTTTGGTTGTTGTACAAGGCAGTGCAGTTTTATTACCTGTTGCTAACAGTAATAACAAGTTTCTCCACTGTAATACATTTCCAAGAAGCAAAGCTAGTGCCACTTACAGCATCATATCTGTCATTTTGCACAGGTGTATTGATTATCTCTGGTAACTAACTTTTATATTTCATTATTTCTAACTTCCAAACTGTTCTTGACCAGTTCAAATAATGTATGATTTCTAATTAGACATTATCATTGACCATTGGAACTGTATAGTTTTTTATTCCTATTTATATATTACTCATCTGTTCACTTATTTATTTCCATCCATTAGTGAATATACTCCATACCTAAGCTTGATATACTAAATTGAAAATAGTATCATAGTAATATTGCCATTTTTTTCTGGGACCCTTGTGGAAAAGAAAAAAATGCAGTATGTAATCAACAACACAACATGGTACGTATTGGTCTCATTTTTTACGTATATGTATATATATATATGGTAAAATGAATTTTTACTAGAAATTTTGTATTTATAGTGTACAGATTAGACATGCTATTTTAGTAGATGAACTATTTAATGTGATGTTCAGTGGACCAAAGTATGGTATATTGTGAGGATGATGTGGTGACAAGGTCCCACTTCACCCTCACATCACATTACCCTTGGCTTTCATCGCACACTACCTGAATTTGTTGTCAGCTAGAAAAGACGAAGTGCTGTTATCTAATTTGCAATGTTGTGTAAATTATACATATGTACCTTGTATATGGCATACCAAATTATGTAAATATTAAATAGTACAAGTATATTTGATGTTGAAATAAAATAATTTATCTGAAGAACATACCTTTTCATTAATCACTTTAGTTAGGATATTTTAAAATATTTGTTCACTTCATCCCATTATTACCTACACTAATACTTGCACAATTTGAGTGACTAATTACCCAAGATGCAGCTAGCATCTTTCACTTAGACCATCTCCAGGCATTCCATATCATCACATCCATCCTCTTCCTCTTGTGTTCAAGAACCAACTCACATCTATACACCACTATTGGGACTATGTTAAAAGAGTTGTGGTGGTGATTATGAATGAGATAATCACAGTGAAATATACTGAAACTGAGTGAGCATAAAGGGAAGATGAGTAAAGAAAGACTGACAATGAGGATGTATGTCAGAAATAGAGAAGGAGACATGCAATGAAGGAAACATTTGGATATTGGAACCTGAGCATTCAGGAGGGCACAAAGTGTGCACTGGTTAGAATTAATGGAAGCAATATGGTGTGGGGGTGACATGCTTTCAATATGCTGAACCAAAGCATATGAAACGGTCAATATAAACCATGAAGTAATACGTGGAGTTTGTTATGGACATAGTCTAAGATTCAGTTCATTATATATTACAGCAAATGAGGCCACTACCTGTGGCAGGAAGGCCAGTTAGGTATAAAGGGAAAACAAAATTCCTTTTATTTTTTCAAGAACAGCACGTATGATATGACCTTACACATAAATTCAAGCTTACATAAGCCTGCATTGCTCTCCTGGCTTTATGGATGTTAGAAAAGAAATTTTAAGTTTTAAAAATAGTAAAACAATTTCTTTCCAAGTGGTGTCCCACAAGAATATTATATACTGGTATTTTTGGAAAATATATGGGTAAGGTCCTTTTCATTCCTCGATTCTGGTGACACGGCACATACTTTAGATCACCCTCTGCAAATGACCTAAGGAAGATAGCAGCTGCTTACTTGATATTTAGACACATCCTTTGCCAATCAGTTATCATCAATGGGTTGATTTTATCAATGCACCGACTATCAGGTGCTCTGAGTTTGCAATTCACTAAGGAAGATCTAGAGGCTTTATATTTGCCCACTGTCAAAGAATGTGGGGAGAACTAATCACAACCTGTAAGATTTTAAACTGGTTTGATGATCCTCACATTGAAAATTTTTTCAAAATATGCAAGGATAGAACAACCAAAGTCCATAATATGAAATTAGGCAAGAAACTTGTTGGCTAGGATGAAAAAAATTACTTTTATGAAATAAAAGTAGTGAATGACTATAAAATAATAATATAAAGTAGAGGATGAATGGAATAAATTGACTGTGAATGGATAGCACACAGAAATGAAAAAGTTGCATGACAGCAGAGAAGGTTCAAGGGATGGGGCCCTGAGTGTAGAATTCCCTCCCCAATTACATAAAGGCTTTTAAATGTTAAAAGAAAACAGAGCTTAACCTTTACTGAAACATTCATAGTGTCTAGACAAAGCTCAAGAGGCCAGCTATTTAGCAGCAGAATTGACAGCTGAAACATCATACAATTACAGACACTAAAAAATTCCTCTCTTAAACAATACCAATATCAAAGGGATTCATAATAGGTCAGCTAACATTGAAGAAAGTGCTTGTGCTGCAGGAAATAAAAGGGGAATCTACACAATCCAAAGATATAATTCAAGATATTGGGGAGAAGGCTCATTTACTGCCACTGACTCATCACACATGAAGGTAAAATAGCAGTAGTTTTTATTTTGTAAATATTTTTTCCCATGGCCGCTCCCTTGAGGAAATTCATGAGGGGAACGGGCATCAAAGATATGGATGGACAGAAATTATTTAAAAAAAAAAACAGAATTGGCCAAGATATTTATACAACCTTGACTATCCCCTTGGGACCTATTAGTTTGTAATTACGTATCTGTGCTGTCTGCATTAACATTGTCCTCAGTCATTCCATTCCATTTATATATTACTCTTCTATTATAAAAGTACTTCTTTACAACTATGTCCTCAGTCATTCTACTCCATTTATATATTACTCTTATATTATAAAAGTACTTCTTTACAACTATTATAACAAGTTTCTTACTCAGTTTCATGTTAAGTAGTATGACTGTTCTATCTCCACATCTCCTGAAGACCTGTTTACTACCCACATCATTTTTCTGTTTTAAAATCTTATAAGTTGTGATCAGGTCACCTGTTACTCTTCTCTCTCCCATGGTGGGCAAATTTTAAGCCTTTAACCTTTCCCTGTAATTCATCTCAATTAAAATTTGTGGCACTCCTCTTGACCTTTTCTATTAGTTCAATGTGCTTCTTTAGGTGCAGTGACCAAACTTAAGAAGCACATTCTAGTTTTGGCTTTAAGTACGATACCAACAGCTTGCTAAACATTCCCTAATCTGAAACTTGCCAAAAAACACTTTCTCTCCTTTAATATTTTCCTAATGTGGGACTCTAGCAACAGGTTACGGACAATCTTCACTCCTAAGTCCTACGAAGCCACACACCCAATCCTGAAGTTTATTTCCGGCTAGATGATAAATCATATTAAGGCCTTCTTTCACTCTGTTCCATCCTCAATACTTTACATATGCTTAGGTTAAATTTCATCAACCATGTATCAGACCAACTTTGGAACCTCTTTATTGTTTTATTGTCAAATGGACATCTGTTTAAATTTTTTTTTGTGTGAACTCTTACTAGCCATGCATTTCAACCTCTTGGAAATGTTATTTGTGAAAGAGTCAATCCCCTTCCAAGCCGAAAAAGTTTATTTCAAAGGAGCAAATGATTGATGGAATAGTGTCCACCAGAGCACTCCCACAAGCAAGTGTTGCAAGAGCTGATTAGGAGTCAGAGAAAAGTACAGCATGACTCAGAACTGGACATCATACAGAGAGAATGAGTGGAGAGATTGATCAAGAAGATAAACTTGTCAGACGTGGAGGGAACAAGGAGAAGGAGATTAAATTGGAGGTGGAAGGATCGAGTGAATAAGATTTTGAGTGCTTAGGGCCTGCACATGCAAGAGGGTGAAAAACCATGCAGTGTGAAATAAAGCAAGGTGCAACATGCTGTCAATTTACTGATCCAGGGCAGATGAAGCAGCTGGGGACAACCACAGAAAGTTCTGTGGGGCATGGTTGTGGGTAAGGGGGCTGTGGTTCTGGAACATTACACAAAACAGTTAGAGAATGGATGTTAAGTGAAAGAGGCCTTTTCTCTGTCTGTTCCAATGGCTACCTTGGAACAGTTAGAGAATGAATGTTAAGTGAATGAGGCCTTTTCTCTGTCTGTTCCAATGGCTACCTTGCTGATGCAGGATACTGCAAACAACTCATTGCGAATTAGCAACAACCACTTAACAAAACATATTAATATTGAACTGCAATGCTTTGAATGTGTGGATTTATCAGCATCTCATTTTATATTATCATTTATCATATAATATTATATACTGTGCATTCTATAATATTTTTATAAATCATATTTACACTCAATAACAAAAACCTTATTCAAGAAATGGGAAACCAATATTTTCCCTCATATAGTTCAAACCTCCATTAATTATATCTAGTAAAAGCAAAATATATATATATATTATTGATTACTTAGTGGTTATATATTCTGATTAAATACAGTAAAACCTCTCAAATCTGGAATTCCAAAAGCTAGGTCCACTAAAAAATCATGTATTTAAATTATACATGTAAACCCCAGGTATTACACTCAAATACTTAAACTTCTGCTTGTAGTTCTCAGTGTTGTGACTGACTGCATTGCTCAAGTCTTTCGTGCTTTCAGTTTCGTTTACATAAGCTTATAGCAGGTGCTGTTGGTCTTGTGCAAATTTCTTTACTGTTTTGCCCCTGAAACCCAAAAAGTGTCTTCCAAAGACAAGCAACCACCTCCTAGTCTAGTTATAAGAGCAATTTTAAGGTATGTATAAACTATGCTAGGACAGGATATGCAATCAGCTTAAGTTTCTGAAACTAGTTACTGGTAAGTCCTAGGAGCCAGATTTGAGAGGTTCTACTATCTCAATCTAATAGAACTTGCAGTAAGCAGTACTAACTCTCCAAAATCTTTTGCAAGATCTTATCATTTTGAAAGATATCTTTAAGAAACTTGCTAGTTTGCACAGTGTTTTCTTGTGTGGAGATACTGTTTCATTTACTCTAAATTCTGTGATATATTTAAATGCTCATAAGCATTTCATGTAACTGTATAGAAGCATTCTGATAGTACTTTTACTGTACATAATGATAGGTACTTCACACACCATTACCCTGTTACCAATATAACTTATCAATATCATCAATGAGACTTCTAAACTTCAGCAAAATTAACATACAAAAATTTACTTCAGCAAAATTAACATACAAAAATTTCTGCATGTAATGGAAATATGATATTAACTGATAATTTCAAATATTACAAAATATGCTAAATAAGCATATAAATTATTGAGTCCTTGCAATATATCTACAATATGGAAGTAACTTATGAGGTGCTGTCAGAGCATTTTAATAACATAGCGTAATGAGAGAAATTTCCTAAGATATTTCATTATTGCCTAACATCACTACTTTCTTCTCCTTTTTGGTATGACACCAAGTCCATCACATTCAATTATTATACAATCACTGCCTTCTTCTTCTATGATGTTAAACTCCACCTGTCAAGGAAATAAAATATCTTGCATATTCAAATGCTAAATACATTTCACAAATAAAATATGAGTTTTAGATAAATTTTTACAATTTCTCATATAAAGTTAATGTTAATATTCCACGCAATTTATTATATTTCAAGCACATTAGCAAGCCATATGCATTCTATGATGAAATGTAATATTTTTAATACATAAAGCTAATTTTCATATAACGATAACAACTTGAGTGAACTGTAAATCTTTAAATATATTTCTGAATCATATATCACACTTACCTTAGTCATAAGCTTTACAACCCACATTGCAGTTTTGGAATGATCAGTTAGGGGCCCTGTTCGTATTCTAGATTTACCACTCGCCAATGCCATGAAGATTATCACCTAGTTAGTGGGATGCTGTTAAAGACTGTGGAAAACTTCTGAATACTTCAAAATTCACAAAACTTAACCTAAGTTTCATCAAACATATTTATCTATCTATATCTTTCATTCCATTACTTAGAGTGGATCAAGTGCATACACTCTCAGAGTTCATTCTGAGATAGACCCTAACCTGGTTTCACCCTAACGTGGTTTCCATGTAGTTGGCAAACAGACAACTACTAACTTCATAGTCAAATGAAATATACAAAAAGCATTCCTAAATAATGCTTTGGAGTGTTGCATTAAAAAAAAAAAAAAAAAAAAAAAATTGCTATAATCACTTATTAATTAATGCCACTACCCTACCTTCCTGCCTATGAAGTCATGTTCATTTAGTTCCACCACATAGCTGTTCTGCTACTTAAATGTAACCTTGAGCCTCAATGGAAGACAAGAAGAGACCCAATCTTGCAAGGAACAACGGGTTGAGGAATGTACAAGGGCAGTTGAGGGATCTAGCTAAGAAAAAAAGCTTTCTAAATGTTCTGATTTTTTGAGCCAACATCCCCTCACCTGTTTCCTATCACATACTTTTACCACAGCAGTGTATACAAAAAAGAGGCATTACTTAAAAAAATTCCTGGTTACCCACACTTGATGAAAGTAACCCAAACTCTTGTATCTGAAGGACAGCCACCTATGTAATAAGATTCTTTTCTTGTTGAGGTCTTCAATAGGCTTAATCTTCCAATAGCCACACATCTTTGTGATATGGGCTTTCAAAACGCATGATATCTGATGGACCTGCAAAATATTTCTGACAAAAGGTCTTCAACATGGAATTCTATACCACAATGTGTACCATACACTAAATTCCTGCTTGGCTAATCCAAACAGTTCTTGAAATGAATCTTGAAATTCTTGCCCTTGACCTAAGAGCAAGAAACCTTGGATTAACATAAAGAAATGCCTTAATGCCAAAACTGAACAAAGCATGTGATGTTTCCCTAACAGAAACTTCTAAGCCTTCACCTTGAACAGTTTTCTTCTATATGCAGCATTTTTGCTTTCTGCCATGAGCATAATGTTGGGAAAACTTTCAAATTATTTACAACTACCAAAATCTAGAAAGCCCATTTCTTCCTAGGAGAACCTTGTTGACCTTTAGCCCAGTAGTCAACCCTAACGAAAAAAAAATCCATTTCAAATATAACAAAGATGGATTAATGTTACACCCTTTACTTAACCACAAATTCAAAATTTCATCCAAAAACCATTCTGGATCTTGCAAAAACAGATTTTGCTTAAAATGAATACATCCCTCTGACAAATACCAAAGTCTACTTTCAAGGGCTCCATCAGAGCTGCCCTATAATACCACAGTGTATGCTTGTCACAATCATATTACATCATAACTAAGCAATGGCACTACATCTTAAATCTAGTTTAGAAAGTTGCTTAAGGACCTGAAATTGCCTAAACAATCCCTGTGCCAACTCATACTGTTTCAAAGATGGAATTCTAAATCATTCTACTGCAACTAACTGATAAATCTCTAACCTGAGAAACAAATTTTCAAAAATAAATATTTCTTGGAAAATCTGAAACTGTGGAAACCATAGAAATTCAAAATTTGATGCCGTGGTTGTAAAATGGTAAAATGGCAAGATAATTCTAAGACTGTATACTTATAACTGTGGCTGACAAATCAGTGGTATGTAAGGGACTTCTATATTTAGAATAACTGATGAAAAATTACAAAAGGGAGCAGTTTAAGTTAACTGATTGAATTCACAGCTTCTCACCTTTTTAAACTGTGGATTACACAATATGTTTTCTTTTATTATCATCAGCTATCACCAGAGTAAAACACTTTCATGTAAGTATTCAATCAATCTAGCACTCTAATTTATCATTCTAGCCTTCACTATTCAAACATTCCAGTCACTTCTTGACAGTTTGTTTCTTTCTGTTATTCTATAAATGCATTCTCTTTAACTGCTAGGTACTGTTCTTTCAATTCTGTGTTATTAAATACACTCTTCATTGTATTCTATCACTGATACTTTGCCTGTGAATGTGCAAAACCTTGAATTTAGAGTAGAGATCCCAGAAGGCTGTGTCACTGGAGACAGCAGTTGGAGTTGAGAAAGTGATGGAAGGATGGAATGAAAGAGGCTTTGAATAATCAGAGCAAGAAATATGAGAGGTGTGCACTGCATATAGAGAACTGATGCAATGTAGTATAAAGGGGGCAGCATATTATCAATGGACTGAGTCAGGGCATTTCAAGTTGTCAGAGGAAACCAGGGAAAGGTCTGTGGGGCTTAGCTGTGGATAGGGTGCTCTGGTTTCATTGCATTATACATGACAGATTGGGAGTAGATGTAAGCAAATGAGACCATTCTTCATATGTTTCTTACACTACCTCACTAACACAAGAAATGGTGAATAATAAGAGAAAATGATATGGTGCACAAAACCATCCTTTTTTTTTTCTTATGAAATGAGTTAAGCATTCCCAGTTTAAGAAATTGTATATACATATATAAACATATCATATATACAGGTATATCAGGTACAGCAGTGGGCATTATGGGTGGCAATAGGCACCACAAAAACAGCAAGTCCCTAGAGGTGAACATCTGCCCCTACTGAGTTAATAGGCACCACAAAAACAGCAAGTCCCTTGAGGGTGAACATCTGCCCCTACTGGGTTAATGAGGCCTTCAGACAATTCCAGTGACTCATTCTTTGTTTGGGTTGTCATCTATGAACAACCAACCTGTGACAGAAAAACATGTTCCTAAAATGAGTACAACAGCACCCTACTATTCTTGCCATGATGAAGGAAAATTACACTGAAATGGTTAAAACTATGCACTCATACCACCATTAAAAATACTCTTAACAACTTTCAGAAGTCCCCCATGGGTACTATTTGGAGCCAGAATTTCCTAAAGACCTTCCTGTTCACTCTATAACATACATTTTCTAAATCCAAATATGATGAATGTCCCCTCTTTTTCTCATGAACTTTCTTCATTACTTAAGTGCAAAATCCTCACACACCCATTGTTTTTCACAACCAGAGGGTTTATTATTCTACAGAACAAGAACAATACACCTTGCCAACTAAGCTGAAAATACTTACTCTTCTGTATTTCTTACAATCATTTAGCATAAAAAACTGACCTGATCTTGTGCATATTTATCCAAACATGCTTGTCTTTCAACACTTTCTAAGATTTCCTTTGCTGCCATTTCTCCATCACTCTCTGCATCTCTGCCCTTCTTCCCAAGTGCAGAACCACCCAGAATGCATCCTGTGCTAGTTTCTGCCCACAACCTGTAAAAAAAAATTTAAATGAGAAACTACTAATAAAAGGAGTAAAAATAAGATTTCCATTAATGTTTTGGCAGTGAAAAATAAAGAGGTCTCTGTGACTATGCTGGTCTCATACATTCTTATTAAAAAAATACTAAAAGTAAATAATCATACACAAAAAATTCATCCATACCTTCTTAAACAAAGCTGAAAACCATACAAAATAGAGCACTAAGAACAATCACTGGCTCCTTAGTAAATAAAATACTGAACAATTACACAATGAAACAAAGATCCTTCCAATACAATCCCAACTCAAATATGCTTGGCACTCAATTCTTTGCAACAGAACTAGACCCCTCCCTCCCAAACCATTTCATAATTAACCATCAACCCTTAAGCAGAAATAAAAAGCCTAACCCTCCCTTACACTTCAGCAACTTCTACTCTAAAGTTAACCCCCCCAACCCTCAGTAAACGTAACAAAACATACACAGTGAAAGGATCCAACAAGCAATAAATAATTGCCCTCCCAACTTAGTCTTAAACACAACCCCACAAGACAATACATCCATCAGAAACCACTAACCTACCATCTATAAACAGATTAAGCAGCCAAAGTGACATCACACATCCCTGCTGCAGACCAAATTTCACCTAAAACCATTCACCCTACTTTCTTCCTACATATAAACATGCCTTACTCTCGATAAAAACTTCTTACAGCGTCTAACTGCTTTTCTCCCACACTATACAGATGCATTATAATCTTTAATACACTTACACTATGCCTGTACCATTTCCTACTGCTCTTTCAGCATGCTCTTTAACGCGGTCAATGTAAATTTCAACATTTCGGGGTAACTTCTGACGTAAAACTTGCTCAGCAGCATCTGCCATCTTGTGCGCAACCTGAAAAAAATCTTTATTCAGTATATAAAAAGAAAAGGAACCCAAACTGAGCAATGCTGAAAAAACTTTCAGATACAATTTCATCTTCAAAAAAATTCATATTTTCTTATTTGTACCTATTTGCCCCTCCCATTTTGTTCACAATGTAAGTCACCTTCTTGGAGAATAACAGGGCAACACCACCCTGACTGCTATATTAAACTTTCTAAAAGTTGACGCATTTATTTGATATAAAATTTTAAAGTTATGGGTCCTGCGCCATTCAATTCTTCTAATGCTGGGAAACACCTATGTATATTTCAATGGCTACATGATTTTGAGTTTTCAAGCAGTAAGCAAGAGAACAAAGTTGTTTTGACTGCTGACACCCTATATATGAAATGTTCTACCCTCAAGAGTTGATTGCAAGCATCACACACATGGAGTCTCATTTCGAAAATGTCCGCATGCAGCAGTAGGATTGTTTAATATTCACAGTTCCCTTACTAGCATCTCAGATGCTAGTTTCATCTACTGGTCCATATTTTTTCTGCTCAAGTGGACAGTAACCATAATGCCAAAGCATGCAATATATCAACCTCTCTCTCCACACGTTCTTCAATGCCCTCAGAGCCTTCGCCCCCTAACCCACCCTATGACTCACTTCAGCCTCCATTGTTCGATTTGCCACTATGTCCGCTCCCAGATGTCTAAAATACCTCACTTCCTCCAATTTTTTCTTCCATTCAAACTTACACTCCAACTAACCTGTCCCTCTAACTAGCTAAAACTAATAACTGAGTTCTTTTAAATGTCACAACTGATGATGTTCTAAGAAAAAGATAATGAATGTTCACAGAAAAAAAAATATCAAATACGACATAAAACTATATGCAGAGTACAGAAATATGAACAAAATTAAGGGTAAAGAAAAGGTAAAATCTCATTTGTTAATGGAAAGAGGATTAAATGTGAAGATCAGCATCAGGTGATCAATTCCATGATTTTTAGATTGAGAAGAGGAAACACTGTGCATTACACACAAAAGCAACAAATAAAACATTTACCTTCACAGGAATGGTTCCAGAAACGTATGCTCTTCCATACACTGATATAAGCTCACCAAAATCTGTGAAGTCAGCTGCATACAGACCATCAACAAGAGGTTTTACTTCAAGAGACACTTCACCTTTTCCTTGAGGATAGAAACCCCTGGAATAT
The DNA here is from genome assembly GCA_038088735.1 of Panulirus argus. Taxonomy (NCBI): domain Eukaryota; kingdom Metazoa; phylum Arthropoda; class Malacostraca; order Decapoda; family Palinuridae; genus Panulirus; species Panulirus argus. The sequence continues at coordinate 380,520 of JAYMFT010000008.1, read as the reverse complement.
AAAGAATATCAATATAATTTCAAATATTCACATTAATTAAATATATGAAAATGAAAAGAAATGGATAGGATAACTACAATACAAATATGTAACAAACGACTTCTTTGAGACATGGTAGAAACATGCTGTTGTAACATCATTAAAAATTCAAGAAATCAGCCAAAAAATGGGGTTTTGAGTATGTACACCAAATACTCAAACAGGGGTCAATTACATCTATCTGAACCCCTGGGGATATCAACCCTCCTTCACTCTGTATGACAGGTGCTTGCAAAGAGATCTTCCATTATCCATATAAGGCTCCCCTGTTCATGTTTGAGATTCCTACCCTACTCTGCTTACCAGCTCCCTGTCCTGCTTTATTACATTCTTCAATTTTCCTATCTGAAGCAGCAGGATTACCGTGAGAGGAGTCAAGTGAAAGATAGAGGAATAGATTGGGTAGAAAAAAGTAAAGGATTGCTTACAAAACTCCCTTACAGGAAAAAAAAGTCCTATAATAACTCCAAACCCTATTCCTCCCATTAACAGGGTTTGTCTTTTGAGAACAAGGCCTGTTCAAGAAGGATGGAGGAACCTACTTAGCCTTACGTGTGCACATGAGAGAATAAAGTACAAGGAGATAGTACTGAAAATCAGGTTTCCTGGGATAAAACAAAGTGTATCCCAAACACCCAGAAACAGGCATCTGATGAGTTTCAGAACCCTCTAAGAAAGATCTCAAGAACAAGAGTATCAAAGCCACCTTGCAAATACTGTACCATGATCTTTGCAACTGTTAACTGGATGGGATGTCAAGTCAACAGAGGAACTCTAGAGTTGGGATAAACTTTCATAGAATTTAAACAATTGTCATGATACTCCCAGCAATAGAGAATAAGAAATCATGTGAATTTTAGCTTAATGGTTTGCAGCAAAAATACAAGGGTGGGGACCAAAGGCCCCTATTAATACAGTAAAGCGCCCTTAAAGTTTCTTATATGTGTAATATGCTAATATGTTCTGGAAATCCTAATGATTATTAACAGTCTTTTCCTTTGAAAAAGGTGCTAAGGATGTATGTGGCATTTATCAGGGAATAAGTCTGTTAAGTATACCATGAAAAATGTATGTGTTTATTTATAGAGTAATAAGTGACTGAATGCGGAGTAAGTGAGGATGAAAAGGGTTTTAGGAAAGGTAAGGGATATGTTGATAGGATTTTTGTGGTGAGAACGACTGTGGAAAAGCATCTAGAGAAAGGTAAGAAGCTTTCTGCAGCTTTCATGGATCTGGAGAAAGCATATGACAGAGTCAAATGGAATGCTTTATGAGACATCAAAGATATATGGGGTAGGGGAACAACTGTTGAATGGTGTAAAAGCTTTTTAAAGAGGAGCAAATGCATGTTAAGCAAAAGTTTTGGCATACAGGTGGATGTCACCTTGGCATTTTAACATATACAGTTGGAATGATAAGAGAGATGAAAGCAAAGCTAAGGAACTGGATTGCAGAGATGGAGTGAAGTGGTGAGGCACAGTGCTAATGACAAACCTGTTTGCAAATAATACTGTATTGTTTGCTGAGAGTAAAGAAGAGTCGAGGAAGGCTATAAGTGTGTTTTATGCCAGGTTGTTGGTTCTCTGTCTCTTCTATAGATATAATTTCTGTTTCATCTCCAAGGAGCTAGCTGCCTGCATACTACCACCATTAGCTACATCTTGCAATGCTCATGAAACCACTGGGTCTGAATTAATTATGGCAACTAGCAACTCAAGGGAGGGCCATTGTGATGTCTAGTTTATTTCCCTAAACTGGTATGCTTGATGCTTCTCCTAACAAAATATGGCACACGATATGCCCCATCCCTTTTTAAAGATAAAAACTTTCCACTTTAAACATATCTTGGACTCAGTGAGAATTTCCATCCATGGCTAGAGCCTCTATCATAAAAAAAATTTTGATTCTGTTTTTTTTACTCATTCTGCAGTGACAAGTTATGTAACATCTTGGTGAACAAAGAGTTCTGTACTGTCAGAAGGTAGAGAGCAATGGAAGCACAAATTCTGTTGAAAACAATCCAGATAACATGAAACAAAAAAAGATTACTAAAATCCTACACTACTGTTCAACATCATAAGACAATTATGCAAATCTTTCAGAGTACAAGTAAATGTCACATACATTTAAAGAAAAAATAACTAGGTAACAGTACTCTATCTACCTATATCTCTGACACCTGTTCCCACCTGAAACTCCCTCAAAGAGCTGGCCATGACAATAGAGTCCCCATAACTAGTGATTTCTAGTACTGCATTTCACTAAAAAAAAAAAAAAAAAAAAAAAAAAAAAAAAAAAAATTCTATAATCTAAAAAAATGTATTTTTAAAATTTTTCTAAAGTTCAATATAATTACATTTGCCTTCATCAGCTGTCTAATAATATGGAAGATGACTCATAAAGGATCTCCTTCAAGAATCATAGTCAAATTATCCCCACTGCATGCATAATCCTTCCAATATATCTACGATTAGCCTTCAAACTTTCTTCCATAGATTCACGTATACCTTCTCAGAACACAAAGATAAGAGTATCTGTTCGAGCCAGATTTAAGACTAAAGTTCTCAAACATTACCTTCTATTGATGAACAGTTTAAACTCTGCTCCAAACCAAGACACAACTTTTCTAAAGACCTGAAAAATCAGAAAAAAATCATCAGTACACTTTTAAGAGTACAAGCTTCTACAACATTACTCCTAAACCTTTCTGTTTTAAAACTAAATCAAATCAACATTTTTTCACAAAGAGTGTTCAATAAAACACTCTACACATTCATCTAATGATGCATACAATCTAATCTCCCTTAGCCTTTCAGCTACAACATGCCAGTACACTGGTTTGCTATGAAGGCTGCAATTTGCCATGTAGACTGGAAATGATTTTGGCAGCAATGTTTTAAGTTCCCAGGGGCTGCATGATTCCATCTGTCATCTATAAATATCACTAACAACCTAAAAACACAGCAACTTTCAAGTTTCTAAATCAGTTGAGCATCAACTGTAAACAGCTCTTTTTGTTAGGCAACGACAGCAACCTAAGACAGCAACCTGGAGTCCTATGAAGCTTGTTAGAAAGAATGAGAAGTACTGTTTTAATGTATGAGTAGCTGAAACAAAGTAAAGAAACTGGAGGTGAGCTGTCTACAAATGCCTAAAATGTTACATGTGAGTAAAGCAAGTTTAAGGTGATGTTGCCATAAAAGTGAAGAACTCTATCCCAGATATGTACAAATAGGATATCCCTCAATCAACGGTGAAAATAACGAGTTCTACTGTATCAGCAATTACTCTTACCTGTATCGTATAGTCAATCTGTGGAGCAAAGTCAGCATTTGTCCCACCACGCAGCACAAAATGTGAGGGAGAGTTACCAAAAAGTGCACATGGTAGGACAGACTGGACTAATAAGCTCACACTCCTGAAATAAATACCTTTAATCAGATATAATTAACTTCAACTTCTACAAGTTTATGATTTCAATCAAATTAAATAAATGAAACATCCAGCTTTTTATCAAATTTAGCAAGTATAATCAACAGACACACCTCTGTAATTTGAACATTAACTTTAGTCCCTTTGCCCTTTTACACTAGCACTACACAGCAGAGCTGTCACTGATACTGCCAATATCGATGTATGGTCAATATTCTTTTCAATTTTGTCCTTATGCACAATCAATAACTTAAATAATTTAAAGCTAACAAAAAGTACTTTTTTTTTATATGATTCAATCAAAATCACACTATAAATGCATGTAAGGTCTACAAGTCAGTGTGCTGTACATATCCAGATTATTTTTACTCAAATACAGAACAAAGGTGGGTGAATCATGAGAATCCACCATTGTCATTGGAAGAAGAAAGACAGTACACTATGGCAAAAACACATTCTTTTAAATATTTACCAGATTTTATAATATTTTCCCCATCATTCACAACTCAAAATTTTGGATAACAAACTGTAGTTATAAACAAGGCTGGCTAGTACTGAGTCTAGTTACAAAAGGGTTATAAGAATATTTGACATTAATATTATTATTATTATTATTATACTTGATCCCTGTTTCCCGTGTCAGCGAGGTAGCGCTAGGAAACAGACGAAGAAAAACCCCATCCCCCCGCATACACACATATATACATACATGCACACATATAAAAAAAGTGATTTGGAAATATTTTGGAATCCACTACCTAAATGAAGATATGCAGCCTGCTAAAATAAAACAGCATACAGTTCTGAATGAATGTCATGCCGTACAGCGGAAACAAAACTAATGTGAGGGACTATCTTATTCGTAAGCACTAGTCTGAGGTGTACTTGGGGCGTGGTCACTACCCGTGATGTCTGTTAGTGCTCCACACATTATTCTACTAATAATTCTCGTAAGATTGTTTCATTTTGCAATCTAACTGTAGAATACATAAATAACAATTTGCTTAATAAAGATAAAATACTGAGATATACTGTTATTTCACGATATGTTAAAAGTGACATACTGAAACACTTTTTCTATAGATGGCACTACTGTAATGTGTAAGCATCTCATCTTGAGCCATTCATATATCCTCTTTCAAGAAATTCAACGACTATTTCATCCACTCAACTGCTCTGACACACTTACACTTATGCAAGGCTGTCACCATCTCTTTTCTTTTCACCAAGCAATTTGCAATGACTCCCTTGTTCCATGTACCTTCACATCCTAAACACACCACAGCCGCCATCCTATCATCTAATACATTCAGAAGTCCTTCAGAATACTCACTCTATCGCTTCTTCAACTGTTATCGTTTCCCCAACTGCTCTCCCATACTGCTGCTTCCAATTGATCTATTGTTCTCACACTATTCACCTCTTTCCAAACACATAGTTATATTCCCTGGAGTTTGTTGATGGTCTCTCACCTCATCTCTCATTTGCCCTCTTTTCCTGCCCCTGCACCTTACTCCTGATCAGCTGGTTCCCCTTGTACATTTCCCAATCATTCACTCTCACATACTTTTAACAGTATTTCAAAAATTTGCTACTTTTCATTTGTCCGGGGAACACTTATTACACCTGTTCAGCTCTTCAAGCTCTTCAAGGCTAAATAATCAGAATGTCACTAAGGCTTGGTAAATGACATAGTATTCAGCAACAATACCTAGAACATGGAAGTAAACAGGTTGTTAGTTATTCATAAAAAAAAAGTATATGCCACATCTTACCCTGCAGTCTGAGTATCAGCCATGTATCTTCCACCAGAAACATGGCCTGGGTAAAAAGATATCTCACATGAACCAATTTGTCCCCCGTCTAACTGACCTTTACAGGCATCTCGTACTATCTGAAGCCCTGCCAAGAAATGAAAAAAAAAATAATCAATCATATGACAAGTTTATGCATGTGCGTTAATTACCAATCAGTATCTTAAAAGGAAGGAACTCTACACTCGTGATACTTTTTCTTATACTTTCTTTCCTATTGCACATCTAATTTCTTTTAATAGTTTACAAATTTCATTAATTCAACCAATCTCCTTTCAAAAGTACAGTAGCATCCCATTCTAACAGATTTCAACATTTTGGAAATCCGCTTCTAACAGACCCTTCAGATGCCACCAGGATAAGTTTAGGATCTAACGGAAACTTCCATAAATGTCTGTTACATCACATAGTTAGCTAAGCTGAAAACCCATCAAACTGAGATTGGAATGTAAGAGAAAAGTCCATCTACTTGTTGTAAGGAAAACGTGAGAGCCTGTTGCACATCACATTGGTGCATTTTTTATCTATATTACTAACATACAAAGTTCTATCTGCACACATACAAACAATTTTACACTGATTTACAGTAATTCAACGGTAATTTTGCAATTTCACTTGTGCCTTTACACCTAGAGATATAATTAGAAATTTCAATATGAAACAAGACATAGCATGGTCACAGTCTACCACTCTGTGATAAGCATCCACTTGGTCAACACATAAACTCAGTGCCCATGTTCTCATTTTGATGTAGCATTTTGTATGGTACAAAGGCCTGTCTTTTTAAATCAAATCTTAGAAGGTAAGACGGTTATCAGTGATGAACAGGCTAAAAGAATCAGGAACACCTCAGCATTGTTAAAACGCTGAAAATGACTGAGTATCATGAGCCCCATTTCTGACATGGAGATGATTCAAGTAACCTTGTAGCTACTTACTGCTGATTCAGAGTAGTGACTGCTACCCACTGAACAACTCCAGTCATGAAAGAATAAGGTAAGTTTCCATTATATTTGCCTATATCTTTCATTCATTCATATTCTTTACAAATCAGTCTGCTAGAACAGGGGATTACCATAGTTCACTTCTTTTTTCATTTTTTCACGTTATGTCCTCTTGCAAGTCAATCTCTGTTGATTTCCTATCTTACTAATGTTTGGCCACAATCCCTGAATCCTATGTAGTTGCTCTTGACATATCCAAAGCTTTAGAGAGGGTGCAGCATCAGAAACTCATCTGTAAGCTCCCCTCTTTTGGATTCCCTCCCTCACTTTGTTCCCTCATATCTAGCTTCCTCTCAAGCTGATCTATCTCCGAGCTTGTTGATGGATCAGCCTTCCCCTTCTCCAACAACAGTGATGTATGTCCCTCAAGGTACTGTCCTGTTCCCTACACTTTTTGTCCTTTATATCAATGATTTTCTATCTTCCATAAATAACCAAATGCACTCATACACTGATAATTCAACAATCCATTCCTCTACGTCCTTCAATTCTGCTCCTTCTTCTCTCACTCGATTTGTATCACTGTCTTGACACAACTTACTCAATAAACTCACAATTGGACTGGATATCTCAGTGGGGTAGATGAAATCTGGTTAAATTTAATGCCTCCAAGATCCAGTTTCTACCCATTTCTCTATCAAAAATTCCTCACAACTTTCGTCTTTCCTTTGAAGGTACTGTAATTCCACCTCTCAATGAACATACTTGCTCTTACTGTAACATCCACTCTTACCTGGAAACCCCACATTACAGAAATGGCTAAGTCTGCCTCTATGAAATTAGGAGTTCTGCTTTGATGCTGAAACTTCTTTTCTTCAGAACATTTGCACCATTAATACAGAGGATTGATCTGTTCTTGTATGAAGTACTGCTCATACATCTAGGCAGGTTCTAGCTCTGCATCCATACTTGACAGAGTTGCATCGAAAGCAGTGTGACATAAACTCTTCCAGGCTAACTTCAAACTGTGACCCACTTTGCCTATGCTACAATATTGGTTCAATTTCCCTCTTCTATAGATATTACTTAGGTTTTTTGCTCCCAAGAGCTGGCTGCTTATGTTCCTCTACCACTAGCTAAACCATATAATACTTGGCAAGCTGCTGCGTCACATGATTACTGTGAGGCCGATGGCAACTTATGGGTGGACCAATTTGATAACTGTTTCTTTCCTTACACCTTGCAGCTTTGGAACTCTCTACCCTCTAATGTTTTTCCCAATAACTATGACCTGGCACATTTCAAAAAACACATTTTTCACTTCCTTCAAGATTTTAAATACCTTCCCTTGTCTCTTCTTTTTCCCTTTCATAATCCTCTCTATATCTTAATTAAGGCCTGGACTTAATGTGGACATTTGTCTGTGACTGGAGCCTCCAGTGCAAAAGAGAAAAATAATCACTCATTTTATCACATAACCCTACGTGAATCACTCATCTTATCACATATCCCTATGTGCTTGAATAATTAATAAACACAATAAAACTAGAAAAGTATCACTATCTATATGGATGGTAAAATATAAATGTACAAGTAACAAACATCTATATCAATGGACTTGCCAGAAAGAATAACTAAATTACCTGTTAAATGTTGAGGACGTAGGCCTGGGTTAGGTCTTCCAGCACGAACTTTGTTTACAGTGATCGGGATTGCTTGCACTGCACTGAGTGCCAGTCCCATACGCAGTATCTGACCACCCTGCGAGTGGAAAATTTTCATTAAAACATGACAAGATATAAGAACAAGCAAACAAATTTCAAGATTTATGATATGAGGTACATACTCCTTTTATACAAATGACTGATCCACCCATATAATAGAGCACTGCTCTCACATCTGGGGAGGTTTTAGCTCCACAAACTCACCAGAGTTGAGACAAAAGCAGTTCAACAACCACTCTCCCAATCCAACCTCACAACTTGATGCACTTGCCGTATGCAAAAACATTGGTTCACTTTCCCTTTTATAGGGGTTACTACTTTGTTTTTAACTACCAAAAGCTGGTTGCTTGTGCATCCCCACTGTTAGCTAGGCCACATATTATACATTAAGCTACTCCATCACATAATTACAGCGTGGCATCCGGCAACTTAAGGATGAGCCATTCTGATATTTCTTTCCTTACAAGTCAAAACTTTGGAACTCTCTACCCTCATGTCTTTCCTAACAATGATGACCAGGCACCCGTGAGTCAATGTATCTAGACTATCCCAGTTTTTAGCATACACTAATGCTTTCTGTCATTACTTACCCAAGCTGAGCTAGATGAAATGTGATCGACACAAAAGATAGTAATACTTGTCAACAGTATTAGTACCCCATCCCCCGATGTAGCAACCAGTTTACCACCAGTTACATTATAAACTAACCCCGAGAAATTCCTTTTACAGCTAAACAAAGTACAGACTTCACTTCCTTGAGGATGATTTAATGCACAGAAGCACACAAGTAAGACCTATGACCATTTCTTAATCCACTAGACCTGCTAATTCAAGAGCAGGGTACCCCTTTAGTAACAAAGGCCTCAGCTTAAGACCTAAGGACATCAAATTGGCCAGTATGTATTGTGGCAAAAAAAAAATGGTTGAATTAGATTAGGTTTGGTTGAGTTAAGATGGATTGGTTAGGTAAGTTAGAATGGATCAAGTTGGTTAGATTAGGTTCAGCTGGTCAGAACAATGACAAAAAGTCTTAATCTATGCCAACAACAAAGACAAAAACATCATTCAACCAACTAGTGTTGACTAGTCAGCATTGTAAAGTTTAATCTGCTGGTGCCAGATTATTCCCAAACTGGAACTCCATCCACTGATGCACACTAGCCAAAGGCTGCTTTCACTAGTTGGCACCAGTGATTTGCAATGATTTGCTATTTGAACAGTATTCAGCAAAACTGCACTTCATTCTCTCATGCCAACTAGCTAGCACCGGAGTCAAGGAATATTTTCTTGACCACACAAATAACCACTGCTTATTGTCTAGTTACTACATAACAAAATGACCAGACATCCATAGGTAAAACCAATGCAGGGCTGAACTAAACATTTAGCATGACTGGGCGACAAATTAATGTTTGACCCACTGTTGCCTGCAAGTTGAGAAAATAAACATATTCACTGTACTCTCTAAACATTACACAACCACTGCAAAACAAAATCAGTCAGTATCTAAAGGCAGTTTCGAGGAGCAGCAAAACTGGTAATATACCAATGTGGGCAACGGTGTCATGTCGGCATAATAACCACTACGGAGACCACACCCGTAAACCTAAGCCCTTTAAAGAATAGTTCACACTTCTTTCCCTTATCATAATATGAGACAGTAATTGGAGCTTATCACAGTCAATACAAATGGTAGTGTGATTGTATATTAAGGATGCCTTACTCAATACACAGATATAGACCATGAGACTTTTTCCTTGTATACTCATTTAACAAAGATTTACAGCTTGATTACTTACGCCTTCAAGATAGCTACCATCGAGGACAACAGGTTCCATACCTGCCATTATATGACAAATATTTCGGTATTGTATTGGAGCTGTTAAAAGTCTGAAAGCCAGCACCGGCCAGCTGAGGATAAACAGTCGCCTCACGTTCGGATTCTCTTCGCCCTGTCAGCAGCAGCGTGACCAAAGGTGCGTTCAGACCAACACCTTAGAATCAATACAATCGCCTTATTCGCAAAGTTTATGTATCAAAATACTCATTAAACAATAAATAAACATTATCATATTTTGATGTTAAATTTTATATTATAGATTTTTAAAACTCTTCAAATCAACCCACAATTTTTACACTGAATTGTAATTCGAATCCTTAAGTGAAGTGCACCCTTACCTCCTTCCATTGCACAGCGTCATTAATATTGCCTAACATTGCCCAACATGAATGGGATTTATTAAACAAGTATATATAACTATTCGTACCCTGCAGTTACTACAAAGAAACCTCAGTCAAGTACGGGAAACAATGAACTCGTCACAAAATCTTTACACACTTGCTAGAGACACGATATATACAACTTGGTCAATGAAAATGCTAAATGTATTAAAAGAAAATCGTGATTCATAGAATATTACAACTATGATTCTGTTTGAACCTTATAAAAAAGACTGATTCACTTAACATTTCAGCTGAGAAATTCCGTCTTCCTGCTGCAGGTTCCATCCGGCACTTTGAAGAAAGTGCTACATCATCACTGAGAAAAGTCATACCCTCTAATAAAGGAGACATTGCTTGTCCATGGAGGGTTTTAGCTACCTTATAAGAGCCTGTAATTTCCGTTTAATTCAAAGTATATCCAAATTTCAATCGGTTTCATCTTAAAAAAAATATCCACAAGATAAAACCGAATCTTGTTCCAAGTGCCTGGTGACCTGTGGTGACGAAATGTAAGATTTCATAGGAATACCCAATGATAACTCTCTGGCTAATCTGTTCTTATTTAAACCTGTTTTTAGTAACTATAGATAATATATTTAGTACAGAGTATCTTATTATGCTTGTTAAATCTTATGGTGATCTTTTTTCGTGTCGCCTCAGTAGTAACAATCTTAAGCAGGCTGTCTGTAATATACCACATGCACATACAGTGCAAGAGAAAGTGGCGGTTAGGGTGCGTGGCGTTGAAATCAATAAGGGAAAATGCGTTTAGGTTCATTCAGGGGTGCGGTTCAGCTGAGCCATGGCGGAAGAGAATGGAAATCGCCACGATTTACTGAATGCAAATGATGATATGTTTCGCTGGTACCGAAGAAGCTGGATAAGACGGTGGGGTGATTTGATGATGGTATGAAGTATACTAAAAGTTAAATGTGAGGAGCAGGTTCTTGATTTTGGCACAGTCTTGGTGTGACGTCTTAACGATGAATTAAAAGTAAGTGATTCGTTTAGGTCCCTAGGAACAGTGATCAGTAAGGATGGCAGTGAGAAAGGTGAGGCTGAGATTAGAGTTATGCAGGAGAGAAGAATTTGAAGCTCACTGAGAGCTTTAAGTGGAAAGAATTTAAGAGCAGGGAATTTAAAGATGCTTGCGTGATAAGAGTACCCGTACCTTCTCTGTTACAGGAGGTACAGGGGAGGCAATACAAATGGCAACGGAATTAAGACAGCCGAATTACAGTGAGGTTAGAAGATGCATATATTTGTCCATCATGAAACAGAGAAGTTTAAGGTGGGGTTTGATCACAACGTTATATTTCTAAACCAGTTTAATGTTGTCTATGGCGAAAAGTTCTTCGAAAGGTACAGATTGCAACCATACGCCGTAACAGGATATCAAAAAATAAACGTCAGAAAAGGTACAAATAAGTACGTTTATAGCATCAGAGTGGGAGTAAAAAAAAATATTTTGAAACTCTGCATGAGAAGTTTCATAATTTGTTTCTAATAGTGGAGCAAGTTGTGGAGATATGACCCCACAAGTGTAGAATGCCCTCCCCGTACAGTACAACTGCGTAACTACACAGACTCACACACACACACATAATGTAACCCTATAAAGACATACATTACGACCTACTGTATTGTGTAGATGCGAGGTACAACATATGTTTCCAAGCCACAGCATCAAGAGAGGGTTTTAAGCACGAAGAAAATCACAAAAGTTGCTATTTAGTACAACGGGGTTTCGGAGCTCTGGAAAAGTCTGTTTGACTAGTAACAAGAAATTAGTATCGACGTCACACATGATATGATCGTGGTAAACTGTAATTAAAGGAAAAAAAATGATAACTACACAACAGTTTATTTTGGTGAACACAATGAAAAAATTGAATTTAAAGTTGACAAGAGGTGCACGAACACAACCAACGCTCTTGTTTGCTATGATGGCCCAACACAGGGACTCTATCTTTACCTCCTCTTACAAAGCTATTCTATCTGCTACAAAATTTGGCGAAACTAGCTATGAACGACGTTCAGTTTTCCTTTGGAGACTCAGAAAAGATTCTTAACCACATACTCCTTATAGAGGGAGATAGGTGGAGAATAGTTCAAGGGAAGATATGTTACACGAGATGGATGGAGTGAGTATTAGGCATGGCTAACAATCAATCAAAATTAGCTTAATAGAGCGTAGCCCCTTCTTCAGCTCAGTCCTTAAACGAAGACCGAAAAAGGGGGGGGGGTGACCAAAGGACTGCAGGTTCATATTATTAAGTTACAAAATAACTAAAGAAAGTATATCGAACAAATGTAGGGTAAGCTACATACCCAACCCACACCAAGCAGTATATCTACATATTTAGTAATGTTGCCTTAATGGACAATCTTACAACGTCAGATGTTTCCTTACAGTACAATATCTCTATATTCATCAAAATATAATATCAGACTTCGTTTCAGACTTAGGACCGCATTAAATGCACAGAATGACGAAATTAACTAGAACTTCATACAAACATCTTTAATGTACCAAACTTCTGGACAACCTAGGTATAAATTGGGGAGAAGGGATCCAGGAGTTATCTTATGAACTACAAGCGATTTTAATACAAAGCTCTGATGCAAGTTTGATATGAATTCAATGATAATCCACCAATTTCTTTATTAGTACATATATGGATGAACTATTAGATTGATTTTTGTGATACAGGGTGTTTAAGTCAACTGCGGGTATGTCGGGCCAGTTTTATGTGAAGCAATCTTGAATTTTCTACACAACGATCCTTCTCACACATTAGCCTTAGATATGCGTAATAACACATCAGGAATGATTAGCTTTTCATAATGAGTAATTATAGTCGTATAATTGGTATAATTTTTCTTTCTCAATTGAATAATATCGAAAATATTGATTTACGCACCTGAGCTCTCAATACTGCATCCTATCCAGTGACTCACGCATGTCACAGAATATCACTCATGATAACGTCATAAACATGTGATACAAAATCAATATTTAATTTCTATTTTCACCTAAAGCTGTCACACAGTACTGTTTACATAAACAAGATCAAGTCTTGGTTAGTATCAGGGTTTGGCTGTGCTCCAGCCACAGGCTGCAGGACTGCCACTGCTTCCTCGTAGCTGGGTAGGCTGTCCACCGCCAGCTGCACCTCACTGGCGGAAGCGTATGAATACAGTGTCTCTGGTATAAAAGGAGAATACCGTTTAGGCAAAGAAATGCTGTCACTGGGAGTCACTGGCTCTTCTGTGTCCATGTTGTTTGTAGATTTCGAGGACGCAGTTTCCTGGTCCCCGTTGTTGGTACCGGAGGGGGGTTCCAGTTGTTCTTGGGCCAGTATTTCCTCATAAGACGGCGGAGCTTCTGTGTAGACCAGCGGATCTGTCATGGTGGAAGATGACTCTCCTACGGCCTCACTGTTGTCGACAGAGTCTGTGTCGTTGGAAGTGGAGGCGAGGGGCTTCCAGCAGGCCTCCAACATGCATCCCACCAGCGCCACCGCTAGGAGCATCATGATCGCATCTGTAGAGGACACTATCTAAGCACCTATTGTTCTTATAATAGCATTTTATTGGAGAATTCCAAATGTTCCCACTTTGTTCTTATCACCCTTTTCATGTTGTTAGTGGTATTTTCGTTTGCAAATTAAACAACTTGATACCTTTATGATTTCATGAGGAATGAAATGTTTTAGAATGTCCAGACTAGATAGAAAAAAAAAGAAAGCTTAACAATGTGCAAAAGCTTAAAAGTGACGTGAGGCCGTAACCCCCGGGGTGATCTCGCATTGTACATATCCCTGAAGGAAGGGGGAGCATTTACTATCGTGTATTCCCAGAAAGGACCAGGGAAAAACCTTTCTGCCTGGATATATACCCAAGTGGAACAGAAAAGAGGTATCTCATGTTGCATAAAGCACTACAGGGCCACAGGTTATCTCCCATTGTACACAACCCTGAGGGACCGGATGGGGTGGAGGTTATCTCCTATTGACTATAACTTTGAAGGCCTGTGGGTCACCTCCTATAGTATTTACCACTAAAGCATCGGGGGTCACCTCTCTTCTTAAATACACCTGAGGGACTTAGCATTCTTCTTTTGGATACCTGTTAGGGACGAAGAGGGAAGGTCATTTCCCATCGAATATACCTCTAAAGGATCAGGGATCTTCTCAACTTGTATATACCTCTGAAGGATTTGAGATCTTTCCCCATCGCATGTGCTTCTAAGGGATAGGGGCAAATCTTCCATGCTATGTACCCCTGAGGGACTGGAGGTTCGTCTTGTAAATACCCATTAAGGTGAAGTTGAATGGTTGGTACGATACAATGCGGTGTAGTGGTGGCATCACACGGTATTGAATATCATCGAAACCATACGTAAGTGCTAGGATAACATACAGGGTTTAGTCAAGACAGATTACATTGTGGTGTAGTAAAAGGGCCTTACAGTGAAGTTTATGTGTGACACCATACATTGTGGCAAAGGAATGGCAAAATACAGTATGGTGTCATTCTGATATTACATAATGCATTAGGGATAACATCTTGAAGTGTGGTACTAAAGAGATACCACAGAATATCGTGTAGCAGTGGTGTCATTTAGTGTAATTTAGGAGTGGAGTTACAGAGATGTGTGAGGCACCATACCCTGTGGTGTAGCAAATACACAACACAGTGCAGTGTAAGAGTGAGACAATTACAACGTCGTACAGTAATGGCATTATACAATGTGATACTGGAACTGTATCACACTGTTCTCTTAGAAACGGCGACACACAGTGTGGTTTAGTAGTGGCATCACCCAGTGCGTTGCATCAGCAGCACCAATAAAGTGTGTTTAGGGTAGTGGTGGAGGTAGAGTGAGGTACCCACCCATAAAATGAGAGTTCCAGGAGCGTGTGATGAATCGAATCAGAGACAACACCGCCAGCAGCCCAGCCAAAAGGAAGATCCAACTCAGCCGAAAGCACTTGCCCTGCAACACATCAGACCAAGTTCGTTAGTAACACGTTAGTTATTTTCTTAGTTCTCTATGATAAAGTTACTGTTTTACTATATGTTGATTTAGTTCATATTACCTGACTCTCTTCATCCCGTTAATTCTTCAGTTAAAGACATTTTTTCTTTTGCTGCATAAACATTCACTTAACTGGAATCATTAAGTGTGCTGCTGCAAGAGTACTTAGTGGTTATCATGGACGCCATGAAGACTGAAAAAATATAAATGATTGTCAAAACAGCGATGTGAACTAGTTTATAGGAGTGAAGGCGGCCGAGCTGTGAAGGGCAGGGTGGTGTACCGCTCACCACCTGCGTGTTGGATGTGCAAAAATGAAGGTTGTCACAACCTGAAGTGGTAACATAGGTAAATGACAGTAACTAGTGTGACCTAGCCAACACTTCCCGAACGAGTTATCTGATTACAAAGAATCAAGATAGCGAGTTCTGATGTCCTTCGCTATCAAGCTGACAGCGGCAGCCAAGCCCATTACGAGGCTATTCTGGTCTATGTCTTAATATTGGTATGTGTCTTGATATATGTGCATATGCTATATTTTGTCTACATATTGGTATATTCATAGAGATCCTTCCTTTATTTCATCAGCCCAAGATGTATAAGGAAAGTCAACTTGCAAGTTTATACTTTTATGGGGCAATTGCAGCAGCTTCAAGACTTATGTAATGTTGGCTCCTTTGAGGCTAAAGAACTTTGACGACACCTGTACTGTTATTTGTCGGCTGACGATAATACAGCCTTGTTGAAAGTTTATCACTTGCAGCTTTATCACTTGCAAGTGGACTCCGCTAACACCTATCAGTCAATGTACACGTAAATATTAGAAAGGCACGGGAGTCAAAAAGTGATAGAGAACGAACAAGAGAAGAAATATGACCAATGCCACTCACCCGCTGCTCCATGGTAGTGAGCACAAGCAACCCAAGGGACGCCACTCAACTCCTTTCCTTAGTTTGTGTCATAAGGCAAGTGGCGAGGCCCTCCTCCTGCTCCCCAGCAGCACCTGTGTTCTCCTCTCTTTCGCTACACACGCTGTATTTCCTTGAACTGTAGCCTCTGCTTAACTTTGCACAAAACTTGTAGTCTTTTATCTGTATCACATCAACTGTGGTTTGGCACTGCCCTCACTGTACCAGCAACAGTCTCTTTTCCCATGTTTTGTTAGTCATGGTGCTGCGGTGTCTTAGTTGTCCAGAGTGTAAGTTCTTCTTGGCAGCACACCATATGTATTTTCCAGTCTTCACCACCTCAGCTTTGACTTTTACAATGTACACAAATATGTGCTTTAATTTGTTTTCTGTTGATTACAATATTTTTTTCTTCCTTTCCCCAATAACTTCTGCTGATGTCGATGTATCTCGTTATATATATGAGAATAAAGCTGCTTTGTTTCCACTCGCTAGAGCTAATTCTTCGTCAGTCCTTCGTGTCCACATTGTTTGTTTACCACCAAATATACGAAACTTTCCTTCATTGTGATGAAAATCAGCACAACTACAATTCTAGTGGCACGAAAGAGCTCCACACTACATCAGACGCACCTCGAGTAGTTTTGGGAACTTCTCCTTCAACAGATGCCACTCTTGTGGTTCTGGAAGCTCCTTAATACACATCATACTACCTGCGTGATCTTGAGGGCTCCTCCCCAAAGCATAAACTGCCCCCGTGGTCCTGGCAAAGCAGCTATTACCTGTACCAGACACCATTTTTTTCGTGATCCTGGGAACTCCTCATAATATCCTACGCGGTTCTTGTGGTCCTGGGAATTCCACGTCACATCATACACTACCAACGCGGTCCTACGAACTTCTCAAAGTATCGGACATCAGCTTCGTGGTCTTAGGATATGGCTACACCAGAAACCACCTGTATGGTCTTGAGAAGCGAAGGTGTACCCTAAACACTGATGGCTGTCACAACAGGGGAGCCTAGCAAGTTGCTGGACTCCCGCATATCTCTTATCTCCGTTATCTCCCTGTTTATCGCAGGTGTGTCGATTAGTTAAGGTAATTATCTAATATGAAACTGTTTTCTCAGGTTTTCCATTTCGAGAGGGAGAGTCTGTAGTTCTCTCCAAGGTATTTCTAGTTGCATATTAAGCCTTGCACAAGGATTTAGCTTATATTTGTAATTGTATTCTAAGGTCTTCTATTTCTGTTATAGGACACTTGTCTGCTGCCGGCACGGAATAGATTGAGAAAGTAAGCGTTCCAAGCTGCACATCCTTGATTATGTATGGTGATGAATGAGGAGACAAATCTAAATATTACCGTAGATATCTTTATAAGTATTATCATTATCATTATTATTGTTATTATCATTATCATTATTATCATCATCATCCCTATAGAACCCTTGGATCCATTTCTGGGAGTTCCTGCCGCTTCAAGACTTCACTGTGCAGGGGCAGGGAAATACTGGCCTTCTTTGAAGTGAGAGGGAAGTCCATATAGTCATATATGAACATATTATCATATATGCCATATAATCAGCTAAGGATTAAATTAACAAATATTTATATGTAGTAAAAAATTGATTGAGTGCCAAGAATGACCCCGTGACTATATCGTTCTCAGGTTTTCGGGTCACTGTACGAAAATCACCAGCGATTTACTTCAACGTTAAAAGTACAGTCAAGACTTTTGGTTATGGTAGATCTGAGCTAAGGAAACGCAAGTAAATAGAGGTATCTATCTAACAGTACAATAAAGCAAGGATAGATACATTCTCACAACACTTAGTGACTACGACAAGAGACGGACACAGAAATCCCAGGGAAGGACGTAGCCGCGGTGGACCGCCTCACCAAAAACCTTTCGCATAAGTGCACTAACTCTGACGTATCAAGACACGAGAATAAATGCTACTAATAGGAAGATGGAATGCACGACAGTTTGAAATCACAAACAATTAGCAGCAGTTAAAAAGTGTTTACTGAGAACTTAGGAGCAGTTTAAGGAATCATTGTATCATCAATTGACGATATTTGCAGTAAACTGTTCACTATCAATTGGCTACGAATCGGAAACTGGGGCAAAATACTATGGGAAAGAAGCTCATCTCCTTTGTTGCCAGAGTAGAAGTCAAAATCTAGACTAACAGCACATTTACAATACTATGGACAGGGTTCCTGTCCTCTTGAGAATAAACTTTTGAGTTCTGAATCTAAATATGGCGATGTAATAAGAATATGGCTGACGCCTGGTAATCCCTGTCACTTGAAATATGAGTTACTCTATAGCAAGAGAATAATAGACGGAATTTAGGAAAAGCTGGAATCTACAGCGTAACTAATATCTTATTTTTTTTATATATGATTAATTATACGTATAATATCGTACACAGATGTATGGACGAGTCAACATCAGCACAATGTAAAGTTTAAAGAGTATTTGTACAAATCAGTCAGTCTCACACATTAAGTCGCATTGTTTCAAATCAGCGAGTCACTGTGGATTATACCACTTTCGGTGTTCCTGGGTTCGTGTCAGCGACCTTACCATCTCTGTTTTATCCCCTTTTGTGTGATCTGGTTGAGTGACGGCCGTACTCGCTGCCGCGAGGGCGTGGCGACGCCATGTGATGTACATCAAAGTAGAAGCTGCTGTTGTGCAGGCTCAGCTGTAGTATACCTCTCCATCAGGGCCAGCGTTGACGCGTGGATGACGTTTTCGTCCTGTAGGAGGAGGGAGAAGAGAAGACCGATGTGCTGACGAACGTCCGCCTTGCTGTGTCACAGGTGTGGTTCCACCTGCAAGTGTCACCACCCG
This sequence comes from Panulirus argus, assembly GCA_038088735.1. Classification (NCBI taxonomy): domain Eukaryota; kingdom Metazoa; phylum Arthropoda; class Malacostraca; order Decapoda; family Palinuridae; genus Panulirus; species Panulirus argus. Next base: position 361,530 of record JAYMFT010000008.1, on the reverse strand, counting down.
TGAAGGCCTGGTGCATCTTTGACATCTGGTGAAGTGTCAGAAGAAGAGGGTGTAACAGGTAAGTCCTGTATAACAACAGCAGGAATAGATGCGCTGTCTTGTACAGCTGCTTCACGAGACCTTGCTTTACGTTCACGTGATGCATAAGTCGAAGTGGATTTGAGGTGCAACATCCAAAGCAAGTGATGAGGTGGTATTAAAACCCCATGGCGTAGAATCAGATGTGGCAGAAATGGAAGGTAAGACAGTATTAGTACCTTGAGATGGAGTCCTGGATGAGGGTAAAGCTGTGCTACTATATCGTGAGGAGGTGAGCGAGGCAGTAGTGAAACCTGGTGGAGTCGTACCGTAGAGTTGTTGTAGCTATTGACATCAGACGTTGCTGGCTGCAGGCAAATATTCAGGATCTATTGCCAGAGAGAAACGTGCATCACTGGATAAAACAGTTCAAGATATTTGACAGGTCACTGTGATGTGGCATGGCCACAGAGGCAGCAGCTTACCTGGCTGCTTCCAGGTGCACAGGACTATAATTACCTATTTGCAGAGTAAGGGAAAATAGTTATGTACTCATTGGGTCCCGTCTGAACTTTCTCTGCCATCTTGAAGCAGCTTGATTAACCTTTGTAAACTGCCGCCAAGCACCTTGGTTTGTTCATTCCAACCATCCACCAGCCTTACACAAAACCAGTACTTCTTTACACACTTTCTAACCAGATTCTTGTTGTAGTCTCTTATTACCCTGTTCTAATTCTTTTCAAGCCGATATAAAGACCTGAAGGCTGTGATCCGGTCCCTCTTCTCTTTCTCCTCTCTCGTGTGGCGGACATAACCTACTTACATCATTCTTTCACCATAGCTGAGTCCACTTAATTCAGTTACCATCCTGTATACTCTTCTCCGGACCTTGTCCATCAGATCTCTTGTGCTTCTCAAGGCACAAATGGTCAGACATGCAACAATGCTCAGCCTGCACCACCACCAGTCACATAAATGCTAAGCCTGTACAACTAGTCACATCAAGGCTCAGCCTGCACCACCATTAATGCCTTCCATATGTCAATGTAGTCATCATAGCTAATCACATCTATCTCTAGAAATATTCTTTATGATAACGAAAACCCATCTAGCTTCCACATCAATCAATAACTTTCTTCAATAACTGGATCACTTGGCCCAATTTACGTTTTACCCTGTTATCAACCACAGTCATGTGGAATAAAGTCGACTCTAAAATATTTGAAGGTTTTTCAAAGTATAAACGGCTTTTAAAGTTCCGTGTGATTGCTTTCAACTGTAGCAACATCAAATATAAAGTTTTTTTTTACCCACTCACATATATTGGTGCCTGCTCAAACGGTGTCAAGACAAGATCCGAAACCCTTGGACAAGGATCCGACACTCTTGGACAAGATCTGAAATCCTTGGATAAGGATCCGACACCCTTGAACAGGATCCGAAACCCTTGGCTAAAGATCCCACACCCTTGGAGAAGATCCGAAACCCTTGGACAGGATCCGAAACCTTTAAACAGGATCGGAAACCCTTGGAGTTATCGCCGTACAATATGAAGTTCTGCATGCGATTTTAACGACCAAGATTCTGACAGATTCTAAACGTCACTCTGAAGCTCTTACAAAACCCTGGAAGTATCACAGACAAGTATGAGTTAGACAGCGACGGGGAAAATATCAGTGGCGGGAAAGTGATGAGTGGTCGGGTGGTGGGTGGGCGGCGAGGCGGGACGGGACAGGGCAGGAGTGGCACTGTGATGTGTGTTGGGGTGTGTGGGTGGGGGTGGAGGGAGGGGTGGGACTAGTGGCATCGTGGTTCGTGTAGGGCTGAAGCGTGGGTGGTAGGGCTTGGGGGGAGGGTGGCACTGTGATGCGTGTAGGGGGCGGAGGATGGGTGGCGGAGCGAGTTGGGGGGCGGTGGGGGGGGGGAGGAGAAGGGCTGGCAGTGATGCGTGTAGAGGGGGCGGGGGGATTGGGCGACGGGTTAAGGGGTGGCACTGTGCCCACGTGCTGCGCGCGTCGCCACAGCTACAACTACCAGAACCAACCACACCTGTTGACCCTCGGCTCAGTAGTGCCCTACAACAGCTGTCTCACACACCGCTCACTACACACACACATACACACACTGCCCACAACACACGTCCCTCATACTTAACACGGCACATCAGCCAGGTTGCCGCACATCCTCCCAGGCCACACACTAACCCATCACCCTCTCTCTTCCACCCACACAGCACTGTGACACCAGGGCAGAGTGAAGCCCCGGCGTCGTGTGCCCCAACGACAAGGCTTCATGACACCGATGAAGCAACACTCGCTCTAATACTGGGCGATACAATCCCCTAGTGATCCGTCCGAGACATCCCTGACATTAGTCCTTCTACCGGAGGTCGTGTGGGCGGGGAAAGATCTCGACCAAAAACGGCGTAAGGAGGTGGCGGAGGAGGGTTGATGGGAGTACTACGTCCGTGGGAGGTCTAGCAGGGGATCCGCCACACCACCTGCTGAGCTGAGGGTCACAGGACTCAAGCGGCACGCCAAACACCCTGGCCAGTCCTGGGAGTGCTGCCGGAGGGGAGGAAGTGGCAGTGCCTCTTGTCTGTACGTGATCAGTGAGCGACAGTAGCCATAACGTCTGGATCGGGGGCCTGCTGGTGTGTGGTGTGTGCACCATCGGCCGAGGGACACATTCAACTCAAGAGGTTACGAACTATCGGCTGCGGAACACACTCATTCAAGAAGCTACGACGTCGGGAGTGGGGGACCGTGTGGGTGGGGGAGGATGCCGCGAGCCTTCCTCCTCACCAACAACCGCTACCCTCCACATCACCACCTCCCGCCCACAACCACACCAGGTAATCTGTCAGTGTATGCAGGTAACATTTCTGAGCCAAAGAATATAAACTCATCTTTCTCTTTCTCACTCTCAGTCGGCTTTTGTCTCTATTGTGTGTATATA
>JAYMFT010000008.1:342279-358454 GCA_038088735.1 Panulirus argus | reverse complement strand
GCTAATGCGGGAAAAGGTGAATATGTATGAAAAAAAAAAAAAAAAAAAAATATATATATATATATATATATATATTTATATACCCTATCCTGAGCCAGGTACCCATTTTATCGACCAAGCCCTAAGGGTGGATGAACAGCTGGGTTGACTGTGGACTGACTGCCACAACCAGGATTCGAACCTATGCACTCGACCCTGGGTGGCCCATGAATGCGTCATGGTCTGAGATGCTAACTGCTACACCACGGAGGTCCTGAACGCACTATAGCTTGAGGCAGACTGAGACCGAGACCAAAACAAAGCGAGTATACTGATGCTACTAAAAACAAGCGCGATATGAAATGTGCATGGTGCGGCATCTGAGATCTTATAATATTTTTTCATTTTTTCAGTTATTATTATTTAATGCATTATCATTTGCCTGCTCCATTAAATCGAGGGATTACTGTATGTGTATATGAATGTATATGTACATGTATGTATATATATGTGTGTATATGAGTGGCTGGCTTTCTTCATCTGTTTCCTGGCACTACCTTGCTAACTCGGGAAATGGCAATCAAGTATAATAAATAAATAATAAATAAATATATATTTATACTTGATCTCCATTTCCCACATTAGCAAGATAGTGCTAGGTAACAGATGAAGAAACATATATATACATAAATGCACATACACATATATATATATATATATATATATATATATATATATATATATACCTACATACATATACATATATACACATGTACATTTCATACTTGCTCGTTTTCATCCATTCCTGACACCATCCCAGCCCACAAGAAACAGCACAAATGCATGAAAGGAAAAGAAAAAGGATATCATACACATTCTCTTCTTTCCCCCACTCTCAATCGCTGCCTCCTGCATCAGTAGGGTAATGCCAGGAAACAGTTGAAGAAAGACCACATCCACTCAAATCCATGCACAAGCTATTATATGTAATGCACCAAAACCACAGCTCCCTATTCACATCCAAGCCCCACAGACCTTTCCATGGCTTACCCTGGATGTTTCACATGTCCTGGTTCAGTCCATTAATGGCATGTTCACCCCAGTGTACCACATTGTTCCAATTCACACAATTCTGTGCATGCAGTTCACCCTCCTGCTGAAAATCTTTTTCACTTCAGCATTTCATCTCCATTTTGATCTCCCAGTTCTCTATTTTTCCTTCACTCCTGACACATATATCCTCTTTGTCAACCTTTCCTCAACCATTCTCTCCATTTGTATAAACCATTTCAACACACCCTCTTCTGCTCTCTCAACCACATTCTTTTTTTTTCCACACATCTTTCTTACCCTTTCATTACTTACTTGATCAAACCACCTCAAACCATATATTGTCCTCAAACATTTCATTTTCAACACTTCCACCCTCCTCTGGACAACCCTGTCTACAGCCCATGCTTTATAACCATATAATATTGTTGGAAGTCCTATTCCTTTAAACATACCCATTTTTGCTTTCCCCACATTCTTCATTGCTCCCAGAACCTTCGCCCCCTCCCCTACCTTATGACCCACTTCCGCTTCTGTGGTTCCACTCGCTGCCAAGTCAACTCCCAGATATCTAAAATTCTTCACTTCCAATTTTTCTCCATTCAAACTTACATCCCAACTAACATGTCCCTCAACCCTGCTGAACCTAATATAATAACCTTGCTTTTATTCACTTATTCACATTTTCTCTCAACATTCTCCTTTCACACACTTTTCCAATTTCAGTCACCAACTTTTGCAGTTTCTCACTTGAATCAACTATTAGTGCTGTATCATCCATGAACAACAACAGCTGACTCACTCCCCAGGCCCTCCCATCCCTAGCAGACTGCATACTTACCCCTCTCTCCAAGACTTGCATTTACCTCCCTCACCACCCCATCCATAAACTAATTAAACAAACATGAAGACATTACATACCTCTGCTGCAGACTGACCTTCTGTGAGAACCATTCACTCACCTCTCTTCCTACTTGTACACACACCTTACACCTTTGATAAAAACTTCTCACTGCTTCTAGCAGCTCACCTCCCACACCATATATTCTTAAGACCTTCTGCAAAGCATCTCTGTCAACCCTATCATAAATACCACATACAAATCCATCTGTTTTTCCAAGTATTTCTCTCTCATTCTTCAAAGCAAACACCTAATGCACACATCCTCTACCACTTCTGAAACTACACTACTCCTCCACACACTAATGTTCTGCACATGCCTTAACCCTCTCAATCAATACCCTCCCATACAACTTACCAGGTACACTCAACAAACTTATACCTCTGTAGTCTGAACACTCACCTTTATCCCCTTTTCCTTTATTAAGTGGCACTATACATGCATTATGCCAATCTCAGGTATCACCTGATCCATACATACAATGAACATCCTTACCAAGCAATCAACAACACAGCTAGCCCCTTTCTTAATAATTTTAACTGCAATACCATCTAATCCCACTGCCTTGCTGGATTTCATGTTCCAAAGGCTTTCACCAACTCTTCTCTCTTCACCAAACCACTCTCCATGACTCTCTCACTTCGCATTCAACCTGTTAAAACACCCTACATCTGCCACTTTATCATCAAACACATTTAACAATCCTTCAAAATACCCACTCCATCTCCTCACTTCATCACTCCCTGTTATTGCTTCCCCTTTTGCCCCCCTCACTTATGTTCCCATTTGTTCTCTTGTCTTTTGCACATTATTTACCTCCTTCCAAAGCATCTTTTTATTCTGCCAAAAGTTTAATGATACTCTCTCACCCCAATTCTTATTTGCCCTCTTTTTCAACCCTGCACCTTCCTCTTGACCAGCTGCTGCCTTCTCTTATACATCCCCCAAATATGTGCACTCCTTCCCAGGAAATACTGCCCAAATGTCTCTCTTTTCTCTTTCATCAGCAACTTTACTTCATGTGCTCACTTCCCACCTTTCACATGCCACATGCATCTCTTGCCCATATGATCACTGCTTCCTTAAATACCTGCCATTCCTAACCCACTCCCTTCACTTCATTTACTCACACCTTTTGCTACTCTACTCTCAGTCTCTGCTGTTACCTCTTCACACAATTCTTCTTTGTAAGCTCTGTCTCTCACTCCTCTCTTCTCCCCAACATTGTTTCCACTTTTGAAAATCTCTATAAATCTTTACCTTTGCCTCCACAAGATAGTGATCAGAAATCTCACCAGCTACCTCTCTCAGCACATTTACATCCAAAAGTCTCTCTTTTGCATGCCTGGCTCTGAGTGAAACAAAGCTCGAGGGTAAAGGGGAAGATTGGTTTAGGAATGTCTTAGGAGTAAAGTCAAGGGTTGGTGAGATGACAAGAGCTAAGGAAGGAGTTGCACTACTCCTGAAGCAGTTGTGGGAGTGTGTGAAAGAGTGTAGAAGTGAATTCTAGACTGATGTGAGTAAAAATGAGAGTGGCTGTAAAGAGATGGGCGGTCATTAGTGCTTATGCACCTGCTCATGAGAAGAAAGATCATGAGAGGAAAGTGTTTTAGGAGCAGCTGAGTGAGTGTTTCAGCAGTTTTGATGCAAGAGACTGGGTATTAGGGATGGGTGATTTGAATACAAAGTTGAGCAATCTGGTAGTTGAGGGTTTACTTAGGGGGCATGGGATATTCAGTATTATGAACAGAAATAATGAACAGCTTGTGGAGTTGTGTGCTGAAAAAGGACTGGTGACTGGGAATACCTGGTTTAAAAAGAGGGACATATACAAATGTACACATATGTGAATAGGAAAGATGGTCAGCAGACAGTATTGGACTACATATTAATTGATTAGCATGTAAGAGACTTTTGAATGTAAATGCATTGGTAGGGGCACTTGGTGGGATGTCTGATTACTATCTTGGTGAGGCAAGGGTGAAAATTTGTATTGGTTTTCGGAAAAGAGGAAATAATATTGATGAGAAAAGTGGTGAGTAAGCGAGCTTGGAAAAGAGACTTGTGTGAAGAAATACCAGGAGATTGAGAGTAAAATGGCAAAAGGTGAAAGTCTATGAACCAAGGGGAGTGGGTGAGGAATGGTATTTTAGGAAGCACTGCTGACATGTGTGAGAGACTCATGTGGTATGCAAAAGGTGGGAGCAAATTGGAAAGTGTAGTGAGTGGTGGGATGAAGAAGTAAAGTTACTTGTGAAAGATGAAAGAGGTGTTTGGAAGATACTTACAGGGAAAGAATGCAACTGATTGGGGGGAATGTTTAAGAGAAAGCACAGGAGGTCTTAAAGTATGATGTAGCAGTTGGAGAAGATGACAAATGAGAGTTGAGGTGAGCGAGTATCAGTAAACTTTAGGGAGAATAAGGTGTTGTGCAAGGAGCTTAAAAATTTGTGAAAATGAAGAGAACAAGTATGAACATTAATGAAGGGGGTAAAAGGAGAAGTGGTAACAGGAAGTGATGAAGTGAGGGGATGCAGGGAGTATTTTGAAGGAATCATGAATGTGTTTGATGATAATGTGGCAGATGTAGGGTGTTTGGGTTGGGGTACCATGCGACGTAAGAATGTTATGGAAAGTACCCTGGTGAAGAGAGGAGGTGGTGATAGCCTTACATAAAATGAAATGTAACAAGGTAGCTGGAGTGGATGGTATTGCAGTTGAATTTATTGCAAAAGAGGGTAACAGTGATGACTGGTTAGATAGGACTTTTAATGTAGTGCCACTGTATAAAGGCAAGGGAGATAAAGATAAGTGTCCAGACTACAGAGGTATAAGTTTGTTGAGTGTAACTGGTAATTTGTATAGGAGTGTAGTGATTGGGAACGTAAAGGCATGTACAGAGCATTAGACTGGTGAGGAGAAATGTGGTTCAGAAGTGATAGAGGATGTATGAATCAGGTGTTTGCTTTAAAGAATGTGTGTGAGAATTACTTGGAGAAACTGATGTATTTGTAAGTGGCATTTATGGATCTGGAGAAAGCATACGTTAGGGTTGATAGATATGCCTTGTGGAAGGTCTTCAGCATATACAGTGTGGGAGAAAAGCTGCTAGAAACAGTGAGAAGTTTTTATCAAGAGTTTATGTCATGTGTATGAGTAGGAGGAGAGGAGAGTGAAGGCTGGTTTTGAGATAGAGGTGTGTGATGTCACCATGGTTGTTTAATTGGTTTATGGATGGAGTTGTGAGGGAAGTAAATGTGAGAGTCTTGGAGAGAGGGGTGAGTAATGCAGTCTGTAGGGGATGAGAGGGCCTTGGAAGTGAGTTAGTTGTTGTCTGCTGATGATACAACAATGGTGGCTGATTCAAGTGAGAAACTACAGAAGCACAGGAAAGGAGGAAGCCGAGAGTAAATGTGAATAAAAGCAAAGTTATTAGGTTTAGCATGGTTGAGGGAAAGGTTAGCTGGGGTGTGAGTTTGAATGGGTAAAAACTGAAGGAAGTGAAGCATTTGAGATAACTGAGAATGGATGTGGCTGCAAATGGAACCTTGGAAGTGAGTCAAAAGATGGGTGTTAGAGGTGAAAGTTCTGGGAGCAAAGAAGAATACATTGAAAGAGATTGTTAACTAGTAGGGCAAAAATGCGTATGTTTTAAAAATATTATAAGAATGCAAGGCATGGGCTATAATTAAGCTGTGAGCAAGACGGTGGATGTGTTGAAAATGAAATGTTTGAGGACACATGTTGTAAGGTTGTTTAATCCAGTAAGTAAGGAATGGGTGAGATAGAGGTGTGGTTATAATGTGGTTGAGTGCTGACGAGGGTATGCTGAAATAGTTTGGACACATGGAGAGAATGAGTGAGGAAAAGTTGACAAACAGGATATATGTGTTGGAAGTGGAGGGAACAAGGAGAATGGGGAAACCAAACTGGAGATGGAAGGATGGAGTGAAAAAGATTTTGGGTGACTTTTCCCTAAGCAAAAAGAAGGTTGAAAGGTGTGCATGGGATAGAGTGAATTGGAATGATGTGGTATGCAGGGGTCAATGTACTGTCACTAGACCAAACCAGGGCATCTGGAGTAAACCAAGGAAGAAGTATGTGGGCTTGGTTGTGGATAGAGAGCTGTGGTTTTGGTGTGTGCTGTCAAGCTTGCTGAATTACAGTGGACTGTCAAAGATGAGGCACAAAAGGCTAAGAAGCGGCCCTGCAGTCCACTAGTTATGCCAGGAAGTAAAAGGGACGATGGCACTGAACGTAAATGGGATGACTGGTAAGAGTTAAAGGAGGGAACTTGTGGAGAATTTTAAAAGTTATAGTATGCATGTGCTGGGATTGGTGAAACCCATACCCTTAGGGAGTATGTATGAAGTGAAAATAGGAATGATGAAAGCAAGTAATAGGAGGACGTGGAAGGAAGAGTATGGACAGAAATGACTCAAAATTATTAGGGAAGAGGGAAAGAACATTGTGCTATCGCACTGTCACGGAGAGTGTGGGAGGAGGTTACAGAGCTTGGATGAAATGGATCAAGAATAGTGCAGGTGAAAGGAAAGATGGGAACTGTGAAGTATGCAAGGGTAATTGTGTACGTGCCTGTGACTATGACACCTGTGCGAGGTTAGAGTGAAAAGAAGCATTTCTGGAGAAAGGTGGTTGCAAGGGGTGATATGAATGTGAAGGTGGAATATGATGAAATTGGCGAGATAGTTGGTATTTGGATTGTCTGGAGTACATGAGAATGGAAGTTATCCTATGGATGTCTTTGCTGAGAGGGGTTTATTGCTTGCAAACATCAATTTTCAGCACAAGATCATCCATTGGTATACACGGATAAGAAATGATGGAAGAGAAGAGCAAAAGAGTTTTACTGACTATGTGGTGGTGGGTAATAGGGTGAGAAAGGCTGTGCTAGATGCAAGAGTTGTGAGCAGATTCTTTGGAGACTCTGCTATTTCGCAGTTCTTGTGGGGGGTAGTGTAAGGAAGACTGGAGAGAGAAAATTGTTGGCAAGTGAGAAGATGATTCAGAGAGAATGCAAGAAGTATGAAAGGAGGGTGACCAAAATTTCAGATGGAAGTGCAGTACATGTAAGGATGCAGTCATTTGTGAATGAGTTGTTTAAAATGTAGAGAAAAAGATTGTTAAAAGTTGCAGAATTAGCAGACAAGTACAGAATTGTGAGATTTTTTCATACTACATTGCTCTTTCCTGCATTAGCAAGGTAGCACCAGGTACAGATGAAGAAAGGCCACATCCACTCACATCCATTCTCTAGCTGTCATGTGTAATGCACCAATACTGTAGGTCATGAGATATAGGAATAAAAAGGGAAATGCATGGTGGATAGATGAGATTAGAAATTCTGTGCAAGAGAAGAAAAAAGCATATGGTAGATTGCTCAAAAGTAAGGTACCAGTGGCAGTTCAATACAGGAGGAGGGAAGATTATAAGATGTGTAAGCAGAAAGTTAAGAAGCTGATACAGGAAAGCAAAGAAAGGGTAGATGAAGATTTTGGAAGAATGTCGAGTGAAAAGGTTAGTGAAAATAAAAATTTTGTACAGGAAGGAAGTGAAAAAGGGAAGAGGTGGATGTAAGAGTGGAAATGTTAATGTGAGAAGAAAGGAAGGGAAATTGCTAAATCAAAAGGAGGAAGTGAAAGGAAGATGAAAATAGTTTTTTGAAGAACTGATGTCTGTGAGAATGTGAGGTAGCAGTTGTTCCATGTATGGGTATGGAGGATGTAAGGAAGAGGATACAAATGCAAGGTCCTATAACAAGGAAGGAAGGTTAAAAGAGTGTTCATGAGGCTGAGGTTAGGAAAGGCACCTTGAATGAATTGGGCTACCGCTGAAATGCTGCAGTATGGAGGACAGAGTGTCACAGACTGGATTCATTTGATAGGTAATTTTGTGTGGAAACAGAAAGTTGTGCCTGAGGATTGGGTGAAAGCTTTCACTATTATTGTTCCTTCATTCAAAGGAAAAGGTGCTAAGGATGTATGTAGCAATTATTGGGGAATAAGTCTGTTAAGCATACCAGAAAAAAGTATGCAAGTGTGTTGATTGACAGACTGATGGAAGTGGTTGAATGTTAAGTAAGTGAAGAGCAAAGGGATTTGAAGAAAAGTAGGGAATGTGTGGATCAGATGTGGTGAAAATGAGTGGGAAAAGTATATAGTGGAAGGTAAGAAACTGTATGCTGCTTTTATGGATCTGGAGTAGAATGCTTTTTGGGATTTGTTAGATATATGAGGTAGGGGAACAAGTGCTAAATTTTGTGAAAGCCTTCTATAGAGAAGCACATGCATGTGTAAGAATGGATGGAAAGCTAAGTAAGGTTTCATTATATATATGTGTGGATGTGAGGCAGGGCTGTGTGATTTCACCATGACATGAGAGGTGAAAGCAAAACTTGGGAAAGAGGGTGCAGAAATGGAGTGTGGTGGTGAGGTATGGTGGCTAGCATCAAGCCTGTTTGCGGATGATACTGTGTTGTTTGCTGAGAGTGAGTGTGTAAGCATAGGAGATTGAGGGTACATGTGAGTAAAAGTAAAGTAATTGTGTTTGCAAGGAAACAGAGTAAAAGCATAGATTTTGCAAAATCTTATAAAGAAAGTATACTAAACCATGTTATAGATATTGGGGAGAAAGATCGGGAGGTGAGAGAATTTAAGTATTTAACAGCTATCATGGGTAAGTTTGGTGATGTGGAAGAAGAGATAAAGAAGAGAGCAGTACAGGGTAGAAGAGACACTGGGTCCCATAATAGAATACTGAAGAGCAGAGGTGTAATTAAGTATGGGAGAAAAAGAAGGCATAAGGAACAGCACAGTCCTCCCAACCCTGACCTATAAAACTGAAACATGGATATGGAAAGAGTCACAGAGGTCAAGAACCCATGCTGTAGAAATGAGTTATTTGAGAAGAGCATGTGGCATAACTAGATGGAAAGAAGATAGAAATGAAGGGGTGTATAAGGGATGTGGTATGGCAGGGAATGAATTGTGGAGTGGCAGAGTACATGAAATGTAATACTTTGAGGTGATATGGGCTTGTGGAAAGAATGCAAGACAAAAAGTTTACAAGGAGAGTGTATGATAGTACAATTAAAGGGGCTGGTGTAAGAGGAAGACCCCCTTTGACATGGGGAAATAGAGTGGAAGAGTACTGAAGGGACAGAAATGGTGGAAGAATGTACACTTCAATAAAGTATTGGCCTCCTGAGCCTGATATTACTGGAAATGAACACAATTCCACATGCACAAGTTCTAGTTGTTTGGTATTTCTGACTGTGAGTTACACCTTTCCTTCTTTCTTCATGCATTTGATAATCACCATATCTGCAGTATACTACCTACTATCACATAATGTAATGGACTATGATGAATGGTGATACCAAGTGCAAAGCCACTAACATCATGTGTAACCCTACTGATTTATGCACCTTAGACAATGTGTCAGCCCCAAGAAATGGGTTGACAAACAGGAATATAAAGTTAATACTATGTTTGCATGACTCAAGACTACAGTTGAATTGCTTCAACTGCAATATGAATCAGTGATCCAATATTACATTCATTTGCAAATAATTAAAGGTGTATTTTAATGCCATGGCCAGTATCATAATGCCATTTCCAAGAAGGAACATTAGGTAGGAGCCTCTACAAACACTGCACTAGACTTACCATCTGTCTGTGGCCTGTTAAGGGTGAGGCACTAAAGGCTAAAAAGTGGCACTAAGAGTTCACTAGTTATGGAGACTCTATTGCCATAGCAATCCCCTTGAGAGAGTCTCAGAATGGAACAGACATCAGAAATATAGATAAATAGATAGTCCAAATTTATCCCTGGGGATAGGGGAGAGAGAATACTTCCCATGTATTCCCTGTGTGTCGTAAACAGCAACTAAATGGGGAGGGGGGGCTGGAAATCCTCCCTCCTGTTTTTACTTTTCCAAAAGAAGGAACTGAGAAGGGGGCCAAGTGAAGATTATCCCTTTAAGGCTCAGTCGTCTGTTCTTAACGCTACCTCGCTAACGCAGGAAATGGTGAATATGTATATAAAGAAAAGATACAGGTAGTCATCGACTTACGACCTATGCGACTTACAACTAACTGCATTTATGACCACTTCTGTACGACAGTTTCAGGCCAGCTCCTGGTGCTGCCAGGAGGCTGGGAGGCTAAGTGCTGGGGATGCTCACATCATTCCCATGCCCCGCACAAAGCTCCCAGCACAACACACTTCCTCCTGTGTTTGTTTGTCTTTTACTTTAGAAATTTTTCTACAATATCACCCCAAAGATGTCTACCAAAAGGAAAATGTCATTTTCTACTCCTCAAACTGTATAATATACCTAAGGTAATTATAACACAGGTCGACTTATGACCAGATCGACTTACGACTGATCTGTCAGAACCGATTGCAGTCATAAGTTGACGACTACCTGTAGTCCAAATACAATTACATTATGATTTACTGTATTACGATATTTCTACCTCGGTTTTTGAGGTAAAATTTGAATGTGGAGTATCATCTCATGATTAGTGCTGAAAACATTTTCTGATGTACAATATGAGATGATGTCATCAAGTGCACCCTATATGTGGCACAGGTGTTGCCACAATGTTGTAATCTGCTGTGGTGTGGCTATGTAGTGATTAAAAACTTTTATTCTTACTGAAAGATTTGCTTCATCCACTAATGGCGTTGACATTCGGTGTGTTTTGACAGATATGATGTGGAGGATGTGAGAGCTACTTGCGGATGTGGCAGAATATCTGCTGGATTATTTGGTTGGATCCATGCATATGGTATTGGGCAACAAGCCAATGTTGGTGTGGGATGGTTCACAGGGGTAAAGTATGTGGATCTGTTGGAAGAAGTGCTTCTCCCTTCAGTCAGGGTGCAGTAGTTTCCTGATGCAATACCATTTTACCTCGTACAGGACAACAGTTCCATACGTGCAGCAAATGTCAAATGCTGATTTTAGGACCATCAGGAGACTACATTTCTGCCACATCCTTCAAAATCTCTGGACCTCAACCCCATAGAACACATCTGGTCAGCAATGACCACAAGGTGCACCCATCACAACGTCATTCAACTTGGCCGAGAAGCCGTGGTCAACGGTGCATTGTTGGCATAAGAGGAACTTACAGCACCAGAGGGACAGGCGTTGTTGACACAGTTGCTGGTGGCCTCTCTGCCCCACAGGCTGAATAGTGTCTCTGATGTAGTGGGGTGGATATACTAAGTATTGATAGGTAAAAATTCAAATTTACCAAATCATAAAAATGTTTATGATACTGCTTCATTTTTCGTAAAGCATTGTCAATGCCTATCATTATTTAAGTCATTATCACTGGATGAAATATTCATTATGGGAAACCGTGTTTTCCAATGAATTTTGGATGCTAGCGTTGGTCATGGATTTCCTGTTGAAAAAAGGAAAACACACTTTGACTGCCTTCGATATATTTTCGCTACATCAATTTATTATTCTACTAAAGATGGTGCATGGTGATTCACTAAAACTAAAACATATGCTAAATATAATAACTGGCAACTCACAGATACTAGAAAGGCAGGCCTACCTACAAAATGCAGGTTACGCAATTACTGTCAGAAGATTTCATCCACTGAGATATAGAGTATCGATGAGAAAAGGGGCCGATACTATTTTGGGAAATTGTACATGTATGTGAGGGAGGCATACATGGATAAATGGAAAGACTTCTGCTGTGGCCACTGCTTTGATGGGAGTTCCAGAGGGAACAGGCATCAGAGATACAGTTAAATAGATGGACATATCAGTAAGCTGCTTTGATGTTTGGAGTAGGAAAATGCTTAAAGGAGAATAACTGGAGATGCATATGAAAACTTTAGGGAAAGAATTTGTGTATAGGGGTACCGGAAGATTGTATAGTGGAGTACTTGTTCCACCTCTAATGTATGAATGTAAACCCTTGGTTTCTAAATGTCTGGAATATTTTGAAAAACAAAAAAGCTAATACTAAGAACTGAGTGAAGAGTAAATGGCTGAGAAGGATATGTAGTATTTGGACATTAGAAAGATATTTGAATGTCTTTTATGAAAATATGGGCATGAAAAGTTTTTAGGAGATAATGTAATTGCCACACAAGAAGAAGATTGAATAAGAGAGATGATGTAAAGGGAGTTGACAAGGGGTCAGAAATATCTTGGATAAAGATCCCAAAAAAATTATTTTGTTCTGGGTGCAAGGAAACCAATTTGTAGGGAAAATTGGAGGTGTTAATGATGACTTTGGGTTCAAATTAATTTTGGAAATGGGATGAAGGTGTGTAAGAGTTACATGAGAGGCTGCATGCATCTGATCCATCACATTAAAATGGGGAGAGAGTTAAAAGTGGAAGATAATTAGTTATTTAGAAAACACTTTCACTGGCACTAAATACATTAAAAACTTTAAAATATATTTTTTTCCGTACATTTTTAGAACAAGATCATGAAATGAAACATCACATAATGCAAAATGGCACATTTATTATTCTACAGATGAAGTCCATGTTGAGTACCCTCGTGGATAGGCTGATACGGCGCCCACTGCACTCTTCTTACAATATTTGTACACATCATGTCATCCGACTGAGTCAAGTGCCGCAGTGCCTGGAAGCTCTGAGGCACGCCAGACTGGTGCTCGAACTCAACACTCCCCATCCTTAATATCAGCTGGGAGGAAATAAAGGTAGCATGTAGGGTGGTGAGCCGGCAGAGTTTATCGAGTGAGCGTTAACACGAGGAACTGCAAAATGTCCCTTCGAGTCTCAGGCGTACCAGGATGGATGGAATATTTCTGACAGATAAAATATTTAAATATGAATCTTGAAAAAATGCACAAGGAAAAGTCCATGAATCTAATGCTGGCTGCTCCTGTCATTAAACATCATCTCAACAAACCATCATAATATCTACAAAGTTGAGAACACACTACAATAACATATTAAACATTTTATGTCAATGATTTCAATAATCTTTAAACCAATTCTTAGCTAAATCATCTTGAGGAAGGTCTAAAGCAAATATAAAATCACACTGGAGGCTTGAGATCTCCAAACAGCTGTGCCTTGAATAACCTGATAGTCAGATGCAGTAGGCTTACAGCAAACTGTGTATAGAAATCAGGATCATGGTTGTGTTCAGTAAATTTATAATAAATTATCCAATAGAACTGGATATTAATAAGATAACATATATATAAACACCACCATGTACCTGTTATTTACACATGTTTAATAATGTAATGTCAAAGTGCAGTCCAGAGATGAGTGGGATTGTTATTTGGTCACAAACCAGTTGTAATTACCAACAAAGGTTACATAACAGTTCAATTGGAATGTTTTAGAGTGACATATTACAAGAAATCCGCACCATTTTGCGATCAAAGTAACATTTGAACAATGCCAAGTCATACAGAAATTTATGAATGATATACAGCTGCAATTTCGATGTAAAACAATTATAGAAATTTCTTGAATTACCATATGATATGCCTAAAAACAAAGCTACACAAAATGTCTTTCAAGCTGCTGTTTCCTTAGCTGAATAACATGTTAATATCTCTAATTGTCATATACATATCACTAAACTTCCCCATGATAGTAAACCAATGTTGAGGCACTATGGACTGATTGGCCTCCTTCCACTCATGACATAAAGGTGGACACAGGGATCCAGTTCTAAATAATGAATACAAAATCAAAATTATCAATAAAGTCAGCAGATGAACACAGGAAAATGGGAAGCACTAACAACTACACTAAAATTATGCACTTAAAAGAGGAGTTGCTCAACACTGAAGCTGAATTTAGCTTCTGAATCATAATCCTTGATGTAAACCATCTGTTCATAATAGCATTGTGCATTCTTTACATTACTCTTTTCTCAGAATAGATCACCTAGCTAAAAATGTTTGTTTAATAAAATAATGAGTCATTCTGTACACAATGTATATTAATTATGTATACAATGCTAAACCTAGAAAAGTCAGGTTCATTGCTCGGTCTTCACCTCCAGCTCAGAGTACATGGCTAGTATAAAAGCCAACTCTCAGTCCATCACTGCACTATTCAGCTTCACTCTGCACTTCAAGGCATCTTTTCACTCATTATAAACACTTTCCAAATTCTCACAATTTTGAGTCAGTGCTCAACCTTTCATATATTCTTTGGGAGCTCAGATACACACTACGACTGGCAGAACTTCATTTTCCACATTTCAAGATAAGTGAAGCTACAACCACTGTCATCATGACCAAGCTTAGGCTGCCTTGTGATATGATTGGCTGCGAGATATGTTGTGGAAGATCGCACGCAGGAGACCACACACTGAGCTGCACTGGGCAGGGGGGTTAGGGGGCCCTGGTGTCCTAAACATCAGTTCCAAACTGTCCCATCCCTTGCAATTCTCTTGGCTGCTTAAAAAATATACACTAAACACATATAATTGCCCTATGTCACGATCCCCTGCCACATGGACGTGCCACACGCTGCCTCTCTCGCACAGGCCTCGGGAGTGGCTCAGCCATACATACCAGCCCCATTATGGGGAGGCTCCACAACCCCCGATATAGCCCTTGATGGGAAGGACTACAGCTGCTGCCAGTGGTGGTCAGGTCACTAGTGAGGTCCAGCACCACCATGGCTTAAATGATCACCCTGTAAATTAAAAAAAATCATTAATAAAGAAATACTACACAACTGATTTCTGAAGATGTGGTACTTCTTTTTAATTGTTTCAAGTAGAGTAACCTTGAATTTCTATCTGTTCCATCTAATACTTATAACTATTCATTCTGATATAAACTGATGGATCGGGTATATACAACCTTTTAAATCATATATTCTCTCAACTTGTGTCCAGTGTGTTAAAGTGAAACATGAACTTTATTACCAATATAAACACTTCTTACTTTTTCACTTTCTACATTGATTTACGAAGGGAGATCAAAGACTCTATTCACCCATTTATCATACACAAAATGCTACCACCACATCTGATCCCACAGCATCTTCATCTGAAATATCCCTGGCTATACCAAATTCACTCACTGTACCTATCCTTCTCTTCTACAGGTTAAATATACTCTTTTCATCTTACTCCACTACATATTCTTGTGATTAACCAATGAGCTGCTACAGGTTGTAAATATCCCCTTCATTCTATGGGGTATGGCTGCAGATTGGATGATAAGTGATACGACTTATCAGGAAAACTGGCTCTAAGGGGGGAGAGAGAATAAGTTGAAAGATAAGATGATACCGAGGTTCAGGAGAATTTAGAGGTAAAATCTAGGGTTTATCATAGAAAAAAAACTGAAGGAAGTGATGACATTTCAGATACAGAACAAACTGTGGAACTATATTCAACACTGCTTGGAAATGAATTCAACTTTAACATGGGATTGAATAAAGGGTTACGATAAGTGGACTGACAGTCGGTGCTTAAGTGCCAAGGGATGAGATGAGTTAAGTAAACGATGGATTGTGAAAGAAGCCAAGTGATTGCTTTGGTTGGATTGAAGCATGGGATTAAACCATAGCGTAAGGGCATCTGAATGCAAGGGTGGGTGATGTGACAACTGAGGGAATAATCTGTGAAGCATGGGGTCCTTGGTGTAAACGAAAATGGGGACAAACTAGTCAAGGTGTGTGCTGAATGAAGAATAGTGATCAATCAGGAATAAATGATTTCAGAAAAGAAGCATACATAAGTGGGGCTAGAGGCCAACATGAAAATGGTGGTTGACATCTGTGGATGTTTTCTCAGAAAATGGCAGCTAAGAAATGTGAATGCTTTAAATTTTCCTGCCTCTGTCAAAATATCCATATGGCTCATCATACCATTAGTAGCCTACTGCGGTCTCTTCCATCAACAGTATGGCACAGAAAAAAATTCTGCTTTTCTCAATACCCATACAATCATGACTCTATGTGCATTTGTTGTGCTCTCAGGTTGTGCATACAGTAATCCCATGGAATATATGTAGAACGTTGGATGACAAAAGCAATGAGAAGGAACACATCATATGTATAAAAAAATGCATACAGTAATCCCATGGAATATATGTAGAACGTTGGATGACAAAAGCAATGAGAAGGAACACATCATATGTATAAAAAAATGCATACAGTAATCCCATGGAATATATGTAGAACGTTGGATGACAAAAGCAATGAGAAGGAACACATCATATGTATA
>JAYMFT010000008.1:324069-342179 GCA_038088735.1 Panulirus argus | reverse complement strand
TATTTCCTGTGGGGCGGGGTGGCATCAGGAATGGATGGGGGCGAGCAAGTGTGAATATGTACATGTGTATATGCATGAGTATGTATATGTATGTACTGTGCATATATGTGCATGTATGTATATATCTGTGTATGTGGGGGGATGGGACCTTCTTCGTCTGTTTCCTGGCGCTACCTCGCTGACACTGGAAACAGCGATCAAGTATAATAATATAATAAATATTATAGTACACCCGTCCACTGCTCTATGCGGGATCAACACATGCAGTTTTGCAATACTGTGAGGAACCTACAGCTACAAGTCCCTCTTTTTTATGGTATCAAAATATGTGTGTGTATGCAATAGAAAGTATGCCAAAATTCTGGTGACGATTAGCAGGTGGAGTAAGCATGGGTCCTGGTGGAATGCACCAAGTTCCCACAAGCAGGTCAGTCTCAGAGTTACCTCTGTAATATGTGGAACTGTGCTGAACGAGTGATTTAGGTATAACTATGTAATTTGTAAAATGTAATCTTCCTCCACTCCACCCACATCGCATCCCCTTGTGCCTGACTGCAGGCTTATTTTGGTAAATACTGATTTATTATCAGCGTACAATAAAGTCCCAGATTTATCAAATGGCATTTCTATTAATCTTTGTGCTAACTGCGATTGCACAAATGATAAAAATCTGGAAAGTGTCCACATTAGAAATACTTCTTGCCCATTACCAATTTACTAATTGCATTTATCCATCTTTGTTGTGGCCTAACTCTTCCTTATGCCTTCAGTAATGTTACCACATATTTTCTGCACTAATCTGTCACATACCAAGCATTCAATATGATCATTCTATATAAAAGGCTTCAGTTAAAGCACTTTTCAAAGAAATTCCTCAAACTGTATCCAAAATTTTCATTATCAACTCCATCTATTCTCCTAAAGCAAATTCTTTTTTTAGGTATGAATCTTAATTATTCCTATTTTTTTCCCAACTTGGACCCAAACTTAAGTTTCACATACTTTTTTATATTTGAGGTGGACAAGCCTCATTAATACATTTAAATTCTTTCCTTTTTCACCAAAGCTTTCAATGCACCTCAAACTATTCCCCCTCCATGATTATATTTCAATGGAAATTTCCCTTTCCCATCCTTTTGAACCAACACTCCCAAATACCTGAACTCTTTAACAACATAATCACCTAACTGATACTTACACTTACTCTAAGTACCTTCTCCCAGCACAAGTCATTATAATGACCACTCAGACTTTGCTAACAAAAGAGTACATGCATACAGTGACTGTGGTTGCTTCCATTCTTATCCATCATGGTTAAACTGTACTCTGTATCACCACTTCACATTCTCAACTTATATGTCTTATCCATAAAAACATTAAACAATCAGAATGACAGTTCTAATGCACTCCAACAATTACTTCAAACTACTCACACCTTTACTTACTCTCACATAGACATAATAAAAAGGCCTAACATCACTGACAAGTCTTCTAAGCACATCACAGACACAAAACTTCCCAATCCCATAACTATCAACATCATATGCATTTCTAAGACTTGTTTAGTTAACCTCAATTCAATGGACTCTGGACACAGTCCAACAATCCCAAGAAAGATGTCCATATTGAAATGGACTCGGTGTGACATTTCGAGCATGAGCTGACTGGCAGCATCCTTTTCACACCCAGTTGACAAAAACATCATTGATAATGTTTTGCTTCATGTCAGAGTTTCTTTTGCGTTATCAGCATGTAAAGTGAACAGAACTAAGCAATCATGGCCCCTAAAGACAGTGGCATGAAAAGAAAGTGCGTGAATCTGAATCTACATATCTATATCTCTGATGCCCATTTCCTTGGGGAACTCTCATCAAGGCAAAAGAGTCTCCACTTACCCCTGTCCTTACAAGCCTCTTTCGCATTTTCTATTCCATGCATTCTACCATTTCTCCTCCTCCAACATTCTTCCACACTATTTCCCCATGTCAAAGGTAGTCTTCCTCTCATACCAATCCCTTTAAATGTACTATCATTCACTCTCCTTGTAAATTCCTCAACTTGCATTCTTTCCATGTGCCCACACCACCTCAAAGTATTACATTTTACCTACTCTCCCACTCCACAATTCATTCCATTTGCATTCCCTGCCATACCACATCTCTCATACACCTCCTCATTTCTTTCTTCATTCCATCTAGTCATACCACATGCTCCTCTTAAACAGCTCATTTCTAAAGCCTGGATTCTTGACCTCTGTGATTCATTCCATGTCCATTTTTTGGTTGCCTAGGTTAGGGTTGGGAGGACTATGCTGTCCCTTAATCCTTTTTTCATTTCTATACTTACACCTTTTGATCTTCACTATTCTATTAAGGGACCCAATGATTCTTTAATCCTGTACTGCTCTCTCCCTTATCTCTCCTTCCTATAATTGTTACATACATCCTTAGCATCTTTTCCTTTGAATAAAGGAACAATAATAGCTGTCACCCAATCCTCAGGCACAACCTTCTGTTTCCAGGCTAAATTACATCTCAGATGTATCGACTCCATCACACTTTCTCCTCCATACTTTAGCATTTTAGATGTAATCCCATCCACTCCAGGTGCCTCATTATCGCCCTTTTAACCTCCCTTTTTTTTTTAAAGGTTCTTTCATTTGTATCCTCTTCCATCTTCCATACCCATTCATGTAACAACTGCTGCCTCACCATCTTTTACATTCATCAGTTCTTCAAAATACTCTTTCCATCTTCCTTTCACTTCCTTTTTCTTCAGCAACTTGCCTTCCTTACTTCTCACTTCAACATTTCTACTCTAAATATTCACCTCTTTCCTTTTTCACCTCCCTCCAGTACAATTTCTTTTTTCCTCTAAACTTTTCACTCAACTTTCTTTCATTCATCTACTCTTTCTTTGCTTTCCTCTAACAGCTTCTTAACTTTCCACTTACACATCTTATATTCTTCTCTCCTCCTTTGCTGAAATCGGAATGTTGCACAAAAACTAAGGTTACCTGAGAAACTACATCTGGCGTATCAGATGCCTGTATGTGTGAGGAAAATGGGGTGAAGAAACAAATGGTGTTAGGTATTCTTAAGAACAAGGAAAAGCTTAAACCATATATCGTCCAGATATAACAAACAATCTGCATCAATGAACACATCTTCCCCAATCAGTCCATTAAATAAAGATTATACTTTAAATATTACATGCATTTCCTTTTTCCTTGGAACTTTGTTTACTATCCACTCCAGTGACAATCTGGCTCGTAGATCCTCTTCCCTTCATAAATCCGAGCGATTCTTCATCCATTATTTATGCTTATAATATGAACATTTACAATATTACCATATAACTGAACAACTATGCCAAGAGGACCTTGCTCTGTTTTTCATACATTTATACTCTCTTTACCTCTATACAAAGGAACACTTACTCTTTCCATCCAATCCTCAGGCACAAAAGCACTTTTCCTAGCTACTGAATACACTGCAATTTCATTCAACTTCAGGTTCACTCACTTTTCACACCCCCATTAACTTCCTCATACACTCCCAACTATTCTATCTTTTTTAAAGCAATACTGATCTTCTTAAAATCCTTTGTAATGTCTTCCTAAAATTCTAAACACCTACTCTTCAGGCCCCTAACTGCTAATCGTACTGTTACAATAAAACACCATCCCAATTAGTACTTTGAAGTATGCTCTTCATATCTTGCACCTCTCATTTTCAATCTATGCAACCTCACAGTCTTGTCATGTAAACTCTCATTCTTCCTACCAGTTTTTCCCTCTGCACACATCTACCTTGTTCCAAAATAGTTCATAAGTATTTCTTAGATTTTCACTTATTTCTTTTTTCTAACAGCATCTGTTTTCATTTTATTCATCAACACCAAATTCATATATTTCTTAAAGATTTTTATACAGTAAAATCTTAGCCCTCTAATCATTACAGTTTTCTAGATTCAATTTCTCCTTCCATGCTCTGTTTTTGTTATCAATCAAATTTTTGATATCTTGATATCATCACACTGTTTTTCTCTTTCTACAAAATGTGTTCACAAATCTGTGGTAACTTTAATTTATCCATTCTTAATGAGCCTTCATGTGAACTCAAGTTAACTATTATATTTCATTTGATATCTTTCAGTTTCTTAAGGGTTATTTTAAACATTCATTCCTTACCAATTCCACTTTCATCCCTGTTTTTTTTTCATACACATTTCTATTTCTGATCCATGCATAATGTAAGACTAATAATCATTATGATAAGACTTGTCATGCTCACAACCCACCCCTCTCATTGACATCACACCATAAACAAAACTGACTCGATTCTCTCGTCACAAATATATCAGTCACCTGTTTATTCTGTCTTCTTTATATCTATCGTAAGAATATATAATCATGGGCACCTTTAAGTTGAAAAATTGCATTAGCAAAACTCATTCCTACTGTTACACAAAACTATTCACCATTAACATATCTCACCTGAAACTCTATTCCAGAATACCAATCCTTCTTTTACTTTATCTGCAATCATCCATTTATGTTACCCAACATTTTTGTCTCCCCTGGATCTGGTTCCTCAGTTGCTGTTTCAAGTTTTCTCCCAAAGGTATCTTTAATCTTGTCTTTTCTATGCAACTATTACAATTATTTTAAATCAATCACAGTTGAATTCTATGATTAATATCTGAGAACTTACATACATCAAATCACATTTCTAAATTACAAATCTTTCCTCAAAATTCCTAAACCTTCCTTCAAGTTACTATCTGCAACATCTAACAAGCATGATTTACACCTCACACAAAAAAATATTTTTGTGCACAAAATGTATTTCTGTGGGCATGAGTGGTAAATTTGAACACAAAAATAATATTAAGACAAACTAAATCTAAACAAATCAACTGTTCCAAATTATATCACCTCCAATACATTGAAAAATGCTAGCCAGCAAATATCTCTTCTGATCACCAAAATATTTAACAAATCATAATGGAAAGGGAAAATCCTACATGACTGGAATCTAGTTAATATAACACCAATCTTCAAAAAAAAGATAGAAGATGCATTTTGAACCACTGTCTCATTAGCCTTACTTCCATTCTAAGTTAAGTGTTAGTAACAATGATGAATCTGATGGGATTCTATAGTCATATATATAATGGTAACTGGAGCTCCAAAATACCCCTCTAATGTTATAGCCTTGGACTTTTGAAAAGCCTTCAACAAAGTACCACATAAAAGATTAATGAGTAAACTTAAACCTCACATCAGAGGAAATATAATTGGCATGTGGATAGTGAACATGCTCTCAGAAATGAAAAAAAAAGAGTGGTACTAAATGGAGAAACATCCAACTGGCTTCATGTGATGTGATGGGTTCCTCGGACCCTTAATTTTCATAGCCTATATCAACGACATGGAGACATGGCTCACCAGTAGAATTGTGAAATCTTCCAATGAAACACAATTAGGAAACAAAGCCCAGCCAAAGGAAGACTGTCTGAAGATTCAATGATTTGAACAAACTAATGGAGAGGTCAGAAACATAGCAAATGTATTTCAATGTGTACAAATGCTATGTAACACACCTTGGCACCAAAAATATAAATTATGAATCCACAATGAAGCAAAAGACCTTGGAATAATCATCAGTACTAACTTTAAAATACAGAAAACAATGCCTTGCTGTAAACAATAAAACAACAGCATGCTAGGATTCATTACAAGAAATATGGTATACAAAATATTGGAGACAATACTCATCTTCTAAAATGTCCTGGTCAGACCTAACTTGGAATAAACTGTTCAGTTCTGGTGATCAAACCTGACCAAAGATCTCCCCCTTTCCTAGTGTGGGTCAACTTAGCAATGAGGAGGCTGCAAACTAAATTTATAACCACTTTGCCAATATTCACCGGTGATTTCCACAATTCAATATCAATTCCCTCCTAACATACCTACTAACCCCATCTTCACCAAACACAGTAGAGGAATATATGGTAGCCTACAGTGCCTTAAAATAAATTGCTCAACCACACCCATAGATCTTAAAGTGATACTGTAAAAGTAACTCTCTCATAAATTAGCTACACTGCTGACTACCATAACTAATGCTTCACTCAAACAATCTAAAAGCCCCACAGCTTGGAAGACAACATATGTCACATCACTAACAAATCCACTCAACCAGAGTACATTAACAGCTTATGCCCTGTTGCTTGCCATCATTTCAATCTCCAGTCTAATTTGTGAAAGTTTTGTGTCTGATGTTGCCACTGCTGATTCAGTAGACCATCAGCAGTTTGGAAATGAGGTCTTCCTCCACCACTCACCACCTTGTTAACCTCCTAGATTTCACTATGGTGGAACTCATCTTTGTAGACTTTACGAAGGCTTCTGACCTGGTCAACAATAAAACCATCAAAAAGAAAGCCATTGATCTAGGACTAGAGTTCTGTCTCACCTCAGGACTGGTAGACTTCCTGACTGGGCAACATCAATCTTTTTTTCAATTTTTTCTAATACCTCCATTTTACTTGTAGTGTCCCACAAGGTATCAAGATGGGATTGCATTGCTTTCTCATCCTTATTAATGATGCTCTGAGGGACTCACACCACCAATGAAAGTACACTATTAATTTCACCTTTGGCATCACTGTCAAAACTCTCTTGACTTCAGTGCCCTTCAAGACATCATTAACAACCTTCATGAGTGGACTAAGGCCTATGACGTCACCATTATTCACATCAAAACTGTGATAATGCTCATCAACATGGGGTAGACAATATCCTGCTCTGACATCAAACTAGGCCCTGACATCCTCTGGGTAGTCAGAGAATTTAATATTCTCAGTGTCACTATATTTGATGCTTTAATTGGAAAAGTGATGTCAGTACCGTCAACAAATCTTCCTCATACCATCTCTGCTAACTGAAATCACTTGGTGTCCCATCATCTGAGCTCAGGAATGTCTATACCACCTTCATTCTATCTAAGGTCACCTACACCTTCCCAGTCTGGTCCTCCACCCTTACAGCTACAATGAAGAACCAGCTAGATAGTTAAAAAGAGCATGCAGGATCCTGGGTCCATCTTACACCACCTACCAAGAGGCCTTCCTCTCAATGAACCTGTCCACCACCAGCAGCTCACACAACATTTGGCAATAAACTGCTGACACATTCCTGACATAGAGACCTCCAACTTACTAATGCCCTACCCACAAAAGACCATGGTACATCACCACAATCGACTTATACCAGTAAGTGCTCACACAGACAGATATAAGAACAGTCCTATACCTACCACTTTGAGTCATGAACAATTCATGAACAAATGCTCAGCTAAGCAGGTAAACATCTTAGATTTCTCTTTGTTAAGCTATGTAGTATGTCAGCTACTATATTACTGTAACCCTAAATCACTTAATGGTCAACTATCACTAAGTTCACAATGTATAAAAACTATTGTATTTGGAAAACTTTTTGTATATCTGCCACTCTATGTAGATGTAACTCAGTCATGTGAGGTACTCTCACATTCTCCTGCATGTCATTCAGGTAAGTTGGATGTCTGGGACACTGTCCAGGAACAGCAAGACCTTGAAAACTACATTCCTCTCCCTGCAGTAATATTTGACTTTAGAGCAGAATCAAGTCTATAAACCACTCCTCAAACATTAAAGCTGTGACCTTTGCCTTCCCATTCACCTTCCACTGCACAGGTATGTTTTTCTTGCTGAGTTTCTTGAATGCCCTGGGATTTTCATGGCGGCAAACTAGCAATGGTTTACACCTAAAATCACCAACAGCATTAAAACACAAGGATTGAGCATGTTTTTGGCTGCCTTCAATCTAAGAACTGATAGCTCCTTCTTTGAGATGTAGATTTTCCTAGGCATCTTCAATAAAAATCTGTTCCATCCACATTGAAAATCTTATGAGGGGTGTAGCTATGTCTTTCTATTTAGTCTTTAAACTCTTAAAAAGCGTCATGGTAGCAGTTATATCAGTGCTGGCAGCCTCGCCCTTCATGCTGATGTTGTGAAGACTGACATTTCTTGAACTTCACCAACCAACCTCTGCTTGCCTGAAATGGCCAGGTAGATGTGGAGGAATGAGCAGTTTCTTTAATGTTTTTGAGCTGCTTTAGGGCCTCTCTTGTATCACCAAGTTGTTGATGGGAACTTGTTTCTTATTTTGATCTTCTAGCCTCAAATATAGCATGTTTTCCATCTTTTCTAAAACTAGGTTTCAGGACTGGTGCATTAGCTTGATAGATGCTGGAAAGCCCTGAACAATAGCATCCTTAATCTTCTGGAAGGCATCACATATGTAACAAACTGCAGACTTGATGACCTCATAGCAGTAGCTATATTATACAGCTAGACACCACCTTCTAGTCTTTTGATAATGGGTAACTTGTCTTTTAAGAAAATAATCCAATTCTTGCTTGTCATGTCCACAGAAGGAGACTGGCTGGGGGTTTGGGACCCATGGCAAAATTCACAAGCAGACTAAATCCACAAGCATAACAGAAGGACTGAAGATGACATACATGGTAATTGATGCTGCCTGCACGGTGCATTAAACTCCTCCCACAGTACAACAGGATAGCAGTAACTAATACTGTCCATGCTCTGCTTCAAGCTCCTCCCACATTGCAAGAGGATACATATGAAGTGCACCTCACCTTGAATTCAAATTGGAAAAAATATCTACATTTCTTGATTTCTTTAAAAAAAATGTCAGTGCCTAATATCATGCAAATCTAAATAACCAAAAAAAATTAATGATCATATGAGAGAAAAAAAACCTCCCTGTGATCAAACTCAAAACAACTATGTATCTGTGAAAGCACTATCCATGTATGATGAGGTTTGGAGTTCTCTGCTTAACCACGTACCTGCAAAAACATGTACCTTGAGTCCATGTATCTCAAGGTCTAGATGTATTCCCTTCACTGAGAAATAAGCCTTATAAGGAAAGATGCATGGAACTACATGATTTTCTCTAAAAATTGCAGACTCCAAGATCTAAAAGAACTTTTCAAAACAGTAAATAATTTCAGTGACATACCATATGAAGATTTCTTCACTTTACTGAGACTCAGTGGCCCAAAATAATGGTATGAAAATGAAATGAAGGTGATGGAATAATAAAAGGCAAATTTTTTTTCCCTTGCAGAATGGTAAAACAATGGAACAAACTTCCTCCAGGTGTAGCAAGCACAAAAATTATGAATACCTTCAAATCATGGCTGGACAAATAGTTCAGTGATACCTGTTATCAGTACATATTCTGACCCTGGAGACATCATTTAACTCTGAAGCAGAGGTTGTTAAATCCAATGGAAAATTTTTCCCATTTACAATTTCTCAATAAATTTCCATAACAGTATGTTTCCCCCATACTACTTGGAGTTAGTTCTCTCTTTTTTTGCTGGCAGTGGAACCAGAACAAGAGGTGGGTGAGGTGATGCCTTTTGTTTCACATTCCTGTCTCTACCTCAATTTTAAGCATAGCCAGCAAATAACTCCATGATGGATCATCAGGTCCTCCTGTCATCTGTCCTTCCCATGTACTCCAATGAACCCCTGTACTCTCACTTTACTTCACTCTTATAATCTACTACCCTTTAACATTCTTTGACATGCACCTATGATTCTAAATCAAGTTTTCCAAAATTTATCAACAGCTCCCACCTGTTTACATTCATCATTTATGCTTCTATTTTCATTCTATCTAAAGAATTCACAAATCACTGTTGCTAGCCACTGTAGGAACACTGTTTATGTCTGAAGCCACATGTACCTTTTGTAGTATAATATTTTGGAAAATGATTTCCTGATCCTACCTCACACTTTGGCAAAGGGCATGCAGGGCATGAAAAGCCTTATCCCTAGTTTGCATAAAAAGGTATCTTCCTGATGACAAGAAAACAAAAATGTAAATACTAAATTTACTAAAGAGCAACAATACTGGAAAAAATACTGAGGAAACTAACTTATCTGGGGTTTCATCAGCTTTCATCAGCTTAACCTACGCCTGACTGATGATCAGACCATCAAGGAATATCTCCATGACTTATTCAAAAAAGGGCAAAACAGTTTCTGTCCATCTAAACTAGGCAGCAAAACATATACAGAGAACTGAAGGATCAAACAGCCCAGCAGACTAGACCCTGGAAAGCTTTACTCAGCTGTGAAGGGAAGAGATCAACCATCAAAACACATAAGGTATATAAAAAGTACGGTGATCAACACTTTAAGCAGTTCTGACAACTGCTTAATGGAAACTCAATCTAGCATTGGGTAACCTGGGTCTTTGGGTTGTAAAAATGGGACACCAAACAAGAAATGTTTTTAAGCATTCATACATGCCAAGAATAAGAAAATCTACAGAAAATATACAAAATAATAGCACATGATTTTCATGATCCCACCTTAGCAGAAAGGCAGTTGCAATGCACTCATATTATTTATGAAATAGCTACTTTTGTCAATATGGGGTCTTCTGCTTATAAATTAGCTCTTTAATCTTAAGATATTCTCACATGATTTAAAAGAAATATAAAACAGTAAGTAATTATCATATAACTTCTAAAGTATCGCCTCTAGCAAGGTAACAAATCCAATATTCAAAAATACAGCCATAATCTTCTACATAGCTACAACAGTAAAAGTCAGTGCAACAGGAGGTCTTAATAAGTTTTCAAGTATATGAAATGAAGTCTTAAACTCCTAAACTGGCTTACCATGTTTTTATCTTTTGAAAGTTCATTCATCATGGTTATCTACATATCTCTGACACCTGTTCCCATCTGGAACTCCCTTAAGGGGATGGCCACAGCAATGGAGTCTCCATAACTAGAAAACTCCAGTGCCACTTTTTAGGTTTTAGTGTCTAACTAATGCTCCTGCCTAATGTTCCTTCCTACTACTTCTACCTAATGCTCCTACCTAAATGTTCCTACCTACTAATTCTAACTATTGCTCCTACCATTTTGCCAAAAGGCAGGGTTAGCACACAGTGCTCACCACATGAAAATCTAGTGTTTCAAAGAATAAGCTGTGTGAGTCAAGTGTTGTCATGTGTTATGTGTGAAAATGAGAGATTGTATGTTTGTGGACAGAATGCTAATAGTCCATACGTGGGTGAGGCAGAAAAATAAGACAAGTACCTGGGTTAGAGGAGTGCAACTTGACAACCAATGAAGTGCTGGTTCACTATGGAACTGACACTAACTCTCCTGATACCCAGGTGGGTAGTACTGGTAATATACCTCCTTAGTCACTGGAAGCCTACCAACTACTACCTATATCATGGTTTTAAATACAAATACATGACAACATAGCCTTTAAGAACACACATAAAATATCTGCTGAATAAACTGGGCCCAATTAAAGTAGGTAGCACAAGTTTGGTCCCCTACGTAAAAAAACCATACAGTAAATGTACTAAAAAAAAGTCCAAAGATGGGCAAGAAAAATTGTACCTTAAGGAAGGGAGCTGAGCTACAAGGAGAGGATAGCAGCTATAGATTTCGCACACTGAAAGAGAGAAGGAAGAGGGGAGACATGATTACAATTTTCAAATTTCTGAACTGATAATGCCAATGTCTCTTGAAAAAAGCAGGAAAAAATTAATTATAAAACATAACATAAAGCTATGTACGGAACAAGTTAAGAGAGATGCAAGGATATATTTCATAATAACAAAGTGAGCATGAATAAAACAAGTTAAGGAACAGCAGGACATACAGAAAGGATATGAAATGGGGATCCTTTCATGCAAAATCCCCGAAATACAAATGGGTACTCTCACATACACTTCTGCCAACAGTCATTAACTTATGTGATGAAAGTATATTTCAAATGCACATTCAGAGGCACAGAATTCACTCATCCCTTAAGTTACATCCTAAAATTAAGATTACTATGTCCAATAACCAAGATTACTGCATGGCAAAACTGGGGGTGAAGATATCTTATATCATATATATTATGATTATGTGTGTACTGTGCCCTGCATCTCACAGAGCATACGACAGAATGTTTTTTCCATTAATCAAGAATATAGATGCATATAATCTCAGTGATTACAAGCATAACTTAGGATAATCAAGGGTCCTAAAGTCACTGAACTAGGTTTTGCATTTATTATGATCTTTAATTCAATTACACTGAAATTCTCAACAAGGAGTTTACATAAATATCAGGACACCTTTATTTTGTTGAAAGGTACTAATGCACTGTGCTATACCATGGTAATAATGGAATTTTTCATCTCATTAATAAATTCAACACATACATCTGGACATGAATCCAGCTCACATCATCCAGTCACCTTGTATGGACAGTCTCTCCCACTGAGCAAAACACCAACCATTTTAGGCAACATATATGATGCAAATTTGACATTCATTCCCAATATCAATAACATGAGCACAAAAGCAACACACAAACTTAATGCCCTCAGAACAATAACTGGCACCAGATTTGGACAAGAAAAATCCTACAACATCTTATACAAATAATTCATCCACTCTACTTCAAACTATGCCTTGCCAGCCTGGTCTTCCACCCTCTCAAAAACAATAATAACAGAGCTGCAAACCACACAATATAGCGCATACAAAATAATCAGTGGCTGCCTAGTAACCACTAGACAGTAGCTGGTAGGCAGCTAATAACCAAGGAGATATATTACCAGTACTACCTGCCCAGATACTGGGAGGGTTAGTGACAACAGCACAGCAAGACAGCAGTATTAGGAAGGTTAGCGACAACAGCGTAGCGAGCCAGCACTTACGTGGTTGTCAAGTTGCACTCTTTTAACCCAGTTAGCTGTCTTTTCTTTCTGCCTCACCCATAAGTGGAATACTGGCATTCTATCCACAAACATTCACTCTCTCCTAGTCATACATAACACTTAAGAACACCTAACTAAAGTAGCTAATTCTTCGTAACTCTAGATTTTCCTGCGGTGAGCACTATGTGCTAGCCCTGCCTTTTGGAAAATGGTAGGAGCAATAGAAAGAAGTAGTAGGAAGGAACATTTGTAGGAACATTAGGCAGGAGCATTAGGTAGTAGTCAGTAGGAACATTGGGCAGGAGCATTAGGTAGAAGTAGTCAGTAGGAACGTTAGTTAGGAACTTCTGCAATCACTGTGCTAGAGTTGCCCTCTGTCAGTGACCTGTTAAGGGTGAGACACTAAAGGCTAAGAAGTGGCACAGGTGTTCACTAGTTATGGAAACTTTACTGCTGTGGTCACCACCTTGAGGGAGTTCCAGTTGGGAGCAGTTGTCAGAGCTAAAGATAGATAGATAGGCCTAGCAACCACAAAAACTCAATACCTTCACTATGAAACAAAGATCATCCCAATACAGTTTCATCTTATCATGCTTGGTGCTCATTTCTGTATAACAGTACTTAATCCCTCACACCCATACCACTATGACTAACAACCAACACCTTAGTAGAAATAAAAAGCTTACCACTGCCTCACAATTTAGTACCCCTCTACTCATAGATCCTCCCACCCCCAACAAATATAACAATGAAAAAACATAACCCAACAAGCACTACACAACAAGCCCCCAGCTCAGTCTTAAATTCCATCTCACCAATCATACAACTATCAGAAACCAAGCTCCCCAAACAAACACCAATAACACTCTCCTGCTTATGTTCTGGACATCATCCATCACAACACTACAAACATCATTCCATCATATCCCAAGACCCTTCATAACCCTAGTGCAATTACAATAGAGCAGGCAGAGTACTTATTGCTCAACTGCCCCACACTCTATGCACACACAACATCACAACACTTTATGACCTGTGGTCCTTAAATGGATTTGGCCAGCTTCCTGAGGGCTGCAGGAGCATCATAAGGATAGAAAGGACTCCTAGAGTAGGGAGTAAGCATCTCACTAAAATAAAGATATAAATCTGCTGACAAGACAGGATAAAAAAGGAGTCCTAAAGCAGGGAGTAAGTATCTCACTCCAATATAAATCTGCTGATAAACATGTCATTAAAATTACTATATTCACCAAAGAAGAGATTTGCATTTGTTACAATTAATGATGTTACAAGTGATTTTCATGTCAGCCAACTCCTTCACACTGTCAATTCATATAAAAAAATCTACCTCACATTTACTTACGGGAAGATTTGGGAAGGGTGGGGCCATACTAGAAGGGTGAGGCAGATGTGGTGGTGGTAATTTGGAACCATCAGACTTCTCCTCCTCACGTCGCTTCAAACAAGCTGCCTTAGGATTCAAATTACGCTCTGGTGGATAAAAATATCACTAAATTAATATCATTTTCTTCTGTACGCCAATAATGTTTTCACTTGTCAGAAGTGATGAAAGCTTTAAGAAATTTTGGTTACTTAAGTGATTCTTTTTTCAAATATATTTACATCATGTTACCTATGCCTACATTCAAAGTGGGATGCTGCATGCATAATTGTCTTCAGACAGTTATCTAGCAAAAATATTCTTAAAATTTATAATAAACTAAAATTTTTTGATGCTAAGACTAGAAATGTTCTAAATTGTAAAAGTGTTGATGCTGAGACTAAGGTTAACTACCTTTTTCCAATGCTACTAAAAATGCATGGAAGTTTTTGGGACAGGCATTAAAATGGAAAAAAATAATCTGAGAAACCTATTCCCTACCTGTCGGAATATTTCAAGAACTATTATCAATAAATTCTTCGCTAATCACTGTATAAAGATAACCCGAATTATTCAAACTCTATGGTAATATAAATCTCTATCAAATCACCAGCATTAATTTCATCAACCAATATGATCATTAGTATATTCCAAAGCCTTCCACAGTTATATCAAAAGCAAGGTCTCTCTATTTGTGAAGAAGATTCATAAGTTGACTAATTTACCTTAGAGAGTGTACATTTTACATATTTAAGATATCAATTCCTTTTGCTATTCCTACATTTACCACAAGTTAATCAAATGAAATGGAAAGTCTTTATTGAAAAAGAAAAAATTATCAAGATGATCTTTAAACTAAATGGAAACACTTACTAGCAACATTGAGAAAAATTTAAAGAAAGAGTATAAGTAAAGGTTAAGAACTGTGGGAAGCTAACTTCTTGTGCTATGGCAGCAAAGAGATTGAAGAAAATCACCAGCTCAAACCCAATCACAGTTCCCATAGCATCTAATTTTGACAAAGACAAAATTCCAAACATGCAGCACAGGCTTACACAATTTTTTTATGCAAAAAAAATAAACACGAATAATACAAAAAAGAAAATACATTAATAAAACCACAAGAAAGCTACGAAATCACTCATCCTGTCTAAGGATCAAGACCATTTAATTAAAGAAAAGGACATGAGAAAAAGAGGATAATCTCTCACACAGAGGGTAGGTTTACAAGGAAGGAAGATAATTTGCTTTCAAAAATTAGTGAAAGGAACAGTAAGCCATTGTTAAAGAATACATTAATTCAAATGGAAATCTTTACAATTTAATGTACTAAAATATATATTTTGATTAAAACTTAATATCTTTAGGTTATGGTGATTACTATTTATAGAAAGTGGACTGCCATCTTTTATGTAACCTCCCATTATCATGAGGAAGCATCCTCCTAGGTGAGGAGGGTTACCTATATTCAAGATATTATCTCTGAGGGTTACCTTTAATCAAGATATTATCTCTTATTATTAACTTTATGCATACCTAAGCAAATACTGACCACTGTAAAAACCTATTACCCCTTAGAAAAATGACACATCCAGTCATGACAAGCAATGATGTTCCCAAATATATAAAATCTAAAGGACACTATAAGAGGTTTAAGTGAAACAGATCCTATACTATCAAGATTCCTCAGCCATGTATAGAACAAAAAAGATGTGCCCTTGAAAACTCCAAGAAACAAAACTTAAGAGAGAGAGAGAGAAAGAAAAAATAACCATGACTAAATAGTTCCAAAAGATATTTCACACAGCTGAGCTGATAACTATGTGATTTAATGAAGGCATAACATGAGACACCAAAGACTGCACTCAGTCTATTAGTAACAAGTGTGTACCTCTGACTTGCTGTTCGAGCGACATTATAACATCAACTGCCATGTTGAGAATGCCCAGCTTAGTTTGGGGCTTGTCAGTTTTCAGATGTGTCATGCACATCCTCCCCAGTTCCTTGAGAGCGTCGTTTATGTCACGGATTCTGATCCTGGTGGGTGAAAGAACAGGTGATGGTGTGTTAGTGCTATTAGTTAGTGGGTGGGGAAACAACCCCAAGCTGGGAATATCTACCCTACCCAACACTCATCTCCACCCACCCATACCACACCAGTCACTTAGGTACTTTAGTTATTAGTCAAAACTGTTTTTTTGTTTTAGTGAGCCTACGATGTGATGGATGTGATGGTGGGTTGGGGAGGGGTAAGGTTGGGTGAGGGCAGTGCAGCTCCCAGAGGTAGGGTCAGCATGGGAGGCTTACCTCTAACCTGCTGCTCCAGGGTGGTGATCACCTCCACTGCCATGTGCAAAATGTTTAGCTTGGTCTGCGCCTTATCATTCTTACAATGGATCATACACATACGACCTAATTCCTTAAATGCTTCATTTATATCACGAACTCGTACTCTGAAAGGCAAAACCGTAAATGTCATCATCATTGATAACCAAAGGGATTTCAGACGTGAAAAGTGCCTGAATGCACTTCACGAAGTCATGAAGCACGTAAAAGTTTAAGGGTGTATTAAGTTACAGACCATCTGTGTATGTAAGACAGCAGCCCCTTCATATCTGGGTTGTTTAGTAGTTACAATTAATGAGCACATTTACGGTTTCCAATCTTACTCTTGACAAGAACTCAGTAATATAATTTGAACATGCCTACATAACTAAATCTGGAAGTGAAATACTTACATTAATATTAATACACATCATTCATATGTATGTATATAAGTAAAGTAAATTATAAAAACACCCAATATGAAGGGGAAATATTAAATACAAGCAGAATCAAATAAAGAATCCAACAAAAGGAGCAAATTAAATAAAAAGGAAAAACTTGAAGTTGAAATTAACATATTCTCTCATTTTATACAAGATAAAAATCATGAGATGAAAAAATAAAGTGTGTTTTTAGGAAGAAGTTATATTCTAAATAAAAACTAATTCTACTTATTTATCCATATTGGGCAGGAAAAAAAAATATGCAAAATGCATTGAATTACCTTTAAGTCAGTAATTGCTTTCACTGTGAAAAATCTTTATGTTAACTTGCTCAAACAAAATATATCAATTTATAATTCTCTCTATGTCAAGACACAATAAATGATTATCAGCATTCAGAGCAAGGTGGTACTGACAGAATCTTCTCTTCATCCTTAAAGTACCTCAAATGACTACATATTCTGGTAAAGGAGACCTGAATAAAATGTCCAAAAGTTTGGATAAAAAACTTAGAGCTTGACAGTTTAACATCTAAGCAGATGAAGTAGGTTCCTTACACTTAAACTAAAATAAATGCCACTCTCATTATTCTGTATTCAAAATTGGGTAGTGTACAAAAAAAATTTCTTAGCCCTTGAGATATACATAATGTATTTAAGGTTGAGATACACTTTCTGGTAATAATTCAACTTTTGAAATATAAAACTTATTCAGGATGACAGTCATTTATCCTATCTGAATTCTTAAATGAACGACAAGATCCTGTCATGCTACGATGGCAGACATTTGTTAAAACTTTTGTTGTGCAACTTTCAATGTACAGCATTTGTTTATATATATATTTACAAGTACCCCAAGACTAATTACTGTGAGAGGGTCCTGGTGCTACCCAGGACCTCCTCCTAGAGGCTCCTGCAACCCAAGGCTGCACTACTTCCAGTAGAAGGAAAAAAAAAAAGAGTCCTTTGGGGAGAAAGAAACATGACTATACTCCCACTGAAACTGTTTCCCTTGTGGTGAAAGCTCTGGCAGGAAGAGTCAAGTAAGACCCAGTACTTGTGTGTGTATATATATATATATATATATATATATATATATATAT
Organism: Panulirus argus; assembly: GCA_038088735.1. Classification (NCBI taxonomy): domain Eukaryota; kingdom Metazoa; phylum Arthropoda; class Malacostraca; order Decapoda; family Palinuridae; genus Panulirus; species Panulirus argus. Next base: position 324,096 of record JAYMFT010000008.1, on the reverse strand, counting down.
ATATATATATATATATATATATATATA
>JAYMFT010000008.1:301902-315223 GCA_038088735.1 Panulirus argus | reverse complement strand
CTTCCAGCAGTTTACCTCCCACACCATATATTCTTAAGACCTTCCACAAAGCCTCTCTGTCAACCCTATTGTATGCCTTCTCCAGATCTATAAATGCTACATACAAATCTATCTGTTTATCTAAGTATTTCTCACATACATTTTTCAAAGCAAACACTTGATCCAGGCATCCTCTACCACTTCTAAAACACTTCCCACGTATGCCCTGCATGTCGTAGAAGGCAAATAAAAGGGGTGGGAGTGGGAAGGGGGTTGGAAATCCTCCCCTCCAGTTTCCACTTTTCCAAAAGAAGGAACAGAGAAAGGGGCCAGGTAAGAATTTTTTCCTTTAAGGTTCAGTCATCTGTTCCTTATACTACCTTATTATTGCGGGAGATAGCAAACGCATGAAAAAGATATAGCATAAATGTGCCATTTCAGCAAAAGAAAAGCATATGAAACATATAATTTTTAAATGTTGTATAAATAGTGGTCATTCCGGGATGGAACAGACTCGCAAAGTTGTTTTTTATGTCTTAATCTTAAATGATTTTTTTTTTCAGAGGTAACATGTTTCCCATAACCAGTTTTATAGATTCGCTTTTGGAGCTTTTCAGTCTGACAACCCAGATGTTATCACTGTCAGTGCGGGTATGGTCTCTGGGTATCAAGTTTCTCTTACAGCCTCTAGTCCTCTCGGCAGTGTTCATCTGCATGTGCTGGTTTCTTATCAAGCTTGTAAGTATGCTGAAAGATTATGATGATATATATGACATTAGGGATGCTTTGCATAAGAAGTGTACAGGGATGTGAGAAATGTTAGCTGTGTTGAAATATTTCTTAGCATCCCTACTTTATGACTGGATACTGTTCTTTTAACAATGATTATTGTTTTTCCAAATCATTAACATATATTGCTAAAAACATGATTTTTGTAAAGGGCATATTACATGTAATTCATAAAACCTGCAAATCATTTTTATATGGTAAACATTTTCATAAAATTAATTGAACAAAAGCATAGAACCTGTTTAAATCACTTCTTATTTGTTCAAGAACAATGTTTTATTTATTTTTTCTAATAACATACCTCAAAGGTATATGCTTGATTATTTGTTTTTGCTTTCAAAGTGTGTGTATACATTGCGGAAAGGTGAGCCAGGATATCTTCATGTGGCATTCTTTCATCCATACTGCAATGCTGGAGGTGGTGGTGAAAGAGTTCTTTGGTGTGCTATAAGGTCACTTCAAAAAAAGTAAGTGACATTCAGTATGGCCATTGTCATTGGAAAATCATTGTTCATGTTATACTTTGCCTCTTTAATCCTTTTGTACAACCTCCCTATCTGTGTAGAAGGATGCTCTGTGCAGAATTCTTTCTGTTAACATTGGTACAAATCTTTTCTCATTCTTAAATGACAGATCTCTATCCCATCTTGTAGCATATTTTTGTCTTTTCACTTTACTTCTTCAGTTTTACCTACCCCCATTCTTTTCACTAATAATTTTTCTCCTTGCAGAGAAAGGAAACATTGTATCTGTATCTTTTTTATTTTATATTTTCGATGTTTTTCCTTCAGTAGTCACCCTAACCCCGGTGTGTTTAGTGAAAATGTTTCCCCTTATCTATAAGGGTTGGTAAAATGCGTGTTCACTAAAAGCTAGTGGTACTAAGGGTATAGTGAAGATGAGAGTGTAATGATAATAAGGGTGCATTGAAGATTGCCTTTGACCTAACCCAAAATGGATTTCTGAATGTGAGGGTGTAGTGAAGATGGCCTTTGACCTGACTTGTTAATAAACATGATGGTGAGTGTGATGCAGAGGGATATTGCTTTTTTTCATGGATGTAGATGTTTCTTGTTTTAATGATTTTTACATTCAGTTTCTTCACATGCTTAACAGCTTTAACATGCAAGACTTTGCTTTATTATTTCCTGCCAATACATACATGTGTGTAGGGCATTATGTCATTACTCTTTTGTATGCTTGTGTGTGTGTGTGTTCTTCTTTGTCATAGTAACTTAAGAATGATATGTGATAGAAATTTGACTCTTAAGTCATAGGTACTCCCTCTGGAGGAGGCAGACTAATTAGATTTGGATGCATATAGTTCCATAAATGTGCATATTACTGCTCACATTTCTGGGGACTTGCATATGTATTTATTCTGAAGCCATCCAGGCAGAGACATTCTGGAGGTGCATGGCCTAAAGTGTTAAACAATAAGTTCCATTACACACTTCAGTATAGCCTTCCCTAGTCACAGTTTAGGTAAGCTTTTCACACACTGTGTTGAATTTTAAAAGTGTTTCCCCTTTACAGTAATTGGCAATTCTGTTATCACCAAGAGTATGGAAGGGTGTTACAGAGCATGGATGGAATGGATCAAGAATAGTGTGGGTGAAAGGAAAGATTGCGATTGATTAATATGTATGGGTATGTGTATATATGTTTGTGAATATGAAGACTGTTTGAGGTAAGGATGAAATCAAGCTTTTCTAGAGAAATTTGAATTACTGTATAAATGGTTTTGAGAATGAGAGATGAGATAGTTGGTAAATGGGGAGAACCTAGAGTAAATGATAATGGAAGCTATCTTATGGATATTTGTGATGAGAGGGGTTTATTCCTTGCAAACACCTTTTTTCAGCACAAGATGATCCACAGATATATCTGGATGAGGAATGATGGAAGAGAAGAGCAAAAGGCTTTGATTGACTATGTAGCAGTGGATGAAAGATTGAGACTCTGACCATTTCGTGGTTCTAGTGGGCATGAGGATCAGGGAGAAGTGGAGGTATGGTATAAGGAAGAATGGAGAGGTAAAAGTGTTGGCAAGCGAGATGAATCAGGTAAAATACAGGAAGGAGTAGGAATAGAAGGTAACTGAAAGCTTAGATGGAAGTGCAGTGAATGTAGGATTGCAGTCATGTGTGAATGATGTGTTTAAAATTTTTAGAGAAATACTGGTAAAGGTTATAGAATCAGTAGTTGGATACAAGGTTGTGAGATACAGGAATAAAAAGGGCAATGCAAGGTGGACAAAAGAGATTAGAAAAGCTGTGGAAGAGAAGAAAAAGGCACATGGTAGTGTACTCAGTAGGAATGTACTAGTGGAAGCTCAGTAAAGGTGGAGGGAAGAATACAAAATATGTAAGCTGAGCATTAAGAAGCTGATAAAGAAAGCAAAGACAGAGTAGATAAGGATTTGGAAGAAAGTTAAAAGTTTTGGGATGATAAGAAACTATACTGGAAGGAGATGAAAAAGGAAAGAGGTAGATGTTAGAGTGGAAATGTTGATGTGAGAAGTAAGGAAGGGGAATTGCTGAATCAAAAGGAGGAAGTTAAAAGAAGATGGAAAGAGTATTTTGAAGAACTGATGAATGTGTGAGAAGGGGAGGCAGCAATTGTTACATGCATGGATATGGAGAAGGGAAGGAAGAGGATACAAGTGCAGGGTCCTGTAGAAAAAAGGGAGGTAAGAAGCACAATAATGAGGCTGAAGGTAGGAAAGGCTTCTGGAGTGGATGGGTTTATGGCTGAAATGCTGAAGTCGGGAGGAGAAAGCGTAATTTAGCATGGAAATTCAAAGTTGTGGCTGCGGATTGGGTGAAAGCTATTATTGTTCCTTTATTCGAAAGAAAAGGTGCTAAGGATGTATGTAGCAATTATAGAGGAATAAGTCTATTAAGTATACCAGGAAAAGTGTATGCAAGAATATTAATTGACAGAGTGTTGGAAGTGACTGAACACAGAATAAATTAAAAGCAAGGGGGTTTTAGGAAAGGTAAGGGATGTTTGAATCACATTTTTGTAATAAAGACGACAGTGGAAAAGTATTTAGCTAAAAGTAAGAAGCAGTATGCTGCTTTTATGGATCTGGAGACAGATTCAAATGAAATGCTTTGTGGGATGTTTTTAGGATGTATGGTATAGGGCAGGGGTCGGCAACCTTTTGAATATAGTGTGCCAGTTTATAACAAATGCCATTTTTTTACTACCTTGCATGCCAGATGTTATTTTTTTCAGCACTATATGGCCTATGAAAAGAATGTACAATACACATTCTCTCTCTGTTCGTCTGTCTGTCTGTCTGTCTGTCTCTCTCTCTCTCTCTCTCTCTCTCATTATTTTGTTTAACTTTTTTCTTTGCTCCTTCGAATCACGTGGCGTGCCATAGGCAAGCACATTGTGTGCCAAGTTTGGCATGCTTGCCAAAGGTTGCCGACCCCTGGTTTAGGTACACTGCACATGAAAGATAGTAAATGGATGGGGGAAAATGCAGCCTTTCTACGTCTGTTCCTGACACTACCTCCCTAATGTAGGAAAAGGTGAACAAATACATATAAAAAAATTCGTCAATCTTATTTCATCAAGGAAAATGCAGCATAATTATGATAGCAATAATACCTTGGAACAAATCAAAAGGATATGAAACAAAATACATAGGAATCTTGCAAAAAGGATGGAAGAATTATATGACATAGTGCACTAGCAAACAAAATAAGAAATCTGATTGGTCAAAAAAACATTTAAAAGGAGCCTTGATAGATGACTTCAAATGTTCTAGATAAGCCCAATATTGACATTTGTACAATGTGCAAGGGAGCAGAGAAAATATGTATTGTTAATCAAGCAAAATATGCTGTGAGTGCTCTACACAGCCCTGCCTTCATTTATAGGTACTGCTCTTCATATTTTAAAAAATGTACTGCTATATATCTTCTTTACCAAGAATATTTTGACTATAATCCAGCACAATAGTATACTAAGCAAAAATGATGGAATGTAAGTAACATGAACAAAGATTCATCCCTAGCCTAATCTCTATCTTAATCCTGAGAGGAAAACATCCTACCTGGTACCCCAAGACTTTTAAGATCTTGTGAGTGGGACCCCAAGGTTGTGAAGGTGGAATTGGGTGGAGCACCCAAGTGTGAATCCAGGGCTGAGGGATACGGTGGGATTGAGCCCCCATGTGAAGAGGGTCCTAAGTGTGGACCAGCACCAGCTATGCCTCCCGTGGTTTCTGCATGGCGCTGTAGTACATTAACAGCGTCTTCCAATCTCTGATCTATCCTTGATCCCTGAGATGGAAATGAAAATCTTACACACATTTCCATGCTAAAATAAATTATGTGAATAAAAAATGCAGGAAATAGTGAACAAGTATGAATAAAAAAATCTGAGTAAACCTGGTTTTTTATATTATTCATAACATGACATGTTGAAGATATCAGAACTAAAGTAATCAATATCGTGTTTTCACGGGTGATGAAAAATAAGTTTCTGAAAAAGCAGTAAGGTGAATTTGTAAATTAAAAGAAAAAGACCCTGATTGGAGGTCTGCATTCAAGAAACAGGATCATAGAAAGACTATTGTATAACAAGCAGGACTCAGTAAACTATCATAATCTCTCAAAATATAATTTCACTGTATAACATGATAAAAAAAACAAGAAACAAGAACAGAACAAAGCCATTCCTGCTTCTAATATGCTGTTTCACACAAACCAAAGCAGAAGTGAGGGTGCATCTTTACCTCAATATCTCGAAAGTAGTCGATTGCAGACTCTAAGTTGTCCTCTGCCATACGTGGCTACAGTGCAACAAAGAAGAAAAGAAGAAAAAAATGTATAATAACCATGCAAACTTAAGTGAAAAAGTGAACTAGTACATGCAAAATGTGGTGCAGACTTTAAATACTGATCAAAATTCTTCATGCTATGTCAGTAGACAAGACAACATGCATTGTTGTCACAGACAGGTGAAAAAATGAAGATACTGAATAAAACTACAAATCTTATGCAATATGCTACTTTTTCCCATTCCAAAGACTCTACATAATTTGAATGTGATGCAGTGCATGAGTCACACAAAATTCTTTGAAGCAACAGGGACATACAGAAACTAAAATCAAAACTATTTCAGTGCATCTACTATCCTATTACTTCTTATGCCAGTATGATAAAACTTACACTGTGATAAAATTCAAGCCTAGCCGAAGTAGCAAGGAAAACACAAAAACATCCTGCATTTAACATTACCCAGCTAACAGCTACATTAAAAAAAAAATCCAAACTTCAGGAAACGTAAGAACAATACTCTTTGTTTCACTGCCACGCAGCAAATATCTGGAGAACAGGTTTGTGTCTCAAGGACTAAGAAGGCTACAGTCATGCAAGATATAACTAGTCAACAGTGGATGCTGGCAAGCTAAGTGCTGGTGTTGCAAGGGATGCTATTACTGGACACACTTGTAATGCAGTGTAACAGTGTGTTCCTTACTCATTAGTTTCTGATCAATTTTTCAGGTGTGCATAAGATCATCTCTTGCCATTTTTTAAACTGTTGCCAAAAGACATAGTAAAAAGAGAAGGCTTACCATAGGGAGGGATTGGTCATAGTGAGGTGAGGTGGGAGTGTGAGGCTGTGGCCACTGTTGGGGAGCCCCACTAGTTGCCCCAGAGGTTAAAGGGGGCGGGGATGTGGCGGATACTGGGGTGCCAGGATTACTGCTGTAGCTGCTCGACGTCTGCTCTCCAGGGTAAATCTGATGGACATAACACAACCCACCGTGAACACAAAACTACAGCTCCACTAAATCAACACAATGTTTCCATTTTCTTATGTTTTGTAAAACTTTATACCATATATAATGAAGAAACTACTGGCATATGCAGACAAAACTCATTCAGAGAGAGCAATACACAGATAAAACACACTATTTCAGGTGCAGAACAATGTTCACAATAAACAGCTATTAAATTACAGGTTAAACACACATACTGTACAGCTACTGAATGAGTTTGTTTAACATTACACACAGTGCTACTAATTTATCGTAATTCAACTAAAGCTATTCTGTCTAAATTTTGCAATCGAGCATTAAAAAATACTGCACTTTGTCTACAACTATTTCACCATAAATTAGAAGTACAGTTATTCACTGCCTTCCTTAAATGATCTTTTTATTTCTATACAGAAGAGCTACGGACTGAAAAACAACTGACATTTACCAAACACTGAGTATATCTTGCCTGTTCTACTGTATGCTTATATACTTATTTGTTTATAATATTTTTTCTGAGAGTAACTCCCCAATTGCATGTTATATTATAATAATTTAGCCCAAAATATCCCATGTGCTGTGTCACAGTATCTAGGATTTCATATCCACATAAGATTTTTTAATCTAAAGGAATGGGAAATAAAGAACAAAAGTGGTTTTACCATATTAAACTTACTTGGTATAACGTCATCTGGCTGTACCCAAGTGTACCTTAACATATTCTGTATTTTGCATGCAATTCTGCTATAGTGCAAATGTGCACGAGCACTGTCAAGTAAAGGGTGTAGCAAAAGTAGCAGCATTAATGCAAAAAATACAAGCATGTCTGAGTACTCACTGAAGTTAACGCTTTGCCGAGTGTGTCGCCTGTGTTGCCTGTGGCTGTGGCCTGGGTGTGATTAGGCACAGGAGAATGTGTGTACAGAGGCGAGGATGTGGCTACCGATCCCCCACCAGTAGTGCTGCTCGCACCGGGCCCACGGAATGATGACATGGGTGGCAAGCCTGATGCCATGTTATCATAACTCTGTGTAAGAATACTCTTTATATTATGTATTTCAACAGTTTTCAAATATAGGAAGCAAACTTAGTGCCATATTATACATATGCATAAAAGTACTGTACTAATAATGACAATGTGTATCACTATACTCTCATTTTAATTCATTATCATCATCATCTAACCTAAGGACCCCTTTCTTTGAAGGGGTTCACGCAGTTTCAAGGCTGTGCTACTTTCATTAGCAATGAAATGATGGACTCCTTTGGAGTGGAAAGTTACCTGACAAGTCTGTACTCCCTTTCATCAACAGTTGATGATACAGCCTTGGTGAAAGTGACTTTTTATCTGTGGCACAACCTCAAGCAGGTGGAGACTGGTAATACCCTAATATTTTCGTACTACTAGAGTCAATTTTCATCCTTTACATCAAGTAATTTTCTAATGAATAAAACTTGATCTAGAACCTATACTGCTACTTTTAATTTCATTATCATAAATTTAAATTCTACATCTGTATCAATCATACATATCAGCTTTAAAAAAGAGCTAAGAGATTATGAGGAATCAAAAGTTTGCATTATATAAAGTAGCACATCACGTCTATTTATAAAGACATAAAAGGTAGTGAGTTTTAAAACTTAACAGTAAGAGAAACAAACATTACACCACCTTACACTCTGGTTGCTGAAGGTCTTACAGTATTGTAATCAAAATATGCAATAACTTGTCAACCTTTCTTGGGATCACAAATCATAGTAATATCTATAAAAGAGACCAACTGGTGCATCATTAAGTGAAATCAGTCTGGAAGAGCTCATGAGGTAGAATGCTATATACTCAATTTTGTGAAGTAAAAAGATGCCACAAAAGTGATAACCGTATTCCATAAAGTGAAGCAGTCTTTTATATATTTACGGCAACAGCTTGGAGATGAATCTTTGGCATCAAAACAGAATCCCAATTCTCATTTTCTAATGGTAGACTACACTAACTGTGTAATGTGAGGTTTTCAAGACATGTCAGGTGTTATAAGGATGTCATACATGTTTAATGTATTTAGCTGTGGAAAATCAGAAACATCTATGGAAAAAAAAAAAAGGGGGGGGGGGAGTAAGGGTGTGAGGCACATGCATTTAACACAATGTAAAGAGGGTAAATGTATTGGAAATGAAATGTGAGGGGACTATATATTCTATGTGGGGTGGTTGGAAAAAAAAAAAAAATGAGGTAAAAGAAAGGTGTGGTAGTAGCAGTAATATGACAGCTGAAGAGGGTGTTGTGAAAAGGTTTGGACATATGGAAATGATAAGTTAGGAGAGGATGACTAAGAGGGTATACATGTCAGAAGTAAAGGGAACAAAGAAAAAGAAGAAACTAAGAAGGTGGAAGGATGAACTGAGAGATGCTTTGATGTTCTGGGGCCTGAACATGCAGGAGAGTGTGAGACATGCAAGGGATAAAGTAAACTGGAGTGATGTAGTACAGGTTGCCAATCAAATATCCAGCAATCGTTACTCCAGTTCCATCAGTTTTCCAGCATGAATCTCCGTGTGGTCTGTACCTGCATGGTGAGCACAGTTTAAGAAATTCCCGGGTTTCAAAGCTTTGAAGGTTGCTCTTGTTCCAGTTAAAGATGAAGATGATGATCCTAACAACCCACCTGCTACCTGTATTTAACCTTTTCTACTGTGTACAGTACTAATTGAAAATGCTTCAGAGCTGTGCTGTAAGTTCAGCATATTACCAGTAGAGTACTGTATCATTTTACTGCACCCAAACCATTTTATATAGTTGTTCAACATTAAAAGTTCATTTGCTTTTCATTTAGTGTTTAATTTTCTTTCTTTAAAGTACTGTAGTCATTTTCTGCTACAATATAAACAACATATATATGTGAGTCAGGAGGCAATCAATCAATTTTCTGGAAAAATTGAAAATCCGGCAGCCATGAGGTCCCGAGGTTGCCGGATTTTTGATTGTCAACCTGTATACAGGGGATGATGTAACATCAATGGATTGAACCAAGGCATATGATGTGGTCAAGAGAAACCAGAGAAAGGTTGGTGGGATATAGCTGCAGATATGAGACAATGGTTTTCTTTCATTTTACATTACAACTACAGAGAGGATGTGAGTGAATGAAACCATTTCTTTGTCTCCTTCTGGTGATACCTTGCTAATGCAGGAAACAACGAACGTATATGGTATGAAAAATAAAATAAAAATTGGTAAAACTGAAAGTATATTACCAGAGGTGGGTGGCATTATCAGTGCTTCGTGAGTATGTCAGCAGTTTGGATGCAAGGTGTTGACTATCTGAGAAGGGTGACTGAATGTGAGAATGTGGCAGTTGAGGGTATACCTGGGGGTATGGGGTATCTGGTGTTGTGAAATAGATTGTAAAACTACTTGTGGAGTTGTGTTCTGAAATAGGAATGGGTATTGGAAATACATGGTTTTAAAAGAGGGACATACACAAGTATATAAGGGTGTAGGAAAGATGGAAAGGTCATCATTGGTCAATGAACTAACTGACAGGAATGCAGATGGGATGTCTGGTCATTACTTGGTGGAGTTAAGAATGAAGGTTTGCAGAGGCTTTAGAAAAAGAGGAAATGATGTGGGTGGAAGGAGGGTTGTGTAAGTGAGTGGCCTGAAAAGAAGCGAGCAGGAAAAGATACCAAGAGAGATTGAGTGTATAATGGCAGGATATGAGAATATATGAAGCTAGCTGAGTAGATGAAGATTAGGAGGTGCTTAGGGAACCACTGCTTACACATGCAAGAAAAGTGTGTACCTTGTGGAAGGTAGGAGGTGAACAAGTGAGAAAGGGTAGTGAAAGGTGGGCCAGAAGAGTTGCAAGAGAAAGATAAAAGAAAGATGTATGGCATTATTTGCAGGGAAGAAGTGCATGTGAATAAAGGATGTACACGAGAAAGTGGCAGGAGGTCAAAAGCTGAAAAGAGTGAAAATAAGAATTGGGGAGAGTGAATATCAGCAAACTTCAGGGAGAAAAAGAAAAGGTTTCTAAAGGATGTTAATACAGTGCGAGAAAGAAGAGAACAAATGTGACCATCAGTGAAGGGGGCAAATGGGGAAGCAGTAACTGGCAAAGGTAAAGTGAAGAGAAAGATGAGTATCTTGAAGGGGTGTTAAATGAGTTCAATGACAGGGTGGTATATGTGAGATTTTTGGATATGGAAGTATGCATAGTGAGAGAGGCATGGAAAACAGGTTGGTGAAAAGAGAAGAGGTGGTGAAACCAAAGCACAATATGAAGTGTAGTAAGGCATCTGAAATGGATGGAATTGCACTTGAATTTCTTAAGGGGGTGATTATGTTGTTGACTTGATAATCTGGATTTTCAGTGTATGTATGTATGTACAGCTCATTGTAATGTGCCTGAAGACTAGCAAAATGCCTGTACACTGCTGTTGTATAAAGACAAGGGGGAGAAACATGAATATTCAAATCACAAATGTATGTTTGTTGAGTGTAGCTGGTCAGTTGTATAGAATGGAAGTGATTGAGAAGTTGGTGGAATAAAGATCTGATTAAGGAAGAACAAAGTGACTTGCTTTGAAATATGTGTGCGAGAAATACAGAAACAGAATGACCAGTATGATGTGTTTATGGATCTGAGGAAAGCATAGGATGGTACAAATATATGGTGAGAGAGGAGAGATGTTAGAAGCAGTAAAAATTTTTATCGATAAAGGAAGGCATGCGTGTGAGAAGGACAAGAGGAAGGTGATTAGTTCCAGGTGAGGGTGGGTCTGTGATGATAATATGGCTGTTTAATTTGTTTATGGATGAGGTGGTGAAGTAGGTGAATGCAAGGGTTTTGGAGAGAGAAGTAATGCAATCTGTTTAAGGTAGTGGACCTATGAGGCGGCTCAGTTGTTTGCTGACAACATGATGCTGGGGGAAAATATGAGCGAGAAACTGCAGAAACTGATGTACGAGTTTGAGAGATTATGTGAAAGAAGTAAGTCAAGATCAAATGTGAATAAAAGCAAGGTGATTAGGTTTAAAAGTGAAGACAGAAAGGTGATTTGCAACATGATTGAATGAAAAAACTTGGAGGAAGATATTGGGAGTGGATCTGGCAGCAAATGGAACCATGGGAGCTGTAGTGAGCCATATGGTGGGTTAGGGTGCTAAGGTATTGGGTACACTGAGGAATGTGTGCAAAAAGTGGTCTCTGTCTTTCAGGGTATTGGTATGTTTGATAGTAAAGTAGCTCCATCGTTGCTGTATGAATGCAAGGTATGGGTCTCATGCAAGAATGTAAATAAAGTGGAGGTGTTGGAAATTAAATGTTTGAGGCCAATACGTGACACTGGGAAGATAGATGAAAAAAAAGAAATGACAGGGTAAATGAGAAATGCAATAGTAAGAGGAGTAAGTACAAGAGAGCTGGAGAGAGTATGATGAAATGTTTTGAACATCAGAAAATGAGAGGAGAGGATAGCCAACATGGTATGCATTTCAAAAGTGGATGGAAAAAGAAAAAGAGGGAAACTAAAGAGGAAGTGGAAGAATGGAGTGAAAAATGATAAAGGTATGCAATGTGAAATTTTTAAGGTATGCAAAGTGAGAGACTTATGAGAAGTAATTTGGTGAAAAGATTTTGAGTGATTAGGACCTGAACATGCAGGAGGGTCAAAGGTATGTATGGAATTGAGTGAAATGGAACGATGTGATATAATGGGGTCAACATGCTGTCAATGGACTGAACTAGGGCATGTGAAACATCTGGGGTAAACCATGGCAAGGTCTGTGGGGCCTGGATGTGGACTGGGAGCTGTGGTTTTGGTACATTACATATGACAGCTAGAGACTGAATGTGAATGAAAGAGGCCTTTTTCATTTGTTTCCTGGCGCTACCTCACTGATGCAGGGGGTGGCGATGCTGTCTCCAGTGGGGAGGGGTGGCACCAGGAATGGATGGAGACGAGCAAGTATGAATATGTTCACGTGTATATGCATGTGCATATGTATATGTTGATATGTATATGTCTGTACCCTGCATATACGTGCATGTATGTATATATGTGTGTATATGACTGGATGGGTCTTCCTTTGTCTGTTCCTAGACGCTACCTCACTGACGCAGGATATGGCGATCAAGTATGATAAATATAATAAATAAATATTTACATACATACATATATATATATATATATACATATATATATATATATTATATTTATCATACTTGATCACTGTTTCCCGCATCTGCGAGGTAGCACCAGGGAACAGACAAAGAAAGACCCACCCAGTCATATACACACATATACACATACATGCACATATATGCACGATACATATATATGCATATCAACATATACATATGCACTTGCATATACACATGTACATATTTATACTTGCTCGTCTCCATCCATTCCTGGTGCCACCCCGCCCCACAGGGAACAGCATCGCCACCCTCTGCATCAGCGAGGTAGCGCCAGGAAACAGAAATGGTCAATGTGCACTTCTGGATTATGTATTAATTGATAGGCGTGTAAAAGAGAGATTTTTGGATGTTAATGTGCTGAGAGGGGCATCTAGTGGGATGTCTGATCACTACCTTGTGGTAGCAAAAGTGAAGATTTGTAGAGGCTTCCAAATTGGAGAGAGAGTGCCAGGGAGAAGAGAGTGGTGAGAATAAGTGAACTTGAAAAGGAGACTTGTGCGAAGAAATATCAGGAGAGATTGAGTGTAGAATGGCAAAAGGTGAGAGCAAATGAAGTGAGGGGAGT
>JAYMFT010000008.1:290656-301802 GCA_038088735.1 Panulirus argus | reverse complement strand
TATTCACGATCTTATCATACTTCGAGGAAGTAGTTACGCCCTGCATTAACGTAAGTATATCTAACATCAGAAATATGAAATTCGCTACATGATACAAGGATTCAGTTATTCAATTCTTAGATTTACCAACACTACCAATAGCTCTGCTCTCTCGGTTATCTGTCATACCCAAAGAGCTTCTCTGTAACAGAGCAAGCATGCACTGCCCACTTTCCCGATATTCAGATGCGTCATCGAGGTATATAACCACTGCGAACATTTGAAACAGCTTGGCCTTGTGAGTGCGGCACCCCAAGTTCAAGTGGTCGTCACTACGCCGCCACTTGGCCATTCTAACCAACCGCTTTTTTTTTTTTTTTGTCGTCTCGTTTTACAATTTCAGCTGCAATACAAAAATCAAGTGACAGAAAAGCAGTACGAACATTTATTTATAATGAATATACAGAAAGTAGATGAACACACGCACTACTTGCTTAGAAAGTGGTTGAAGGGACGCATTACTTGACGTAAATTGCATTAACTTGTTCTCCACATTTTCTTGATCTGCGGCTATTGGAACTCGCATTCCACTAACCACTTATGACCTTTCGTATCTGCTCCCTCGGAAGTCAGCGTGACAACTACATCCAGCCAGATTGGAAACCCTTACAAATAACTCATTAAGGCGTCTATATTTAGCGATTGTCCCACGATATTCCTACATTTGTGTGTGATGAACTTCGACCCCACGATGCCGCTTGTATCACACATCCTTGTTTCAGGAGCCCTTACTTTTCATGCTAGTTATTTTGCGGTTTATCGTATTTTTATCGCTTTAATTACCGTTTACGCGTGAAGATGAGATCATATTGGTGCAAAAATAAGGCCCCAAAAGTTGGTTAGACAATATTGGTGACTGTCTTCAACACTCCATCTTGGTGTCAAACAAAGCAATACCGTATCTACGTTTATTTTTGCCGCGGGGGACCAACAGACCACTTTGAAAAATTGCGTCCTCCAACGAGGTGGTAGCAGTGAACCAGTGTGTGTGAGGGTGGTGGTGTGTGGCGGTGATGCGATGGTGAAGCGGGCCCCCAGTGTGGGCCACGGAGGTCTTCTCTGATGCAGGAGGTAGTAATATCGGGTAATATCACTTATCGCGTCGGTGGGCCAGCAAACCCAATAATGTGGCTGGGCGGCCCACGGCGCCTCATCCAATAATGGGTAGCCTACTGCTCTCCCCACAACGCCTTCCCCCCTCCCCCTCCCCTCATCCGCTCTGCTACCACCACTACTCGTCTTTCCGCTACCACCACTATTACAACAATTAATCACATCACTAGTAACACCATCACTGCCAGTCCCACCATAAATAATCCGTCCTTCTAACATCAATACAACCAACACTAAACTAGTCGGTCTCCGTTTCACTCTTGTACCATCACCACTAACCGTATTTTCATCACTACCATATCGTTACTACTAACATTAATCTATTTACCACCATCAACCCACAAAAATAACTGCTATCCATCCTCTACTACCACAGCAATTATAACAATCTCTTCCACCAGCGGAAGAATCATCACATCCGGTCATCCTGCCACCGCCACAAAAACCATCACCACCATTCGTCTTCTACCAACACCACTGCTACTAGTACCACAACCACATCACTCCACGTCATCCTGCCAACACAATGACAACTTCCACAGCTCCTCTTTTAAAGCACCGCTACCATTATCACTTCAAGCAACCGACACCATCAACACCAGTACAACAGTTCACGTCCTCGGTCCAGCCGCCACGACCACCACAGTTATCACCAGTCCCCAAACCCGAATGGCCAACACTTTCCCCCTACCACTACAACTACCCATGCTTTATCATCACGATTCTTCAGCCACCATTATAAGTGACCATCCCCCTTCCAACCAGCTGTTAAATTCTGGGCAACTGAACCTAGTCAGGTCATGGAAAGACTAGAACGAAAGCAAAGAATAGCAATCAAGCTAAACCCTTCACTCAAAAATAAGTTAACTTAATGAGGAAACACTGGGATCTAAAATCATTCTGTAAAAAAAAAGTGCAGACTCCGAGCTCATGAACAATAAGTTTTCGAAATGACTGTTAACTTTCCACAACATATCATACGAGAATTTCTTCACTTTATACAGATTCGGTCACCAGGAATAAAGTTATGAAAATAATGAGATGTAACAGGAACTTGAGTAAAAGCTTTTTCAGTTGGAGAGTGGCAAAACAGAGGAACAACCTACCTTCAAATGAAACATTTTCAAAAACTATCAACATCTCCAAATCAAGGCTAGACAAATACTTCGGTGATATCTATTATCAATAAATATTTCTTATACGATAAATGAACCTTGACCCAGTATTTCTTTATCAAAATCCGGCCCCGGAGCTGGAGGTCATTTCAAATGGTACGGAGCTATTTTTTTTCTCCCGTTACCACCGTCCTATAACATTTCCATGGCAGCATGCTTTCCGTATACTCCAAGGAGTTACTTCCCATTTTATTTTCCTGCCGACAGTTGAGCCGGAGGCAGAAGTGAGTGGGGAGGTGCTTCAGCTTTACTATCCTGTTTCTTCCAATATCTTGGTACACATTCAGCTAACCTCGTCGTAGACTGTTAGGGTTCCTGTTTTCTATCCTCCCCATGTACTACCACCACCACCATTTTCTGTCACCACGTCCGAGCTATGAACACTACGCCCACAAGCAACAATATCCATGGCCAAGCTACCAAGAGAACCATACACATTACTAACTATTGCCCATTCACACGTCATCACCACTAACACCACCACTAACCATTTTCTAGTCACAGCTACCATCACTACATCATTTATCCTTAACCATCACTACCATCGCTATAGCATAGTTTCTCATTCACCTGCCACAATTACGAACAATACTCGTCCTTCAACCACTACCAATATCAACATGACGATTAATATCATATTACCACCCTCACTATCACTACACCACCATCACAACCCATTCCTCAGCAATGACCAAGACCGCTGGTATCCAAGCTCCATCAACACCAGTACCTGCTCCTCAGCCATGACGACAAACACCATTACCGTAACCAGTACCTGCTCCTCAGCCAGACTACTACCAGCAGTGTGTCGGATAGATCCTTGCTACAACAACTTTATCCCACCTTAACAATAGTAAAATCTGCATCACTGACACCATCAGTACCAAGACAGCAATACTAACTGCCATCCCTAGCACCACCAGTAACTCCTGCAACATCACTACAGTCACCAGAATCTCCACGGCACCCTTATACAGACCATCACCAACACCCAAGCACCAGCGCCAGCACCTACGGCAGCAGAACCTCACCAGACTTTGGCCGGCGCTCGGGTGGACAGCGGGGAGGCTCACCACCATTTCTCTCAACGTCATAAGCTAAAACAAGAGACCGAACTCATGTGGAGCGGCCACAACACGGTATCATAACACACTCCACTGGCATGTCTGCTCCAGCCTCACACCTCTTAGAATAAGGCCGGCACTTTGCCTCCATCTCGAAGCCAGCGCTACTACCTGACACAGCATTTACTAATTGACCAGAGACCATAATGAGGAGGATGCCGCTACAGCTCCCAGGTGGGTGGGTGGGGAGGGGGGGATCTGCCATGAGCAACGCGGATAACACTCTTGGCCTGGAGGTGAGGAAGGTACTGCCCACACCCTGTCAACACCATCAACCTTATCAAAAAATACTACCCACACCCTGCTAACACTACCAACCTTATCACAAGGTACTGTCCAAAACAAACCAACATCATCTTAAAGAAACCGTCGACCTGGAACTACATGGGTGTCTCTTCTCGTGACTGGCGGACTCCCTGACCGGGCGACACCAAACCGTCCGCTTTAGGGCGAGCCACATGGGCATCACTACCCCTAACAGGTGGAGTGCCACTTTCTGCTTCATCCTTATCAATGACGCCCTGAAGGACACAAACCACCGCTGAAACTACTTAGACGACTTCATCTTTTCATCATTATCAACAACTCTCCTGACGTCAATGCCATTCTGCACATCATCAACAACCTTCAGGAGTGGACTACGGCCAACGAATTCACTATCAACTACACCAACACTGTGATGATGCACATCAATCTGGGCGCAGACAATACCCTCTCCCCTGACATAACATTAGGCTCTAACATCCTCCAGGTAGGCTGAGATGTCATACTTCTTGGTGTCACAACACACAACGGTTTAAATTGGAAGAGTCATGTCATTACTATCTTCCTCATACCGTCTGTTCCTTCTCCGCCCACTGAAATCACTAAGCGTCCCATCAGTTTAGCTCAGGAATGTCTATATCATCTTCATTCTACTTAAACTCACTTATTTCTCTCCAGCCTAGTTCTCCTCATCAGCAGCTACAAAGAGAGACCATCTAAAAATATTGCAGAAAAAAGCATGCAGAATCATCCTGGGCCCTTCTTATAACACCTAACAAGAGGCCCTCATTTCAATGAACCTGTCCACCAATCTCCGACGAACACCAGCAGCTCATACGACAGTTTGGCAATAAACTGCTGACACGCCCCCGACACAGAGACCTCCCCACGACGCTCCTCCACCACGGACCGCCGTTCGCCTCCACAATCGACTTGCTCCAGCCAAAGCTCGTACAGACAGGTATAAGTAGTCCAGTATCTACCATTGTGAACTTCAAAAACAAGAACACAGTTATGCAAGTGAACAGCTCAGTATATCAACTATTGTAATGCTGTTACTATTCATCACTTAATGTTTAGTCAAACTCACATGTATAAAACTAACCGGTGACTCTGTAAACATCCCCGTATACCTGCCACCCCGGTAATCGATATGTACCTCATCACCCACATGCTTAACCAAAGTTTGGAAATGTGCAGCTCACCCTGATCTTAAGTTTCTGTGTGAATAGTTACCAAGTAACTATCATGGCCTAAGAGTTCTGTAATATCTGTAATACCTCAACTGTGAATTTTCAGCCAAATGGCTGCTTACATCCAAAAAAAACGTTATTTTTTATTTATTTACACCATACCAACACCACCAACCTTAACACACGGTACTGCCCACACTCTACCAACACTACTAACCTTACTAGAAGACACTGCCCACACTCTACCAACATCACTAACCTTATCAAAAGGTACTGTCCACACCCTGCCACCAGCATAACCACCATTAATCACCACCCTCATCACAATACACTGTAGTGACCACACCACATGGTACCGCAAGCGAAATTGACCCACTCTCTTTTCATTGCCCTTAAATTTTCCTCCCTTCTCCCATCCTCTTCCTCCCCTCACCACACACTTCCCTCATACTACGCAATAACCTAACACCGCCTTCGCTCTCCCCAGACCACATTTTCCTCCCGCCCTGAGCAGTTATCAGATTCCCTCTACTCACCTAACACTGGAAAAATCCCCTTAACTCACACTAACCTCACTATTCCTCCTCAGCTCCCTTTCTCCTACATATCATTCCTCATGTCACACTACTATTCTCGCTCTTCTCGTCTCACAATACTCTTTATAACTATCTCTTTCCCTCACATCACCACATCTACACCAACCTGTTCCCACAACCACACCCCGTGGTACCACGTCCACACCCCGTGGTACCACGTCCACACCCAGTGATACCACGTCCACACCCAGTGGTACCACGTCCACACCCTATGGTACCACGCCCACACTTACTGTTACTAAACCCACATCCAGTGATACCACGCCCTACCTAATGGTATTAAATCCACATCCAGTGGTATCACACTCCATATTACCATTTCCACACTCAATGGTACCATATCACGTGTTACCACGCCCACACCTCGTGTTACCACGCCCACGCCTCATGTTACCACGCCCGCAATCACTGCTACCACGTCCACACCTAGCGTTACCACGTCCACTTAGTGGTGCCATACTCCCACGTTACCACCTCCACCGCGTTACCACACCTAGTGCCCGTGCTACCGGGCTCACGTCTCCCACCGCTCACCGTGGGGGGATACATGTATCCAGATGCTTCATCTTCTGCCGGAAAAGAGCAGAGTTATGAGGGTCCGTCGGCCGAGGGGGGGGGGGCATAACTGTCCAAGCAGAGAGTGATGTGGGAGGCGGTGACGTGGATCAAGGTCTGCCATCACCACCATACCTGACTCGACTGCATCCTTCACCAAACGTAACAAAGAAAGAAAAAAAAAAAAGAAAAAGAAAAAAGTGACAGTCTGCCAGCCGGTTGGTTGTGACAATTCGCCGCCGACGAAACAAAACGAAAATGTCCGAAGACCAAGTGGCGGGACTTTAATATGAGACTTATTGAAGCTATAAACTGGGAGTAAATAATAAATGGACACTCATAAAGCTAGGAAGTGCCACGCCGGACATCAAGATGGCGGGCTAAGGGGCGTAACCCTGCCTGCCGCTTGAGTTCATCCCGCGCCAGAGAGCACGTCAACTTGTCCCTTACCGGCCTAGCTGGCACTGTATGGCTTTTCATTAAGTTGAGAAGATAATTTCGCGGAGCTGAATATGAAGAGTGCACTCAAGAAAATTACTTAATACGAGCGATAAATGGGCGGGTGTAAACATCCCTACGCCGGTAAAAAGTGGTATTAGTCCACGTCAGGGCTGCTATCTGCCTCCAAGACCAGCATTATGCAGGGCCTTACCACATGCCAACATCCTCCCGTACTACCACCACCACACACCCCTCTGGCCGCCACCGAACACCCCTACTACTACCACCACCACGTTCTCCTTTTGCCTGCATCACCCACCTCTACCACCAAACCTAAACAACTGCCAATACACACCTCTACTACCACCACCATACACACCTCTACTGCCCCCACCACCCACCCCAACTGCTCCCAGCACTCACCCCGCCGCCATCCCCAACAG
The DNA here is from genome assembly GCA_038088735.1 of Panulirus argus. Classification (NCBI taxonomy): domain Eukaryota; kingdom Metazoa; phylum Arthropoda; class Malacostraca; order Decapoda; family Palinuridae; genus Panulirus; species Panulirus argus. Next base: position 294,859 of record JAYMFT010000008.1, on the reverse strand, counting down.
AACTGCAGCCAACACCACCTAACTCTACTGCCACTCCTAACGACGCCCACTAGCGTACATTCATCCATGATACTTGTTAGTCTTGCAGGAGCTTGAGTTTACAGTCAGGCTACTTCGAGGATCATCTGTCCTAACAATTCGGAGTGAATCCTGGCTGCTGCTGAGTTGGGACGCTGATCGACAAAGGAGCTGAGAGCCGCTGCCCGCAGGCCCACGTGACCACCACAGTCTGCCCGGCCTGGAATACTTTGTAAACACTCAACCGGGGCCATCTGATATGTCACCACTGTGCATCTCGTGGTGTTTCTAATGGCTGTAAGCAATGTATTAAAACATCAATCTTGGATCCTGGATGTACAAAGTGCTCTCTCATATGTTTATCGCATATCTAGATTTCAGTGGTGATATTCTAGTCTTCCATGTTTGTCGTACCAACACGAAAAAAAATTTCAGTGTTAGTTGGAAACCTTGCTTTCCAGGACGTTTCAAGCGTAAACCATGATATACCTACCTCTCCTGCCTGCGCTCCACACCGTTAGTGATTACAGTCGTTCTCAGTATTTCAGAACCGGTCTAGCGTAAGTGTTGGCCGTGAAAGATCTTTGTAAAAGTCATTCTGCAATTTCGCTCGTTCTAAACGATGATGTCCACACACAGCAGCGTTCTAATCGTGAGAGTACTAATGCCTTGAAGAGCGTCATCACTGGGCTTGAAGGTCCACAAGATCCATCTTACCATCTTTTTCGAAGAGGCAACTGCTGTTGCCTTGTTCGACGAAGGTAAGGTCATGATTCAGTGTACCTCCCTGGTCTTCCACTGTCCAATCGTGATATGACGGTGTCTGTGTCTTTCCGGTATTCGCTACTATTCTTTATTTCTTTACTCTCTCCATACGGGAGGAGCTAGAATCTATTTTCACTGAAAAAGCAGACTGTTTTCCGTGGCCCAGCGAAGGACTTCTGCTTATGTCTGTTTGAAAAGAAACTACTTTGTGTCTTCTGCTGATGATATCTGATACATACAGGTAGGCATTCCAGTCTCATCTACAAAGGAGAACAAAAAATTATGACTCGTGTTTGTGTCAATGTCAAATAAATAAATCAGCAAAGGCGTTGGTGCGAGTACATGTTCCTTGGGGGACTGAGCCCTAACGTGGAGGTACCGGAGATAACCTGATTTACAGCAATGGACTGTGATATCGAAAAATAGTCTGTCCAACTTTCAATTTCTCTGTTTATTCCCGTATTAACTTAACACTGTGTGTAACATTTATTTTAGGTTTTTGCAAAGTCTGTATATACAATGACCGCGTTTTGCTTGTTTTGCGGTGTCTAAATTTTTTCGCTGTGGTCAAGCAACAGAGAGATACAAGATCTTCCCAACCTGAAGACAGCTGTTCTTCCTTGTATGTGAAGTGGGGCCATAGGAGTCGGGGCCATAAGAGTCACACTCTCTGAGATGATGCCAATGTCCAGATATTTTGCCCAAAGGATATTTAGTGCTCGTGGTATTCCGAGTTTTATAAAGACCGAGCTCTGGGGGTTTTGGGTATATGCTCAAGTGACCTACCGAATTCCTATAGCGAGGTGGTGTGACCTGCCATGTGTAACATAGGTGATTCCCGTTTAGGCACAAGTCGGCTGAGTTCTTTAAGGTGGTTTCTGGCAGACTGAACACAGTTTCATATTGTTTTCAATCATCTCATTATCCCCGTGTATCTGCCCTCTTCTGTTTTGACTGGCTCAATGGAACAGGTGGTTCTCGATTTCCCTCTCTTTTTTTTTTGTGACGGCTATTCTTATTTTTCTTTTCCTGTCTTATATGTCTCCCTCTCATTTTATATTCTAAGTCCGTCAGCTCCTTTTGACTTTATTTTTTCAACTCCTTTTGGCCTCATATGTTCGGAGCGTCCTTCTCGTTCAACTCTAGACTCTATTTCTTATTCGTTCTATAAATTCTTAAGGATGGACTCCCGTGGTGTAGCGGTTAGCGTTCCTGACCGTGACGCATTTACGGGCCGCCCAGGGTGGACAGCATAGGTTCCGATCCTGGTTGCGGCAGTCGGTCCAGTCAACCCAGCTGTTTATCTCTCCGTTCCACTACTACCTGGGCTCTTATCCGACGGCTGGCATTGTCCTTGAGACCAATGTCACCTCCTGTTGCTTGAGATTACTCTTCCCAAGTTCCAGTTTGACACCATAGCCGCATCGAGCATATATAAATAAGCCCGTGCAAACTGTTGCAATATCAGTGCAATCCCAACCACTGTGTACACGCAACATGATGGTAATACATGGGTTGCAACCCATCCCAACCACTGTATCCAGATATAGAAAGTCCACCCAACTTTCCCTTTAGTCCAGGACCGAGCTTACTCTCTCGTAGAACTCTAGGAGGTTGGTTAACACATGACCTCCTTTCCCTAACACCATCCTGTTCTAGACTTACGAAATTTCTCCTACGTAATAAGTCATCACTTGCTTTCTAATAATCGTTTTTCAGAACTTCACAAGCCACACCCGTGAGTGAGACCAGCCTGCAGTTCAACGCCTGTTCCCGGTCTCCTTACATATATACGGGCATGACGTTGGCCGCTAGTGCATTCCCCTACCTCTTTGTCACTCTCCAGTGACATTATGAACAGTATTTCAAATGGTTCATCTACCATATTTGCAAACATCTTTAGTATATATGGAGAAATTCCATCTGGACAATGAGGCCTGTATGGGTCAAGTCCTTTTAGCATTGTTAACATTTTTTCTAGATATCTCGATTATTTCCAACACCTCCGCCCCCTTTGCATCTTGTTATTCAGTTCTTCACATATCGTTCCTCACACATCCTTGCATCGTTCTCAAAAATTTTCCCCTCCGAATCCCTTAACCTGATTAGCTGCTCCTTTACTGACAACTGACTCCTGATGAATGCCCGGTGCAGTTTTCGTGGGGTCTTCACCCTCACAGCCCGAGATGGGCTCAGGCTGTTGGATTTGGTCGTTGGTCGACCAGGCTGGTGGAAGCCACATCCCTCACCTGCCTCGTCCATATAAGATTCTCAGTGTTACGTGCTTCCTCCTTTCTTACCCTGCTAAACTCGTTCCGTGCTTGCCCGGTGCATACCCGGTGAGGTCTTCGGGGGTCTCCACCGCCAACAGGGCCCAGGCTGGAGCGCCGACTATATCATCACCACTGCACCCTCCAAAACTCCTCTGCTTTATGACATCTTTATCAAACCACGCCCTCTTCTGTCCTACCGTTCCCTCTGTATTTGAGGCTTGAGGTACCCATGTCTCTACTCCTTCATCGCAAATTTCGCAGAACCTCTCACCAAAGAGGCCAGGTTCATGTCTACTGAATTCCTTTTCCCAATCTACGTTACCACAGACACTTTAGTCTGCGTAATTTCTGTGATTGTGTCTCCTCTTTATGCCCTGTCTCACCTCTGCTCTATCAATGTCCTCTTTTGGAACATATTCAAACTAGAGCATTACATGATCACTTCTTCCACCTAGTGTACCATATATAATGATCCTAACTCCCATAGAAGTATGTGAGGAGATGTGACGAAGAGCTCTAGCAACGACGTTGTATCAGTAACTCTTTAATCCTGGAGTGCTGCGTGACGTTGTGTGTGTGTGTGTGTGTGTGAGTGTGTGTGTGTATACTTACAGGATTACGGACACGGTATATATATACACATTACAAGGTTATGGGCCGGGGCATTAAGAGTGTAAGAACTCTCTCCCCGTAACACAAATAGTAATCACACACGGTGGAATCTAATTGAGTATTCATCAGAGATCACAGGAACAGAAGCAGAGAGGTGAAGAATACAGTCACATGGCAAAACGAGGGACAGGAATAGGAGCACGAGCAAGGAACAGAACCCCAACCCCCCATCCCACCCACCCAGTGCCGGAAAGAAGTCAGGAATGTCAAGTGATGCAAATGGCAAACTGAAATTAGTGTACTAAATAAATGCAGATGGACTGGCAGTAAATGGTTAAGAGCTGGTAGTCAAATACCGAACTGAGGAGAGTGCCCCTGATACTGTCAGAGCTGTGCAGACAAAACTTACTAAAGAGATAGGATCTTACCAGTTGTCAAAAAATTATACATACATACATACATACATACATACACACACACACACACACACACACACACACACACACACACATATATATATATATATATATATATA
>JAYMFT010000008.1:277407-290556 GCA_038088735.1 Panulirus argus | reverse complement strand
TACTATATGTTCACTGTTTGTGTGTAACGGGTAGAGAGTTGTACCCCTTGTGCTACCCCGTCTCTTAACCCTGTTCAAATGTACGTCTTTACTCCAATGTATGTATGAACACACACACACACACAAGCCTAAGCCGGGAACCCATCTTGCGACGTCTTGAGAGGAGAATGAACACCTGGGATGGGTATAGGCAGACTGCTACGCCCAGGATTCGAACCGTTGCGGATTCGACCCTGGGCTGCCCTGTGGACTTATGGTCAGTAACGTTATTTCTAACTATATCACTGTTATAATATATATATATATATATATATATATATATATATATATATATATATATATATACACACAAGTCAAGTAAAGATGACATGAACTTGTCGGCAGTCTGGGAGGAAAGCAACTAAAGAACCAACCCGGCAGATAAGCAGTTAGTTAAGGCAAGCAGGAAGACAAACAGGCAATACAGAGAACACAGAGGCAAGCACAATCAGGCAGGAAAAGCAATAGATAATACCGTTCGGGCTAGGCTAGTGCATTAGCGGTAGATAAGGGAAATGCGAGAGTCAGCAGTTTTAACGACTTGTGTTCCGCTCGAGGCAGGAAGAAGCCTAACACTGGAGACCACCCTGATTGTTATACAACATTCTTCATGAAGGTTATACACTCTCTACACTCTTCACGATGAGATGAGTGCTTCATCTTTCGCTTATCATCAAACTTGCTGATTTTCTAAACATAACGGGTGGAGAGCACTTGACATACAAGATGAGCTTATGTTTCCAAGCTCGCTCACCCTTAAGTTTGCTGACTTACCAAAACAAGTCACAGACAGCATAGCGCCCTATGCTCTCGACATCCAACTCTTTTAAATGCCCTCCACAGGCTGCCAAGGGGTGGTCTCTCGGGCGCAAGCGCAAGAGAGGACGGTTCAATCTTGAAGGGATGATTCTCTAGGTATTGCTTGGTCTGGAAACCCAATGCAAAGCCTGTGAACTTTTCAAGTAAAGATCAGGAATTTAAAGAATTAGCTACTTTAATTAGTTATTACTAATTCAACTTTAGCTAATCTTGGCAATATTACTCCTGTGCTGTTTCCAATGCCAGAATTGGCTCACCTCATGCATTTAATTCAGACCAAATTAATTCACATTTCAATTGTCCAAGAGCAGATATATAAACTATAGCAGGTCAAACCTTCCTCTTTATATGTGCATCATTCTTATGTAGAATGTACTATAAATTCAGTAAACAAACATGTTATAAGGATTACTTACTTTAGATATGTTACACAGTTAAGAACTCTTCATATCCATTGCCAATACATTCCGTAAAATACATCCCTTAGTGAATGGAAGCTGAGAAATGACGTTGAAACAAAACTGAATATATTTCGCAAGTACTGAACTCTCCTTAGTGGGAGTTTTAGACGTTACAATCTATATGTATTTTCCAGAACGAGTGCTAGTTATCTACCAGTGTGTAATGGTTATATCAAGCAGGGTGGGACCGAGGCTAACATTCCCCCTAACCCTGCGATATCCAAGCTGGAAGTCTCATGCGAAAAGGGGGTCGTTTACTTGAGTTTGACTCCACAGCAACAGACTATTGCCAGTAGCAACGTATGAAGTTGTCCACTGATCTGATGTTATGGAAGACTCACTGAACATATGGATTCTTAGGGAAAAACTCAACCTCAAGTGAACGATGTTGACTTTAACATTACAAGGAACTCACCGATGTCAGAACACTGTTCCATGTGAACAATATTAGAACTACAATTTGTGTTGAACGTGATCTTAGTGACTGTAGTGTTAAAACTATTCTGAAACCATAGACCTGTAGTGCATCATGCAGCAGGCTGAGAAACTTATTGACTCGGATGAACTCTGTTTAATGTACTTTACTGAGTTCCAGTATTAAGACATATGTATCTAATATTCTGATACCACGATTACATTAGATTAGGGAATATCGAACCAGGTAAGCAGGAAGCACCTACGAAGACGAGCAGGCATGCTGGATGCTGAGCATGTAAACAGGGTGCCAAACAGGTGGGAACATTCCCAGAAAACCAGGAAATCTGACGGAAAGCTGTCAAGGGGACAGTCGAAAAACGTGGTGGACAGCAGGGAAGCAGTAGGGAGGCAGGCATCAAGTAGGAGAACAGGTATTAGAATCATGGAGATATTAATCATCTGGGCAGCAGGTATCTACAAACTGAAAGGCTTGTAATCACTCGAAAAATCAACTGCTCAATCACATAATACCTGTGGAGGATGTGAAGAACAAACAAAACCGTGACTACTATAAACATACTCTGACAAGGCCATCAAGACATGCATCTCGTATCATACCACAAAAAAAAAAGAAAAAGATGCAAGAAATGAAAATAGCAAAATGGAAAGCTGGATCTGCAGCTTCCAGAGAAACAGATCACAACATGGAAACCAGGCAATGTCTGGAGAGAGAAAAAAGCTATTTCTCCTTCTATCAACTGACGTTGCTGCAATCACAGTCCACAGATTTGTGTCATCATATCCAGATGACACCTAAATAATTAGGTGAATTTATTCTTTAAAGGATCAAAGTCTGAAATCAATAAAGTCTTAAAGTGAGCAACTGAAAATAATATGATGTTTAACGGCAATGATATCACCCTCTTCGTAAAAGGGGAGAATAAAGCAATAATATTTCTTATAAATTACCGGAAGCAAACGAACAAGAACCGTACAAATACAACAGACATCTGACTGAAGCCAACAATATAACCATCACTTCAGGATAATTTCAAGCCTGATCTTGTCAACCTTCAGGAGGAGAGATGAAACTCCAGTGATGAAAAACTTTGACGTCATCATTCTCTCCACACTACAATACTGTTGTGTGCTAACATCTTTCCAGGTGAAAGAATTAATCTAGTTAGAAAATGTGCACAGACCGTCCACAACCAGTAGACGTTCTCAAACTAGGAAGTACTCTAACCTCTGGGCCACTGACAGGAGATTTATAATATATTCAGGAAATATCCTAGAAAGATTTGTTCATAATCTCCACTCAAAAGTTATTAACTCTTGGCATGACAGAACAAACGTGACTGCAAATTATCACCCCTCTGTACCTCTACAGCCACACTGTACCAACTGGAGAAACGCTATGAATGTCCTGAGCCCGGCAAAGTTTAACACACTGCCGGCAAATATGAATGACACGAATGAAATTCGCAGCACTGAATAAATGGCAAAACGATTATCTACAAACTATGGCCGATGAGGCAAGTTATCATTATCAGTTCAGTTCAGTTTCAATACTTTATTCTATGGCAGGCAAGCCTGTGGGCCGTGGCCTCAAACGAGCTGACTGATCAAAACGGAAACACCGCATCTTGGTCCAAGCCCGGTTTGTGGAGACAATCACACCTCCATCACCATCGTAAACTGAATGGAAAATACGAAAGTGGTGGCAGATATCCAGAAACAGGGAGGCAGTTAGAAGGACATGACATATTTAGTAAAATAATAGGTGAGAGGGAGAGTACTTATTACAAGCATGAGAGAGATAAGAACTGAGGCGAGAGAAATAAAGACGGGTAGAGAGAGGGAGGGAGGGGGAGGCTGGGGGAAAGGCAGGAGAGAAACATGGAAATACGCCGAGTGAAAGGCTGAGGGAAAAGCAAGGGAAGGAGGCAAGGTGTGTGGAAGGGGCAGACGGGTGTGAAGCAGGGCGAGAGGCGGTGAGGGGTAGGAGCTGGGCAAGGCTGGCGGCTACCTCATCCCCGGCACAAATCAAATCAAATCATCGTCAGGAGTATCATTTATGAGTAGCACGTGTTTCCTAAGTTAACACACACACACAATGAAAAAGAAATTGGCAACAGAAACTACAATTACCTTATCACATACAGGAACGTGGCATACAATACCACGTAAGTACCACATCAAAAGAGGGGAGGCGGCAAGTAATACCGACACACACAGCCCATGTATGACAGGATGATCATGGTCAGTACTATCACGGAGGAAAAAGTTCACATCTTTGGAAAATACATCATAATGGTTACTGTAGCCGATATCTAGGGCATGGATTGCTCACTGATCATATTACGTACTGCGGTGTTACAAATCTGCTAACAGTAACTCCTTACAGATGAATGAATGATACGATTCGTAATCATTTCCGCCAGGCATCTCCAGAAAGTTGTAATGCAACCTCTCAACTGTCCCATGCTACTCACCCTCTTGAGAACGACGGTACCACCCTTAACGGGTCAGGTCAGAGGTTATAACACTTCTTGAACATGACGGTAATGTCCTCAATGGTCAGGCCAAAGGTCAAATCATGCCAAGGTCTTCTGTAGTGCTCCCTAGTCGTTAATCTTGCACTCTCACATGTTCCTAAACCTTATGACACTTTCGGAAACCTGGTCGCATTAAGGCAGTAAATAAAGCACCACTGTGGAAACCTTGTACCACTGGGGATATCAATCTTGCACTACTCAGGACACCATGCACGACTAAGGCAATCAGCCTCATACCACTCTCCCATGTCGGAAGTTTCCAGCATGCGTCGGGCTCCTCCAGTGTCACTATAAAACACAAGTTCTAACCTCACCAGGGCCCACAGTGTTACTAATAAACTCCCAACCCGTCTCCAGGTACAGCAAAGAGTCACCTTGCTGCCCATCAGCGCCGACGTCCGTCATATGAATACATCATATTCACCGCGACTAACATACAGTACAAGCAACATAATGCCCACCAACATTCACACTGTACAGGCTACATAATAAATCACGGGGGCTCACCACACAAGCACAAATATACCCCAACATATCAAACTTCATGGAAATATAAAAAGTTTGCTGTACAATAAAGCGAACTACACCGACCAAGATGCAGCCTAGCCTCCAGCAGCCTGATTGATCACAGGAGCCACACGGTCTCTTGGTCCCAGACCGAACCGCGGGCAACGGAAGGTATACGTAAATTACCTTAACTTTTAAGACACACATTCCGACGGTCAGGAGACCTATTGCACAAACCCCGTCCTCTGCATCCCCAGCAAGACCAGCGGTATGCTTCCCTGCTGTTATCAGGGTCTGATGTATAGGGACCATATCCCCACCATCACCAAGATCTACCATATAAGCAACATAATTCCTACTCTTAGGTCCTACTATACCATTCCCTCACCACACTCATTATCACCAGAACCCATCATTAGTGAATTATCCACGACCGTCACCAGAACTGACCGTACAGGCACTTACCTCCCGTCACTAGTGACCACCATGAGAAGAAGCACACTCATCATTTCCACGGGGATCCACCATACACTGTGCTGTCCATCATCAGTACCTACAATACGTGCACAATCCTCTTTGTCCTTACTTTGACCTATCATGTTCCTACCATAACCTGGACCCATCCGAAGCACGTCATACTCGCCAACACCATGGCCCACCGCACAAGAACCATACTCTCAACCCACTATCACTAGGGCACCATAATTACCATACCCTTCCATCACTAGCTCCGAACTCCCTAACAAGTAACTCTCCAACTGCCCCGCCAGTAAAGTTTAATACACTGACCTCAGAATCCAATTCGCCAGTCCTATGCAAATCGCTAACCACTATCACAAGCTTGAGTTCTGCTGAGAACCAAACAAGTGTGTAATGTTCTATCTCATGATCCGAGAATAAACATATCGACTCCGTAAAAGAAGATAAAAGCACCAATGTTTGCATCATGTGTGCTGCTGATAATGTGAGTGAGGTGGTGGTGCTGGAGTGTTGGTACTGGGGACATTGAGAGACCAATTAGGTTTCTGATCACAGTTATCTTCAACACTGTCACTCCATCAACAGACGGTGGTGAGGGGCGCTACTCGACATGCCTCGCTGCCCACGACTGGAAGACCTGTTCCCCTGCTGATGGGAACAATAGGAAAATATGCGTAGTACAAGATGCCCACCAGAGTATAAACAATACGGAGTATGAGATGCCCACCACAGTACCCACAATACGCAGTATGACGTGCCCACCACAGTGCCCACAATACGGCGTATGAGATGCCCACCACAGTACCCACAATACCGAGTATGACATGCCCACCACAGTACCCACAATAGGGAGTATTACACACCCACCACAGTACCCACAATACGGAGTATGACATGCCCACCAGAGCACCCAAATTACGGAGTATGACATGCCCACCAGAGCACCCACAATACGGAGTATGACATGCCCACCACAGCATCCAAATTACGGAGTATGACATGCCCACCAGAGCACCCACAATACGGAGTATGACATGCCCACCACAGTACCCACAATACGGAGTATTACATGCCCACCACAGTACCCACAACACGGCGTATGACATGCCTACCAAAGCGCCCACAATACGGAGTATGACATGCCCACCAGAGCACCCAAATTACGGAGTACGACATGCCCACCAAAGCACCCACAATAACAATCTAGTGCGTGAGATGTGCTGGTGGTCACCTGTGGGTGCGCTGTGGGTGGCGGTGGACATAGCATGACCCGACTGGTGGGCCGCCCCGCCGCCATCACCAGTACGATAATCACCACCAACACCATCTTAACTCTTCTCTCTAATGACGTTCCTCGGTACATGTGCTTCATTACGAAGGGTGGCGACGGCACCGACAACTACCGTATCATTACAGCCATAAGCGGCGCTATGGTGGGTGGCGTGGACGCCTCTCTTCCCAGGTGACCGCCCACTGCCTGCCGGCTACATACTACCGCGCTAGAAGTTGCTGGGCGCCGCCCACCACCGCACGCCCTCGTTCCTGCGTCCACCCGCCTACACACATAACACACTTCAGCCTCCCCAACCATCCACATCAACTGCTGATACCACTATCTACTGAGCGAGGATACTGCTGTGGTTTACATCAACAGGGAAGGCGAGCCGCGCGATCAGAGGAGCGACGGGCCGGCCGGGTCAATTACCTGGATCCCGGCCTCTACCCGCGCCCGCGGCTGCCTCTAGTGACAGGCCACCTCCTGACCCGCCGCCCCCACCGCCACCCACAAAACTGTCGCAAGATTATTATCAATCACGCAGTGACACGTCCTTCGGGGCCACACCACCGCCCTAAATTACGACTTACACTTCGGGCAGGATCTGCTCCTCACAGGACCTGCTTATGTGCAGTTTATATCTATTTTTCTGGGAGACATAAAGCTTGTAGTAGGATCCCCGCACGAACACACTAAGGGTGTAGTCAAAGGTAAGCAATCTGTACGATCCACACTCACATATATCAAGAAATCACAGTAAGGGATGCGAACAGTCAGTCAGTCCTCACCTCCAGCTTGACTGTATACACTTCCGCGAGTCGGCCATAGCCAGGGAAGCCGAACATGACCCACAACCTGCACCCACTACCTTACCACCAGACAAGACGGTGTAGGCTGTGAGTGTGAGGCGGCGGGAATGGCGGAGAGAGGCTGGCTGGCTGGCTGGCTCTGTCACGCCAGGAACCACCCAAGGACCTGCCTCCTAAATACCTGCCACAGGTGCGCGGGACGCTCTTGCCCCCCCCCCCACTCCCCCTTCCTTCCCCTCCCAGCCACGCCCCTTTACTCCAACCACACCCAACTACATCCCGCTATACTCAAATCTTCAAGAAGTATTATCTCATTCTGGAGAGGAATCAATTTCCTCACGGATTACACAACACGACTACCGGCTAGCGACGCCCACGGACGAAAGTGTCTTTGTTCTCGTGTGTTTACGCTCCTTTAACGACTCGACGCATAACTCCGAGACCAGCCCGAGATTTACAAAACGAATCTGCGTTTCTTGCTAACGACAAAAGGTAAACCTTATCTCTGCTCTATGTGTTAACTTGGCGAAGGAAGTCAGTATGGCAGTGGGAGTAGTTCTCCTAACATTCATTTCTGGGAGTCAAGTGCCTTGATAATGGCTGGGATTCAATTCTTGCGGGAGAGGGCGGACGGGTCGGCCAGACATCAAAGTAGGAGAACTTAATAGTGCCGTCACATCCATCCGGCCTCGGGGTCACCCGAGACAAATTCATTAGCAAGGCGGAAAATCACGTGACACCAAGTTTTCCTCAAGACCTTACGAGGCGCCGCGGGACAAGAGCGAAGCTGCTGCTGCTGCTGCTGCTCTCCTGTAGTGGGCGCTGCTGGTGCTCCGCCGCCCGCCTCACTCCTGCTGTGGCTCCTGCTAGCTGCTGCTGCTCCTACCGGCTGTTTCTGTGGATGGTGCTCCAGGATATTGTTATTGCTAGTGGTAGTACTATTACTGTAATTCTACTTATGTTGCCTTCTGTTGCTACTGTTATTCCCGCTGTTGGTTTACAATGATGGTGATTCTCTTAACAGGTACTTCTGTTGTGGTGTTGTTGTTGTTGTTTTTAAATGGCTTTGGTATTTCACAGTCGCTGTTTCCCGGTGGTTCTGCTGCTGCCGACAGGTTCCGTTCCTCCTGCTGCTGCCGCCCAATGGTTCTACTGCTCATGCTGTTGGAGCAACTGAACGCTGCTTCTGTTCTTGTTATGTCCCTCCTTTCCTTCTTCTCTTACTGTTATCGTTTCTGGTACTAAAGCAACTGTCAAACGAAGTTGACTGTTACTGTTCCTTGCTTGTGGAGCTGAATGTTACAGTTGCTTATGGAGCTGAGTGCTACTGATGTTTGTGGAGGTAAATGCTTCTAATGCTCGTCCGAGTCTCAGCAGCTGTACTCCTGTTCTTTGCTACTGAAGCAGCTGTTGAATGTAGCAAACTTTTCTTTAAAAACAAAATTATTTTGGCAAAGGTATACACCCCATGTTTCCTGCCATTCCCCCAGCTGCCAAGCCTCTTCCAGGAAGCCTCAGCGGTCCTCCAACCCCCCCATAGTGCACCAACTTTTCCGTATTATTAGAGTCTTCATTTACAAGGATGTAAACAAACGTTAAATGCTTCTGGGAAATGTGTCTGGTCTAAGATATACGGGTCGTGCTGTCACTATGTACTGTCGGCGCGAACCTAGAGACGGCCATATAACCACAGCAGCTGCACAAAGCTGTGAGGAACAGCAATACGCCCATACGAGATACGACAAAACACAACGCTGAGAAAAATCATTAGCAACTGCCACAGGAGTTACAACCCTCCCCAGCTCGTAACAGATACAACCAGCACTTAACAGAGTCAACTCTAGGACCACAGGAGTTACGATCCCTCCCCAAACACAAACAGAACCAGCTCTACGACCACAGGAGTTGCGACCCTCACCAGCACCCACAGAACCAACTTTACGACCAGAGAAGTTACGACCCCCACACAACACCGGTGGTACCGCTGAGCTATGTCTTTTAACGATAACCTTTCCCAGTGTGATGGGAGATAAGAAGTTCGAGCTGAGCACGGGTGCTGGGGTAAGGCCGGACAAGCGGTTGAGGGTGGAGTCGGAGGTGCCAGGGTAACACCTGTACTACCCTGCAAGTCTTGTTGGAGTGCACCAAGGACGACTCCTTCACACTGTCAACGACACCGAGAAGTTTTTTCGATTGTCGTTCAGGGTTATTCAACTGCCTGCTATCAGTCATTAACTTTACCAGTAAAGAAATGAAGACAATTTTCTCACGGACGGCTGCAGTAACCAATGACACGTTGTACAATCAGTAAATGTTCAGCCACATAAAACGGTTCCCTGTATGACGAAGCCACCACAGGCATTATTCCGACACAAGTAGTCATCACCAGGTCGGCCCTACTGCCGGCTGACAGTCCTTCAACAGACTGGCATCCAGGGATACTCCTGAAAGTAACAGAAACCTTTGCGCTTAAGCAATATACTGGACAAACTAAGGATACGTAATTCATGGGGTGATGAAGGAAATTCTGAGCATCGGCAAGTGTACCAAACCTTAGGAGAGCATAGCAGCGTGGCAGAAAGCAGAACGTCATCCTGGCAGCTCCGTATGTATACTAAGCCACCGTCAGAATATGACACAAGCTACATAACAAGATACATCCCTATGAAATCCGACACACAGGCGTTGCGGGGAGAAACCACTGATACGGGGGGTGAGGGAGACAGGTACTTCACATGCCATCTCGTTCTCAACCTTAAATTTTTCGCACTCCACCATGACCACAGTTTCGAAAGAGACAGGAGGAAGCGTGCAAGCAGTTTTTAACATTTTAACTCCAGCATAACTAACTGTAGCGGCGTAGGATTAACTCTAGCACAGAGCACTCGACCAGCCACTGCCTCATTTGATCACTGCGCGTACGTCGGCAACGCGAGGGTGGGCCGTTGTGAAGTCTGTGTCCTTCCTTCCACCACCGGTAAGCTCTACAACTCTTTACCCTCTCGTGTTCCTGCTAGTAACTATAACAGGCCATTTCGTTTTAAAAGGCACGCCTTCCGCTGACAACCTCTTCTTCTCTCCTTTATCTCTTTACCTCTTTTAACGATTCATTTTGAGGTCTGGCCTCGATGTGGACTTTTGCTCCTGACTGAAGCTTCTGACGTAAAAAAAAAAAAATAATATACATCATAGATTAGGTTAGGGTGCATGGCGCATGGCAGCCCCGGCTAGGATCTAGAGGCGGGCGGGGCGCATGGCAACCCCAGCCAGGGTCTACAGGTGGGTGGGGCGTATGGCAACCCCGGCCAGGGTCTAGAAGCGGGCGGTGCGCATGGCAACCCCGGCCAGGACTTAGCGTTGGGTGAGGCGTATGTGCAGTGGCGTGCGGCAGTGAAGGAAAATAACATAAGGTGACATCCAGTACACGGGGGGTGCGGGTGTGGACGGCACCAGGACGGCGGATGGGCTGCACGGCAGTCCACGGTTACACCAGACACGAGCTACGAGGGCGGGAACGGGAGCAGCGGTGGCCAAGATGACACACCCAGGGCGCAGCGAAGGCCCACAGCGTGGGCGGGGATAGCTGTAGGAATGGTGCGGGATCTCCTTGGTCAGGACAAACATATAGGGGAGGAGGTGTCTAGTAGCCTCGGCCAGGCCCAACATGTGGGCGGCGAGGGGAAGGGGGGAGAGGACTCGTGTTAGCCCTGGCCACGACCAACACGTGGAAGTAGGTACATGGTAGTCCCAGCCAAGAGCAACACGCGGGGGAGGGGTGCATGGTAGTTCGTCAGGACCATGTGAGGTTGCATGGTCGCCTTAGCCAGGGCCATGTGGAAGTGCAAGGTAGCCCCAGCCATGACCATGCTGGGGTGCATACGTGTGGACGGAGGGCGCATGAAGGCCCGGTCATGATCAACGTGTAGGTGGAGGGGGGTGCATGGTAACCCCAGCCAGGATCATATGGGTATTTATTATACCTCTGGTCGTGTGGGTGGGAGAAGGGGTCCATGGTAGCCCCGAGCAACTAGGCCGGGGGATGAATGCATGGTAGCCCCGGTCATGATTAACGTGTGGGTGGCGGGGGTGGGTGCCTGGTATCCTCAGGCTGGGCCAACACGTGGGCAGGAAGGCAGGAGCGGCGGCCAAGACGGGGAGGGCAGGCCGCGGTGGCCGGGCTGCGGCGGGCCGTGAGCGGCCGTCAGTGGCAGTGGCGTCGACTGGGAGCCTAAGACAAATCTTTCCGTGATAGCAGGGCGCCGGGGGCAATTTTCCGGTCGTGTGAGGTCGCCTTGTTTTCCGACCAAATTTTCCGCCGCCATACATGAGCGGCCGTTGGGATTAGCTGGCGGGGCGGCGTGGCGCAAGCCTTCGCTCACTGCAGTGCCTGGCATCGCTCACCTCACCACTCACCCCTTCCCCTCCTCCCTCACCACACTCCTCATCTGACGAGTAGATTCGTGAACCGTCTTGTCTACCGGGTTCTGGTGTTCAAGTCACGATAACTTTTCGTGTAAATCATACCACAACGATCGCTATAAATGTATATATACACATTGCGTTTCCTTCTCCAGTACATAAGAACATAAGTAAGTCAAAGGCACCTTTACCACTGGTACGCCGTACTTAATGCAGGATAAAAGGAAAATTTATCCGCGTTTTCTTTACTTATAAGCAAGTATAAATATAATTTACAAATTAACATTACCCAAGTATGTCTCGTTACAGCAACGCTAAGCTACACTCACATGGAATTCACTTTACCACAGAGTTCGACTTCAGACAGCAAGTGACTGCCCTTTCCGTCAGTCTGCGGCGAGCCAGTACAGTCCACCGCTACGAACGACCAATTCCTCTTCACTACAACATCAATTCTCAGAGGAGTTAAGCGAATGACCTTTTGCTCTCAGAGCTCTGGCGACGGAGGGGAGTTTAATCTGGTGGTCGGGCCGGGCAGCCAACTGAAGCACCAGCCCCTACAGCTCTACGGCCATCAACATAGTGGATAGTCCGAACTGCCTCAGCGATCCCTTCAACCAGGGGCACACGCATCAGTTTCGACGTCACCTTCAGACACCTAACTGTGACCTAATGAGTGCTGACCCCACTACTACCCTTCCTACTTGCTGAGGGAGGCCCAGGCCCCTGCTACTATGATCTGGTGGATGTGTAGCCCCGGCTGGAGGAAGACTCAAGCGCCCTCATACTTTGATCAAGTGTGTGGCATGTGAGGGAGACCCTGGCCCACACTACTGTCACCTAATGAGTGTGTGGCACCTGGGGAAGACCTTGACCCCTAATACAATGATTTAGTACTGCCCCAGCTGGTATATACACAGCCTCATCATAATGTGACCTCACAGGGAAATGATCCTAACCTTACAGGGAAATGATCCTAATCCCAAAAGGAACTGATCCTAGCCTCATAGAAAGACAATGAACACTGCTACTGATGGCTCGGATGCCACTGTTAAAGACCATCCTCCACAACATAAACACACGCATGAATAAAAAAAATCAAGAAATTACAAAATGAATAATATGAATATAATTTCAAATAAGGACAAAGCCATTATGAATTTTTCTTCTCCCAAAACCAACAAACAAATGAGTTTATTAAGTTTCTAATTCAATTACACAATAAAATACTTTATGTGCCACTGCCAGCAAAATTCACCTCCGAGAAAATTCCCCCCATAAAAAGTATTACTATATATATATATATATATATATATATATATATATATATATATATAGAGAGAGAGAGAGAGAGAGAGAGAGAG
>JAYMFT010000008.1:227980-241231 GCA_038088735.1 Panulirus argus | reverse complement strand
AAGATTTGGACACAAACTAGAACACTATGTCTTAGAATGTGAAAAAATAGAGCCGTTTAGGGATAGATCTAAACAAATCCTGTAAGAAATGTCACAGCACCTTATTGTTAATAACAACATATCTGAAATCTTAAGTTTGTATCCACTTTTTGCATCTTGTAGGTAGAACTTACCATATGAAACTATGTAACGTATATAATGAGGTTCATATAATAAACAACTTTGTAACATCCTATGTAGTATCAACCCACTGGAGTCCGACTTAAGACCCTTTTTGTGACCTCTGTAACCCCTTTGTGCTACCGCTCACAGGATGAGCATGGGGTGCACAATAAATTTGCCGGGGTTACCAGCACAAATCGAATAAAGGGAAATACTACACAGAAAAAAATCTGGACGTTACAGTACAAAAAGCTAACCTTCGTATTAAGTGGGTTAGGTACATTTAAAGAATGTTACATTAACGGTTACTAATTACAATCCGGGGTAGAGAGGGGGGGGGGAAGCGGCCCCCTACAACAGAAGTTAATCACACTAATTATGGAATGAAGTCAATATTTTCGGCTTTCGCATCAGGAACATCATTTCCAGCACTCTATTCGTTACAGATGTATGGGTGCAATGCATTCTGGTCAGGTAAACACTCACCACTGTTACGGCGTTAGTCAACAGTGATACAGCAAGTCAACAGCGTTACGACGTTAGTCAAAAGGGAATAAGCGTTAGTCAACACTGTTACGGGGTTGGTGAACAATGTTGCAGCGTTAGTCTACAGCGTTACAGCGTTAGTTGACAGTGATACAACGTAAAGTCATGTGTTACAACTTTACTCAACAATGATACAGCGTTAGTCAATAGTGTAACAACATTAATCAGTGTTACAGCTTTAGTCAACAGAGATACAGGGTTATTCAATAAATACAGCTTTAGCCAACAGCACTACAGCCTTATTCAGCACTCAAAAAGCGTTAGTGAAGCGTTACAGCGTTAGTAGAGTGTTAGTTACAGCGTCAGCCAGCCTCATTAAACCCAAAAATATATTCATCTAACAGTTAAAACTGTTCAGCTACCTTTGGCTGATTCGTGCCACTATCACCGGCAACATCACTGTGCATCCCACCCGCCTCATTGCAGCAACCCCAGCCATCTGAGCTCAAGTCCTCGACCTCAACTGCGCCATCACCTTCATGTAACAGCATATGATACATGATGCTGAACCCACAGGTCAGAATCAAAGACTAATTTAACGATTATTTAAGACACTGAAAATGTATACTGTAGTAAAGAACATAAGAAAAAAAATCTTCAGTCATACAACAGCAGACAAATAACGCCAATATATTTAACAAACACTAACAGACTGTTTAACTGCAACGAGAATTATCAGGAGACTTTAGTATAGAGAATTTAGATGGTGTTAGAATTATCCTTACACCAGAAGAAGGTGTTCATGAAGGCATTATTCGGTTAGTGGATGTAGCTGGACGCCGACAGCTTTAAAGACAGGCATACAGCCCAGAAACCCACCAACCTCGCTACCAAACAGCAGCCAGCACACTACTGCAGCAGGTGATCTCACCGAAGGTTACCTGCAGTGTAGTGAGCCATCCCACGGCGCCAATAGATCCATGGCCATGGCGGCCTGGCCTCTGACCTGGTCAGGTCGAACCATCATACCCAAAGGTGGTACCGTCGCGCTGTAGGGTCGTCCTGTTCAGGTCAAGCGGTTTTAACCTAAGTCACCGACAGATATCGCACGCGCCGGCATTTCTGGCCACTACAGTCGAGACTGTACAGTTAATTTTCCATTCAACACGTTCAGTTTCGGCCAGCACACTTGAAACTGAGTGATCGCCTGACCGTGTGTAGCGGTCTTAAGTTTCGGCACATAAAACGAACCATCATATCAAACTAAGGTGAGGCCACCAGTGGTGTATCAAATACCTCAGGCAATAGTGTACACTCTTCGGTGCAGCGTGTTCCCTTCTCGCAAAGTTTAAACTGAACCCTTATATAAAAGACAAAAAAGTTATGAATGAATAAATCAGGTCAAACGTTATATTAGTCACAACAAGAAAATTACGGACTTTGACAGCAAGGCAAACTCTTCTCAATGGGGTCACTGGGTGACATCACTCAGTCATTATGCAAGGTGTAATATCCTACCATCATCAGTACCGTTAACTTTGCTGTCTATATCATCCATCGCTCCATTAGTCAATCAAATGTATACAATATCTAATCACACATAAGAGGATCAATACATAAATGATGTACAGAGCTTGATTTCATCTCTCACTTTACCATTAACAAAGTGACAACAATCACGAAAAAAATAGCATTTCGACAAAAACCGATTCTAATATTAAAAAATGTACGTAATAACAGCGTTTGTACTAGCAATATATGTTAATTGGCAACCGGGAGAGTTCATCTTAACAAGCGTTTGATTTGGATAGGAAGACGGTCAGTACAACAAGGGAACCAGCCAATGGAGGAAATTGGCTGGTCAATATACTTAGGGGACCAAACAATTGACAAAAAAAAAGATGCTGTTCAAAATACTAAGAGCGGTAGGCAATAGATAAAAGAGGCTGGTTAATACAATGAGAGGGCCAGCCAATGGACATAAAACTCAGGTCAATATACTACGGCGCCAAGCCAATGGATAAAAAAGGCTGGTCAAATGTACTAAGGGGGCTTGACAATGGTAAAAAAATGGGCTAGTCAGTATATTACAAGACACCGACAATAAGACAAATATACTATGGGGTTTGGTGAATATACTAAGGGGAACTAGTTAATGCACACAAGAGGCTGGTCAATACACTAAGGGGACCAGCTAACAGACGGGAGAGGCAAGTCAATATACTCAGGGAGGACTAGACAATAAAAAGGAGGAGCTGGTCAATAACTGGCCGACCACTGCCCTAATGGTTCAAACCATTATAGTGACGGGACGAACCACTGCACTAGAGGAAGGAAGGGTCTTGTCCACTGCACTGAAATGGTGACTGGAGATAAAGGTTGCCCGCTGGTGACAACACTACCCATCACAATGGAAAGAAAGATGGACACTAAATTGGGCAAGCGAATCATTACAGTGAAAAAGCTCACTACTGTTCTAAGGATTTTCATCAACATATAAGGTCTTTCTGAAATCCAATCTCACAGACAGAATTCACTGTTCACAGTCAGTAGGAAAAGAGAAATCAAACTGCATGTCATAAATTTGCATGCACATATCCATGAGTAAGGATATGAGCACCAGTATCCCACATTCAAGGGTATGGAGTTATATACTTGTATCTGCCTATCTATAATGTTCACGAAGGGCGTTTTACCTTCGTGAGGTGCCCCATCTCTTGAACTTCCGCCATCATCAGACAACTTTTCAAACTTCTGTATGTTATCATGATCCACTATTGCCTCGCTAACTTTATGGCATTCATCCACTTCTCTCATACTATAAAAAGTAAACAAATTCCTGACATGCAATCTGAACATTATATGAATACTGCTCCAGTCCAGACTTTTGAGTCACCCTGCAAAACAGGGAACAGCCTACATCACACGGTAGAAACAACAAAATAACCAGTCAAAATATATTTAGATACAGTTGGATATTACATAATGCCAACACTTCCCCGGAACAATGACTTTATTCCACAAAGGTGGACAGAAGGAACACAGTCAACCCATCAGACACATGGGGACAGTACACGAATGTCTCAGTACTGCACCTGACCTGACTACCTGCAGAGAGTACGTAGTTATCCAGGCCGCCACCACCAACAGTCTGACCGACCACGTACTCACCGGGGGAGGCGTGGCTCACAGACCAACCTCAGAGGGTAAAGGAATATCGCGTCACATGTACGTCAGGCATATTGCGCTGAGGAGCCTGGGCACAACACTGAGAGGGCTAATCACTACACCGAAGCGTCTGGGCACTATAGTGAAGAGGCTGGTCATTACACTGAGGTAGATGGCCACAATAAGTGAGGGGGACTGGACACTACACTGAGGGGGCTGAAAAATACAATGTGGGGGCTGGACCCTAAAATGAGGAGGCTGGATACTACAACGAGGGGGGCCGACCACAACACTGAAGGGGCTGGACAATACAACGAAGGGGTTGGACACTTCGATGAGGAAGCCGGACACTAAGATGATGGGGCCGACCACAATAATGAGGGGGATGGACACTGCAACGAGGGGGGCCGACCATCACAATGAGGGGGCACAACACTAGAGCGAAGGGACAGAGCACTACAATGAGGGGGACCGGACACAGAGATGATGGGGTCGAGCACCACAATGAGGGGAATGGACAATAAGATGAAGATAATAACATCTACAATGAGGGAGATCATCACTGCAATGAAGGACACAGGGGTTCAGAGGGGTATCTGAGGGATGGGGTGGTGGATGAGGGCTACCCGTGGTGGAGGGGGTATGGGAAGGGAGGGAGGGGGGGTACGTAGGTGGTTGTGGTGGAAGGGGAGGGAGTGTGGAGGTGGTGGTGGCAGGGGGTGTGGAGGTGTCTGCGGCCAACGCGGCAATCATTAATCAATGCTGACCCCTACCTCAGAGCCGCTCACAAGCCGCAACCCCTTACGCACATTACCTCACGCCACATAAGACCTGCTTACACACCGCCAGCCCTCCAACACATACCACGATCTCTGAATCCATCACAATCCATCTAAAACTGCCATCAAATTACAGAGTAAAATAATATTCTTGGGGAGAAATGCTATCCCAGATGGTGCAGCAGTTGCCTATCAAGAGGCGGGAGCTAGGGCGAGGCCCGGGTGGTGGGGAAGGGGAGGGGGTAGGTGAGGGAAGCTTGGTGCTGGGCAAAAGTCTGGGCCGAGGTGAAGGTGGCCTGGCCAAGGCTGACTGATGGAGGCGCCGCCCCAGGTGCCATTAATCAATAAGGTGGGCACCCAAGCTATTACCACCCAAACGCCCATCATCAATAACCTGCCCACCCACCACCATACCACTCGCCAACCACACACACTCACCACCTTACTAACAATACTTACCTCACCCACCAAATACCACCCCATCGTCAAAAGACCCTTCCCATCAACTAATAACTACCCATCAACAAGACAGGCCATTACTAATACCATCCACTAACAAGTACCATCACCAACACCATCCCAATAACAACCACCATCCCACCACTGAATCATCCACAACATCACGTCATCATCTTCAAGACCTCAACTAAATCATCTTTATCATCGACTGACAAACACACCCATCGTCATAACCACCCATTACCAACACGACCCCACCTCTAAATCACCATTTAAATCATCATCCCACTATTACGTCACCCATCATTAACACCTGACCTGTCCAGCATATCACCATTATTAACATCGGTGATAAATACCACTTCACCACCACGATCACCACTACCACATAACATCACCAAAACCATTACGAGCACGACCCCATCTGTATCCCCTTGGCCAACACTTACTCATCATTCCAACGTTGTCCACTCCAGCCTAGTCCCTGGAACCACTGTATCATAAACCCCATTACCTTATATCTATCAGCGACATCAAAAACACCAGCGCCAGCACTCTCATCATAAAAAACATCAGCCCCATCACCAACACATCTCCATCGCATATATCAGCGCCATCATACCACTCTATCATAAACCTCTGCCCCATCGCCAACAGTACACAAGTCTATACATCAGACCATCACCAACACCACACCATCAGAAACCCCATCCCGCAGGTACACCTTGTGATGGTGCCGAGACCACTAACCCTTGAGGTGGGTCTCAGACCAACCTGTAGTGTTGTTCCTCTCCTCAGTCAGGCTGCTGGAGGCCGCGGCCCCTAAGCCTATGTATCCATCACTTCCTGGATGGTCCGGCACGCTTTATGGGCATCTATCTTCTCTCCTCTTTTATTTCTTTTTCAACTTTCCCACTAAGAAATCTACAGAGTTTTTAAATTGGGAACCCGAATGTCTAGAATAAATTATTTCCACCTTTCAATGTCACTGATAATATCTTATAGTATTTCGTGCCGGGCCAGCCAATTGGGGAATGTTTTTTACGACACGTAACAAGTAGTTATCCTCTCCATGATTTCATAAGTGCAGACCAAGATACGTCACTCCCTTCTGCGCCCCAGAGAACAGGCGTTGTGATCCTAGCCGTTCACTCCACTATAAACACCAGCCATTCTATAAACACAATCATCACAAACATCACCTCCATCAACATTATGTACAACATCCCATCAACACTCAACCATAAACACCAGCAGCAGATCATCATTAAGATCACCGAATCCCCAACATCAACCCTACCACCAACAATACTCCATCATTAACGACAACCTCATCATCAATGCTGTTGTATCATTTAGCACCACTTCATCACAGTCTCAACACCAGTACATAAAATATACGCCAATTAAATGCCACCATTATCGTGGAAATCAACCCATCTAAATTTAACACCACTGATCATGAACATCAGCCAATTATCATCAGTCATCATGAACATCAGCCAATCATCATCAGTCATCATGAACATCAACTCCATGAACATCAGCCAATCATCATCAGTCATCATGAACATCAACTCCAATTACCAAAACAGCGCTTAAAATGAACATCCACATCATCACTCCATTGTGGGCCCCCGTCTCCTCACCACCCAAAGTGAACATCCTGCACATCACCAACACTCTTATCACACACACCCATCCATCACCAACACCACTCGACATAAACACCTACGGCTTCCCCATTGTCAATCTTCTCCAATGTCCTTCCCATCATCCTCTTTACTCATTTGGAACCTTCCCTCCAGCTATATCTGCATTACTGAAGTAAAAAGATCTGGAGTCATATCATAATCAAAAGAAAAACAAAACCAAACACCAGTAATCTATCATCAACAGCAGGTCTGTCCCCAACACCACCCTTAATGGAGACCTGTCCCATCATCACCACCTACACAAATGCTGATCCCATCTCCAACATCAAGCTATCAATTTTATTGCTCCAACACAGCAGACGAGGCACTGCGCTAAGCATGGCAGCCGTGCTTCGCTTGCTATATCCAACGGGTCAAATATTGGTAAACGCCGTAACCAAGCAGTATTTGAGTTTAGGAGGCCAGAATGGAACCCCGTGAGGGTGGATGGCCTTCCTGGTCAAGGAACTGGAGTGTTATTGACGCCCTATTTGCGGTAACTGTTTAAGGAACTGCTTGGCTCGTCCAAGAAGGATATGTCTCGAGACCTGCGACATTTGCAGTGAAGGCAACTGATCCATGCAAACCAGAGCAAGAGCCTCGCCAACGCCGCGAGACAATATTCGCCATCCTTTACCTTCACTTGACATCCTTGAGGAAAACAAGTGTTTCTAGGCTGAAGGCGACCGACCCCACGTATATCTCTGTCATCACGTCAGCATTATTCAGCAGCATTTCCAGCACACGTGGCAACTTCCTCAAACATTTACAACTCCTCTCAGCTCACTGAAGGCCATGGCCGTCCGTCGATTGACAGGCTCGTTGGTTCCCTCAAAACCAACTTAATTTTTCAGCCACAGCTGAAATGTAATTATCAGGTTTATCATTAGCGTGTAATGCCGTCATTCATAAATAGTTCTCAAGCAACTCTCCCTCTTAATTATATCAATCACCAACTTTAAAGAGAAATATAAGAGACTTTCGTTAACAGCTTCAGTCTTCCTTTCAAAATGCGTACGTTACTGCGGCCATGAAGAAGCATAAGCCGTAAAACACGAATTATTCAACAACCGGTATATTAAGAAAAATGGTAGGCTTCCTGACACCTACAGCACAAAATCTGAAGGAGGTCACGGATGATTAATGATTAGTCATACGCAAACGTCTAACGGAAAGATTTGGTTATTAATCTAAACGTGTAACAAAATAAATCTTTACAATAAACAGCAGAAGGTGGAAACTAAACGAGGTCAAATTTCAATGTTCCCTAAGTGCAAAGGAAAAAGCCCGACATTCAACCAAATATGAACCAATGACGGAAATGACAGGTTCCTTGAGGAGATCTTAAGAAGTCAGAAATATATATCGAGACCGGAGCACACGGAACATCAGTGCCGGTGATGACAGAGAGCCCAGGACATACCGTGGCGGGAAGAGCCACAAGAGAAGCGCTCAACATGTGAACCCATCACCGCCACACACCAGTCGGTACATTTGGCTTCTGTACTCTCTCACTCCACCTCCAGTGAAACTTACAATCTGCTTCCAATATGTCCCTTCCTTCCCGGATGCCTCGCCTCTACCCTACAACGACCCCGTCGCGATATTCGTCTCATTCTGTCACACCACGACAGACACTCTTATGGTCTCACTACTGCTCTATCTTTGTGGCATATTCTCATTCGACCTGCTCGGGCCTTCCGTATCCCTACCTGCTGCTCCCTTTCCCGACAAACCTAGCAGCAGCTAATACGTGCAGCAGCTCCAGCCAGGAACTAAATGTACGTTGGTCGAGAGAGAGAGAGAGAGAGAGAGAGAGAGAGAGAGAGAGAGAGAGAGAGAGAGAGAGAGAGAGACACACGTGTTAAACATCAGTGATGCCGCCTCCAGAGAACCTCAAAATATTTTGCCGAGATGTGAAGCGTCTGTCAAACCAAAACCTCGTCACCTTGCTCCTGGTACCTCCCTCTTACCCAAAGGCCATGCTGCTCCTGCCGTTTCCCCGCCACTGTCTACTTCACCAACGTACCAACATAACACAATGTGTAACCCAAAAGCGTATCATATTCCCAATACTTCAAATATTCTTACACTTACTACCATGGCGGCACACACACACACACACACACACACACACACACACTAATACAAACTAGCGTACAAAGAAATAATCAATTACCCTGAACCATGCATCATTTCTCGCCAACAATCAATAACTAAATCAAAAATAACCCCCAATCCCGAGTGCCGCGTTGTGATAAATAATCATATCACCCTTGATTATGCGAGGATCAATCACCTGTTTAACAAAACACCCGGGTATCATAAATATGTACGCCCCAAATAGTATTAACTACAGGAGTCACTTGGTACTCTTCGGGCAGCATCCTGCAAAAAATTAACAGGTCTTCATGATGAGGCATCTAGCGTTCGGCGAGAAAATAATATCAGGAGAACATGGAGCTGGTGAATATAATGTGAATATACTTTTCCCGGCAGGAGCCTCTGGTGTACCTTGGGAGGGTGTGGGATGGGGGTCACTGCACGTCACTACGTATCACGTGGAAGAGGTTCAAGCGGTTATCATTTCCTCTCGTGAACAACGGACAGTGTATGATTTTGCAGTACACAACGTTAAGCGAAGTGGGAGCAGGGTACGGATATTCTATTTCCGTACTGCCCTCGAATGTACCGTGGGTCCGCACACACCAACGGCATGGACAGCAGGCACCTGTGGGGAAGAGGTTGCTGGGCACTGGATGACGCAGGGCCCCCTACCTGTGGAGGAGGGAAGCAGCCCACGCTCATTACCGGCGGAGCAAGAAACGCAAGTAACGTATTTCCGGGTACCGTCCATGTTGGCCTTCCTCACTGCTTCTAAGAAAAACCCGGGTGGTGCCGCCGCCGCAGGTTGCTCTCACAGTTCCATGTGAGAGGTTAACTGGATCAGCAGCAGCTCTCCCACTCTCTCTCTCTCCCACCATCAACAAACATCTGCCTTTCCACCGTCCCCACCACCAACACTGCCGCTACCCCCAACAACTCCCACACACACACAAAAAAAAAAAACGCCCACACTTCTACCATTCCCATACAACACTCCCTCCCACACCAACAACACTCCTACAAAGGACACCCTCCCATACCAGCCGCACCAGAGGGGCCCCGTCGGGTCAGGATGGGTCAAGATACAGAAATATGCTACAGGTGTAGCAGGATGACTAGCGTTGGTTTGAGGCGGGGCACAGGTGTGCTGCTGCAGGTGCCGTTGCTGCTGACTCATCCGCCTCTAGTGGCTGCCCTGGCCACCGACCCGGGAGTGACGGTCCATATGTGGCCACCGACCTGGAAGTGACGGTCCACATGTGGCCACCGACCTGGAAGTGACGGTCCACATGTGGCCATAGACCTGGCAGTGACGGTCCACATGTGGCCATAGACCTGGGAGTGACGGTCCACATGTGGCCATCGACCTGGAAATGACGGTCCACCTGCGACCTGGGAGTGACTGTCTACTCGTAGCCAATGACCTGGAGGTGAAAGTCCACTCATGACCAGCGACCTGGGAGTGACGGTTATGCGTACGGCTCATCATTACCACCCACCTGCGAGAGTGGGAGGTCAGAGGCCACCAATAGCCTGGGCCCAGCCCGGGCTGTGGAGCTTTGAAGACACCAGGGGATTTCACCAGGTAATCATTAGGTATTCACCAGGTCATGGTCATCTCCCAGCAGCACACACGGTCTCACACTGGGCTTCTGATTTCATACCGGAGAGCGCCAGCCTTGTGGCGGGGAAGTTGGTGACGAAGATGGCCTCACACGACTATAACTTCGCCCTCTAGACTGACTTTGCTTTCTATCTCGCCTTTACTCCCTCAGCACAAGCTTTTTCCATGACATCCTGTCATCTAATGAGAACACCAATAGGTATTCATTAATTCATTAACTGTTGTAAATTGTAAATTACGTTACTGGTCTCACAGTTTCAAATGTCTGTATTAAATCGTTATTTTAACAATCTAATGCACGTAGTTTGATAATACTAAAAGAGGATTACAAAAGTTACCATTTGCACTAGGCCAAGCGGGGAAGGCTAAGGACTATGGGATACCAGGGCTCAGGTTACATGATCAAAGCAAAAAAGTGCAAATGAACATCCCACCAGACACAGAGGCCAAATACGAAGGGTTGACACCCGTATGGCGGAAGCATCCACTACCCGCACTTCTCTTCGCAAACAACGTCCAGAACTACATCGCCTTGAGGAATAATCAACCATTAACTAAAGAACTAACCAGCAGTTTCACTGAAGGCGACAATGCACACCCCAACAAGACTGCCATCATCATCATGGGACTTGATAACTACCAAGACCCCTCAATCCTTCCTCAGTAGGAAAACATTAAGAATGTTAAATGAATCAGAGGTGATGAATCGGTCATTAAGAGACTCGACTGGCAGTGAACACCCACCATGGAAACTCACAGTCCCTGGCGCCTTCCTTTATCTCAGTATGGATATCTACCTTCCTCCGAGACGGCAATGCTACAAATGCCAGAGATGGAATCATAGGGTGAACATTTGCAGATCTAAGCCCCCTGGTGTGGTATACGTGCAGGGCGACATTCAACACAAACATGAAAGGAAAAGCTTGACAATGGGGAGACCACTAAAGAAAACTGCATAAACTGAAAGAGGCCTGGATCCAGGGTATGGGATCTACACTGCCCAGAGCGACCACCTCCACTCCAGCGACCTGATGGGCAACCACAGCAAACATCCGCCTCTCCAACTCCCACCACGTCCGGCGCTGGCCCAGCTCCCAGAGTTCAGCCCTTCCAAAACACAGTAATTCCTGGCAGGCCATGTAGTAGGGTAGTCTCCCCGTAGACATATGAACCACAAGTCATACCCAGTAAACAAATTGTGTTCAACAGTGGTCTAGAAAATAATGAAGTGATTACTGAAATTCCAAGAACCATGAAAGAAATCCAACAGCAGAATGAATTTTTTCATTAAAGCTATCTTAGTTCACCACAAATCTACAGAAGCGCTCCGTAAGAAATGCAAATGCCAAGTGATATGGTTGATAAACATCAAAGAGTAATAAGAACACCGGTACATGGTTCAGAGAAGGAAAGGATGCATGAATCTATCCGTGTGCTATGTGAGAAATTCCAGTTACTAAGTGAAAAGGTTGATGTACACTAAAAGGTGAGAAGAACCCCTGAACATGATGATAGGATGGCTAATGTGTTCAAATATACTGATGTACTCTGAGAGAAATTACGTGAGATAGATGAGAAAGTTAGAGGAGAAAAAAAGTTACTGAACATCAAAAGAAAAAAAAATGTATTACTGTCGGGAAATACATCAAACTGTGGTGTTTCACTCAATGATGATGATAGGGAGATGAATGAAGCAGTTGAAAATCTGTCAGAGAAAAAATTCCAAAACCCTTCATTGGTACTGGAATGAGAGACCTATTAAGTCATTTTACAGTTACTGAAAATATCAGAGAAGTTGTGTTAAAACGGTATAAAGAAATAGATGAAAGACCATCATAAGAGAGATAAAAGTAACTTTTAAAGAAAATGGATAACTGGAACATTGCTCAACAGTATGGCGACATCACAATACTCAGCTGGAACGCTGCCTTGCGTTAGCAAGGAAGCGTCAGGAACAGACGAAGAACGGCCGCATCCGTTCACATCCATTCTTGCTGACATGCTGCGTGATGCAAAGAAACCAGAGCTCCCTATCCATAACCAGGCCCCACAGACCTTTATCACGGATGCTTCACATGCGTTCAGTTCACTGACAGCACGTCCACCCCTGTATACCACCTCGATACCAATTCACTCTATCCCGAGCACGCCTCACACCCTCCTACATTCATGCCCGATCACAGAATGTTTTTCACTCCATTCTTCCATCTCTAATTTGGTCTCCCCGTTCTCCTTGTTTCCTCCACTTCTGACACATATATCCAACACATCCACCCTTCTCCACACAACCTTATCGCCCATGCCTCGCATCCACATAATATTGTCGGGACTACTTACTATAACTTCAAACGTACACATTTTTACCTTCCCAGATAAACATGTCTCCTTCCACGCATTCTTCTGCGCTTCTAGAACCTTCATCTCCCTATCTATCCGCACATACACATACAAACATTTACAGTATATATCTTTTTTCATAAATATTTGCCATTTCCCGCGTTAGCGAGGCAGCGTCAAAAACAGATGACCGAGCCTCAGAGGGAAAAATCCTCACTGGCCCCTTTCTCCATCCCTTCTTTTGAGAAAGTAAAACAGGAGGGGAGGATTTCCAGCCCCGCACTCCCACCCCTTTTAGTCGCCTTCTACGACACGCAGGGAATACGTGGGCGGTATCCTTTCTTCCCCATCCCCAGGGATAGAAACACACACACACACACACACACACACACACACACACATATATATATATATATATATATATATATATATATAT
>JAYMFT010000008.1:206132-227880 GCA_038088735.1 Panulirus argus | reverse complement strand
TATATATATATATATATATATATATATATATATATATATATATATATATATATATATCCTAGCCTGAGCCAGGTATCTATTTTATCGACCAACCCCTTGGGGTGGATTGACGGTGGACCGACCGCCGCAACCAGGATTCGAACCTGGGCGGTCCGTTAATGCGTCACGGTCAGGATACACCACGGGAGTCCATAGGAATTATTACCAGCATGTATGCGAACAAAAGCAATGGCGGCAGCACAAGTGGTTTGTTGTTGGGACACATTCTATATATATATACATAACTTGTGAGGGATCACGTTTAGTGGTGATCCTGTCAACTGACTGAGGGCATACTTAAATCTGTACCTCATCCCAGGATGACCCGGGCAAAGGCTCTGGTGGAGAGGAGGAAACCGTTATGTCAAGAGGGGTTTCTCTACCTTGAGGCAGGATAGTACTGCTGTGGTACAGGGTCGTGTATACCATACATTTTGAGCCCTATAGCAGTTGCAGCAACCCATCAAGATGGATGTCTCCCACATGAAGATAAATCCTGGAAGGATGGAGTGCATTAGCAAAGGAAACACAAGCAGGAGTTGGGAATTCTACTCTCGACGAGAGTTTCGACGTTATACTCTTCTTCAGTCAGTAAGATCGAAACAAGAGTCAAGAACAAAATTCCAAACTCCTACTTGTATTCCTTAATTACAGTACTCCCACCTGTCCAATGAATCATAGTCAGAGACGAGAAGAGTTATGGGAACGGATTGGGATGTTTGTCTGATCATCTCAGCTAGGGCTGCATCATGTTCAAATTCAGTGAACAGGGTATTAAAATCTCATTCTGTAAATGATGGGGAGAATTTGCCAATCTCTTGGCTCAGGTTTGGAACTTAGTTTAGCCTGCATTGCAGACGGTGGATTTGCAAAGGTGGGAGTAGCAGCCGAAGTGCTAATTGGTTAGCTGGCTCTGAGCAATGGGTTTGGGTGAGAAATCTGACTGGTTTCTTACCTTAAATTCTTTTAACGTTTCTCCACGCTCTACTAACAGAGGTGTGCATTTTCAATCCATTAACAAATGTTTCCAAGTCAGATTGCCTTAGTTCAGTCATGCGCTGCCGGCCAGTTGCAAGGGCAGACTAAAACAATTTCAACAATTCAGTGTGCATGATTGCGTTATGCTAGTCCAACTT
The DNA here is from genome assembly GCA_038088735.1 of Panulirus argus. Lineage (NCBI taxonomy): Eukaryota > Metazoa > Arthropoda > Malacostraca > Decapoda > Palinuridae > Panulirus > Panulirus argus. The sequence goes on along the minus strand of JAYMFT010000008.1, from coordinate 226,705 downwards.
GCCTTGAAAAGGCTTACACGTTTTAAGCTGAGGACCGTTAAACGAGGTATGATATCTATTTGGATTAGGCTGAAAGTGTTGATGGGTCTCTTGAACCGTCTTTGTGGTTTTGAAACTTGCTGGATAGTTTCCGCTGGTTGCCGTTCAACTCCTCCACTGTGTGAGGATGATAAAACTCGTGCCTGGGGAACACATGGAAAAATAAAGCTGTTAGTCCAATAGGTCAGAGAAAACAGTGAACAGTTTTCCTTTAGTTACACTGAACGGCGGGGATAGAGAGCCGTTTTCGTTTGAACTTCCCCGTAAGGAGGATGGTTTCAAAAATGCTGATTACGTTAAGTCTAGGATGGTCATCGCTAGGCATGTCATGAACAGCGACAGATTACTGTATGGGAGATGCCGAGGCCTACACACAGGTCGAGGATCATGCCACAGCAGCCAGATGCTTCTAAGGTACCCTTCGAGCTGTCCATCATCACACGAGCTTAATGGTGCTACCAGTTGCTACCATTTGGGAAGGCATGACTAGAGTTATCAATCAATTTGTGCCTAGCATTAAAATCCTCTAGGATAAGAGTTGGCTTAAACTGGATAAACCTTGGCCTGTCAGTCTTATTAAGCATCCATGTAGGTGCATACAAGTTCATGATGATGTTTACAGTGGTGTTACCATAACAGACCTTATTCCACAGCCTTCATTACACAAGAGGAAAATGATCTATCATTACAGCATACAAAATAGATAATGTAGGTGGTCTAACCCTGGGGGCACACTGCACTAGGGGCATAATACCCTGGGAACATAGTAACCTGGGGACACACTACCCTGGGGTATACACCCTGGGGACACACAACCCCGGCGCAACACTAATCTGGGGATACACTACCCTGGAGACACACATCTATGGACTCTGTTGTGACTTCAAGGCGTAGGTCATGTAACCTCCTCCTGAAGGAAGCAGTGTCCAACTCAGGACTGTTAGTCCAGCGGATCCAAGTGATTGGACCAAGTGACAGCTACTGTTGCCTCAGTAGTCTAGGGACACTCCTGAGTTAGTCAAAACAGTGATGATTGTTTCGGTAACAGTAAAAAAAAAAGTCCCGTCAGAGTTATCATCCTTAAAGACAAGCTTGACCGCGCACTGGCCGTGAGAGTACGGGGTAAAGCACACTAAAGAGAGAGGCGCACTACAATAGGGAAGGGTGGAAACTGAGCAAGAGTTGAGGAATGTTCAAAGTTTTTTCTACAGGACAACTTTCGCTCTGCAGGCGGCTGAGGGAGTTGAGTCAATCCTACGTTGTGTACGCACTGTGCCTTTGTGGCACTCAATTGTCTCACGGTGGTGGCGCTCATGTCGTTGGATGGGTTCCACGTGGAGCTTCTCAAGTCGGTGAAACGCTTCCCGGAAGCCCTCCTGTAGCTGGGCGAGTTTCTTTCTGTTGATGCCACAGGGTTTGATCGAGAGTCTCCTTCAGGCACACTTCTGAAGTTGACTGATAAGTGTCTCTGAAGCCTTGGGAGAGAGTAAGCACTGAGAGTGCAATTCCTCACCCGAGGCCAGTGCTACCGAAGGGTCTAGCTCCGAGGGACCTCGCGGAAGAATGTGGGGACTGAAGGCGTAAGGATCTCTCCCACCCATGGCAGGAGCCGCCAGCTGCTCTTAAAAGTCCCTCACCTTTTACCCAACTAACAACCATGAGGGTTTGGGTTCGCACCCATTTCTGCAGGTGTTTGTTGTTCAACAGCCCCACTGTCAAAGGGGGAGCAGCAGCCGAGCACCCCTGGTGTGATGTCCTCACTCCCCGGGAGCTACAGATGATACATTCCTCGTGGACAAACCAGGTCTCCAGCGCAAGTCACGCGGTCCCTACTGCCGTGGCGTCCGGCATAAACCCCACACTATACGGAAAGAGCCTTGCAAACCCTGGATAGATGGCCCCACCGCAGATGACGTGTATCCTGGACCTGCATGTAGTGCCTCACTCGCTCTAGCCTAGAGAATATGCCAAGCGGAATAAGAGCAGGACCAGCCTAATCCCAAACCACCACCAGGTTGTACTTGGTTGTCCGGCCGACGTGAAGGCCATGTCGTTCTTGAAGCACGTAGGACCAATGATCTCAGTAACACTGTTGATGTCACTTGTTTCCAAGAGCGAAGCCATTGTCTTACGGTTGGTAATTTGACGAAAGTCTCGTGCCGAACTCTGCTCCTGATGCTGCCGTCTGCCTTCTCTAGAGCAAAGGGCTCCTCACGAAGCAGACTACAATGTCTTGCTGTCTTATCCCACCACATACATCCATAGTCCTCCACTCCACACATACCTAGTGTGTACACTCAACCACAATTCATATTTGCGCACCCCATACTACCTCCATGGTTCCATTTACCTCTAGCCAATATATCTACATTCCAACACCGCCCCATGTGTACACAAACACAAACAAATAACTCGTATACACATATGATAACCAAATAGCGAATAAACACTAGCGCAGTATGATTTCGTAGGGAGACCAGAGCACTGCTCTTGATCACCGTGCCAGGTCTCTACCTCAAAGGGTTTACAAGCACGTACACGTTTACATTGAAGCCTTGTGGCACCTTGCCCTTGCTGGCTCGATTCCTTGGACACAAGAATACGACCCTTGAGTACGACAGTACGAACCTTGGGTATGATGGTGACCTGGTCTTTGACCTGGCCCTTCAGAGGTATGTCAGAGGCCACAGTACCATACCCAAGGGTCATAAAGTAGTACCCGAGGGTCATGCCATCGTTCTCAAAGGGTTAAGTCAACTTTATAACCGCAAGCCAAAGGATATATCCGCCCAGCACTTGTGACCGGTACAGGGCCAACCGCAGACACGACAGATGCAAGGACAACACACCGGGCTGAGCTGGGCACTCGGGGTCCGTGGAGGTCTTTCCCAGGCAAACAAGTGTGCCTGTTTTTGGACAAAGATAAACAAACAAACTAGCAGCGTCCAGTCTAAACAAACACGGTGATGGCAGTCGAGGGTTTTACCAGTGCACAGCTACTAGTATAGGGCAGACGGAACACTAGAGGTAACTACATCTGCTCTAGCTATCCAGGTAACTACACCCGTGTTGCTACCTGACACGATACCAGGCATCGTTGCCTGCCGAACGCACGAACCACCAGGCATCGATACCTGCTGCGACGCACACATGGCACAGCAAACACCTCTGCCTGCTGTGGCTGGTACACAGGGCACAGGAACCCAAACTACCTTATGTTACAATTCCACTGGGCACAGCGAGCGCTATTACATGTCATTACTGGTACGAAATGAGGTACGAACAACCAATGTTAACGTGTTAAAAGCACGAAAAGCACAGCAACCGCTGATGCTGATATGCATGCACAGCAAACACAAAAGTTCTCCCGACTAAACCGGCCTCCAGGAAAACCCTTAGCAGCCTCTTGCAGCGGACCTACGTCAACTAGGTCACTATCACCCAAACCAGGACCGCAGTCGTGCACAGTGACTTCCCAACCATCCATGTCCCATTTTCTATTGCCTCCCTAAGCCCTAAGTTGTTCAAGCTACTCTGTATCATTCTGGACGGCAAACTAAGCCCAGTGAAAAATGTCTGTGCCATCATCAAATCTTTTAGCTATCGTCTCTAAATTCATCGTCGACTTAAGACATCTGGACTTCCAGCACTTGAACACAAGAATATATACACAACTTTCACTCCCGCCTATCTAGTCTCTTTCCTTTTGCACTACGTAACGAGCTAAAAAAAAATAAAAAATAAAGAGAGAGAGAGAGAGAGAGAGAGAGAGAGAGAGAGAGATGAAAGATCACCGTCGGTTCCTTAACAACACCTATGAAAAGGTTCTCTAAGCAGTGACCATCCCATTTCTCTTAGAACATCACCTGGACGGTATCCCGGCAATTTGGGAATGAGCTCCGACATCATCCTCGCCACCGGCACCTCCTTTTACCTGAGATCATTCGTCCTCGAGTTGCAGTTCGGGATCACAATCACATCGAACCCACCCGTGGTGGTACAGATCACTACAAGAACAGCCCCATTTCAGCTGCGGCAATATTAACTGCCGTCTCTGTTATGCAACAGTTTTGTACACGTGAAGATCGTCACTTAAACACCATCAGTTTTATTTTTGCGTATGTTACCTATGTACATTTACAGACTCTGACTACAATTAACTGAATATTAATAATAATAATAATAATAATAATAAAAATAATAATAATAATAGCAATAACAATAATAATAGTAACCATTATCATTATTCTTTACCATACTCATCATTATCATCATCAATATCATCATCATCATTGTGTAAGCACCGCTGAATGTTATTACTAGTAAGCACTGTAGAGCAATATTGTATGGATCTGACCCTTGGGCACTGAACGCTTGTTCGAAATGAATGCCTCAAGACGATACGAAGTTTGAGGCGGTTTGGATGATCATGTCAGGGATGATATAGTAAGAGAAAGGTGTGGTAGCAAGCGCAATGTGATCGAGAGATGAGCAAGGTGTGTTGAAACGGTTCGGACTTGTGGAGAGGACGGGGGGGAAAGAAAGACTAAGAGAATCAATATATCAGAATGGGAGGGAGGAAGAGGGAGGGAGAGACCACGAAGGAGATGGAAGAATGAGGTGAAGGAGGCCTTTGGGTATAGGGGGCCCTAAAGATACAGGAGGGTGGGAGGCGTGCATGAGTTAAAATGGATAGGATCGATGAGGTATACGAGGAGCGACGTGCTGTCAATGGACTGAACCAGGGCACATGAATCAGTCAAGGTAAACCGTCGAACAGTCCGTGGGGTTTGGCCACGGATAACAGGCTCTGGTCTCAAGACGCTTTATGTAGCAGCTTGAAAGTGGATGTTCTTTTGTTCCTGACGCTACATAGCATGAGGGAGGGGGGGGGGGGTCGTGTAGGAACGATTGCTATACTTTTCTTCGTCACACACAGACTTTAGTTTCCAAGGTAAACAACACCTACAGCACCAGAGTCAATTACAACAAGAAGCGTCAGCTTTCCTTACTTTTTGAAGTGAATGGCAACTTTCACATAACGACAGAGGCACTTAAGTTGACAATAAAACGGACAACAACTTCTACCGCACTTAAAAAGGCGCCGACTTTCATCTTGCAATAAAACAGGTGCCAACTTTCCTTTGCAATGAAATAGGCGCCAACCTTCATTGTTTTCAAATTGGCGCCAACATGATATCAGACGACAAAAGAAGTGCCACTTTCAATCTGCAGTAAACAAGTGCCAGTTTAAGATACATCACCTTTCATGAGCCAGTTCTAGGGTGAGCAAACCTCATCTAACAGTTCAACAAAAACAGAACTCTCAACTACCATTCACATAAGCGCCAACCTTTTGTAGAAGCAACACAAAAATGAGCTCTTTTTTTGAACAGATAAACAAACATCAGTGACTTTTTAGGTGAAAAACAAGTAAAATTTGTTCCTAATATAATCAAGCTTGTTTTTCTTTAGGAAAGAGAAAAAAAATATTTTGCAAAACAAATATGCGAGTTATTTTTCTGGCAGAGAAAATACAGAAAATTTCCGTCTCTGATTACAGTACAAGCTTTCAATCGTTGGTTTAACACACAATCCTCCTGTAAACATTACAGCGGCAGCTTCCATTCATTAGTCTAGCGAACAAACTTCCAGCAAACCGTCAAAGAGGGGTCAATTTCCATCCGTCAAATGATGAACGGGGCAAATTTCAACAAGCACACTGACCCCAACACCAGTAGAAGCAGCAACGCCACCCTTCGTTCACCAGGTAAAACATGGCTAACTCTCCTCCAATACGCAAGGTTATTTGAAGGGAATTCAATACCTAACAACACTAATTTTCCTACAGCGATTCAAGGCCGGAAGGCTTTCTAAGATCAATACATTTCTTATCACTAAAGGTTCCATCGTGCTGTAAAACAGAAACATAAGATCTGCTCTGGAAAATACGAATTCATCTTCAAAAATTCCTCATTACATACTTTCTCTTCACAACGTAAGCTAGAGAGCGAAAGTATGCGCAAGACAGGTACGACGAATGGGTATGATGGCCACAAAACGCAAGATACGTACCGTCGTGCTAAAGGTAAGTACTGTCGTACTCTAAGATGTTCGTGTAGATGTATTTTCCTCTTGATTTATTGAGGGTCCGAGAACAGCCCGGGCAAGACGATGAGGCCAGCAGGCTGACCCCTCTGGCTCTCGACCACACACACACACATACACACATCCACCTTTAAGGCCCATGCACCCACACATGGGCCGACATGTGCCAGTAATGGCATCCCAAGAGCACACACACCCGACTTTATGCCAGTCATGGCACCCCGAGAACTGGCTGTCATTGACAAGGGCCTGTGCCAGGCTTGACCTGGCGAATCTTCATACATACACAGTCTCCGACCTGAACTGCACCACATACTAGGACCACCTGCCTTCTGTGAGGAGGTTACCACCGTCTGGCACACGCTTACACTCGCTAGAAGAGGTGGTCTCATTCAAAACCAAATGAAAAGTTGTCTGGGTTAATTCATACATGCAATATTATCAACACACATTACTAAAGTTATATATATAATCGTTATTTGCACATCATGAGGTCTTATCGTACTTACATGTTCTACAACAAAAAGGCTGGAGCACGGCAGGAGATTAACGTAACACTTACGGACGAAGGATGTGTTTTGTTATGGCTTTGGATGTAGGGAAACCCAGACAAAGCAGTAATCAATGCAGGACGCTTGGGCCGTGGAAGTTTACGTGGGCGTACGTACAATATACACATATAAAATAATCAATGTTTTACCTACAATATTAAGAATAACGTGAATAAGAAAACGTTACCTTAGAAGCACCAACACCTCATGGAATGTACCCTGTCTGGCATCTTGTCCTTATATCAGTAGAGTACAACTAACGAGGGGAAAAATATCATGCTGCACATACAGCCAATACTATTAACAAAATGTAGCCCCTCTGAGCGGAGCAGGTGAAGGCCAGACAAGGGCAGAGAGAGGAACAGGGAACAAGTTCAGCGCTTCCATAGTGCACCACCGCTAACCCCAGTTGTGTCTGTCAGTTGTGGGCGAGGCTCACGCCTAAATATGGCGCAGGTACTTGACCTACTCACCATCACCGTTGGGATAATACAACAGTAATTACATCTAAACTCACTACGCTAGCCACCTTTCCTATATTGTTAAAGTTAGGCAGAGCAGTCACGTGCAGGTATGTGTTGGGGTGAGCCTGAGAGAGGCGGGGGAGTGGGGTGGTGGAGTGGGAGAGGTGTGGGAGAGTGAAACAAGCAAAGAGTGAGTGAGAGGGCGACCAGAGTGACCGCCACTATGCAGGACGCTCCACCCACTTCCTTATACACGCCCGCTAACGTCCTAGCCCCGACGACCTTGCCAAAATTATGGAGCTGCCCCAGACAACTGCTTCCCCTGCTGCCTATCATGGGGTGGTGGTGGTCATGACGTGGTCCGTCTGGCTGAGGCAACTCACACCATGGTATACAACGGTGCTGTGTGTACTGGTCGACTCAAGGTGGGCCTCGTGATCTATTGTGGACGATGCCAGAGCACGACGGGTGGTTGTGATGTGGCTGATGACACCGTCACGTAACCAACCCACTGATTACTACTATGCGACCCTAGGGTACGGTGGCATGGCCTCTGACTTCACCCTTAAGGGTCAGGTCAAACGTTATAGCCAAGGATCGTTCCGTCATGCTCCAGAGTACTGATGATGTATGACCTAACATTCCTCCGGGTCTGGATGTGTATCCCATCCCACAAAAGCAGCTGAATTCCTTGTGGTTAAAGCAACTGTTGACAGTCCTTGCAGCGATGTTTGCTCTCAAGCCAGCAGATGTCTGCTCCTAAAGACCAAGTCTGCAGAAAAAGAGGCACAATTTGGCAGTTTTGAGCTCGTTCACCACGCCACATCTCGGAATACCACAATATCTAAACCACATCCATCACCCTTAAATCATAACGACACTCTCAGTCCGGTTCCTCACACCCTGCTAACTCGCAACCTAAACTTGGGGATAAGAGTCCTAATGTACTGTGCTAGAGCATCATCAACTCTGTCTACAACACCACCAACCTATCTACAACATCAACCCTATCCACATCTACACCAACCTATTGCCTTAACATACTTCAGTCTACAATTCACAACAAAGGTCAGTAACAGTCCCAAACCAGCGTACTCAAAACCCAGTCTACAACACTAACAACTCTGTCAAAAATACTAACCCTATAAACCTTTGCCCACAATTCATAACAAAGGTGAATCACTTGACAACACCACGCGCAACACCAGCAATCCTAACTCCAACTCATCACCACTCCAAAACAACCTAACCTCAGTTTCATAAACTCCCACGTAATTACCCCAGCCTAAGATGCACAAACTCCCACACAACCCAACCTATGATTCACAGACTCCCACCTACCCAGTCTGAGACTCACACACCTGACGCTGCTCACAACTTCATCAATTACAAGGGTCGCCCATTATACACAAACCACAAGCTACTCCACTAACACCAACCAGTCTAGTCCCGTGCTCACTCCACCGCCCAAATCCACTTTCACCCAGGAATAACCCCTTCCAACATTCGTCGGACCCACTACACTTGAAATACCAATAACCTATGCCCCATGCTCAGCACAAACACACACACACACACACACACACACATACACACACACACACACTCACATTAAAACCTATCAGACGGCTCACAACTCCGCCCACAACACCCACCCTCACACAGTAATCAGTTCCAGCTTCAATTAAACTACATCCGTCTCGCTACCACACTCACAATCCCTCTTCAACCTCACCCACTACAAACAACATTAACCGTAAACACGATAAGACAACACCAACACCAATAACTCTGCCAAATAAGAGTGAAAACCAAGTATCCAACTCCAAATTACCCTCAAATCTAAGAACGTCGATTCAACAGTAATACTTAAAATTTCGACAATCCCGCACTTTGCACTAACAGAGTATGACGATACCAACATCACTAAACTCACAGCTAAACTAAAAATACACCAGAATCTGCACACAACTTAAAACAACCTTAAAACAACAACCAACTCTTAAATGGACAAAAAATAAGAGAACACCATAAATATCCGGGGCCCAAGACTCTTCACCACCTTGCCTGCTACCATCAAAAACACCAAGGGATGCACAGGAGAGAAGTTTAAGAATACCCTGTACCAGATAAGCCAGGTTGTGGGGGCTATGTGGGCCTGCAGGTGCGGGTTCCAACAGCATGGTCGAACAACGACCCAAACCAACAGCCTGGGCTGTGGGGATGGAAGCCCCCAAAAGACTTCACCAGGTGTTCACGAAGGTTCATTTTAACACAAAATTATACTCAGAATATTTTACAACGCCCTTAAAACCTTCATCCCACTTATGCCACTCACAACCTACCCATATACAACACACAGACAAGTCTATGACACTCACAACCCCATCCATTATTGGTGATCACCCCTCACATACCAGTAGTAACAACCATAATTCAGCATCCACCAACAAAGACCCCGAAAAGTCCTCTTACAACCCAATCCTGACCCCATACAATCACAACCCCGTCCGCAACACCAGTCCAGACAACACTCCACCTACAACCCATGAACACTCAGCACGGGGGCCGCAATACAAGCAAAGCCACTCACAGTATTGACTGACACCTCCGCCTGCCCGAGTGAGGAGGACTCCAGCTGAAAACCTCCGGCATCATGTGCCAGTGATACACATCCTATCCACCACTCTCATCAACTGGTCCACAACACCAACACAGGTTCACTACGGACCTACAGATGCTTAGCAACAGTACTCTGGTTAGTCCTCACCAGCAATAACAATAGACCCTAGCCAACAACACTTGTAATTATCAGAATACAGTCCCACACGTGGTACGGAAAGATCCCTTGGCAATATCATTCAGAATGCCTCACCAGGTGTAAACAGCACCACCAATAACTGACGCAGATCCCTATTAATACTTAACACCATAGGCGGAACCTAACATACAACCGTATCACTCATCCTCACACATCATCCACAGTAATACTTGAAGATCCTACCGAGTAATCATCCCCAAACAGTAATGGAAATATGACCTCCCCAGCAGCAGCAGCGACTTGTGCCCTCCCACAGTACAGTTGTAATGGCTCGTCACTGCTGACCCTTGCATCCCTCCCTCGGGGTATAACGACGTGTGGAGAGACTCTTATGTGATACACGGAGAGAGTTATACACAGGTATGTGTGTGTGTGTGTGTGTGTGTGTAAGAAGTACGTGGCATGTCATACCTGAAGGTGACACCAGTCACCTGGCGGTCAATTAACACAGTTTACAGAGGGACTTTACGAAAGAGCTTACAGACAGTGTGTTCGCCATGACGGTACGTGATGGCTGCTGGCAGGGAGCGACGGCCCTCGCTGGGCGGCAAAGTGCGGCGGGGTGGCGGCAGGGGGAGGGGGAAGGGATCAAAAAGTTGTCCCGGCAGGGGAGGTGGCGGAGGGCGAGCCTACCCCCTCCCCTCCCCTCCCCCCTCCCTCACCACTTTATGATGGCGACCACTATTTATAGAGCGCCTTGTGTAACCGTAGAGCCGCCATGATTTAATGGCGAGTTAGGTTCATTCGGTGCCCGGCTGCCGTTCGGGCCCTGTAGCTGCTCACACGTAGCGTCGCACCGTGCACTACGGCGAGTGGTGGAGGTGTAAGGTGGTGGTGGCCATCCACACCACCAACGTCCTTCACTCCTGCTCCGGCTGTGATCACCTCCCTCCTCACCCTTCACCCAGGGACTGACTACACTCCCCCACCAACCCAGTATGGGTCATGGTCCTCAAGCCTCCCGCGTACTCCACCTGTGTGAGGTTACACCGTGGGAGTAAATGTCAGCTCAAGAGATGTTGTATCATCATCAGTTTAACGGGACAGTTCAGCCTCGTCAAAGAATTTCTCGCTTCAAAGAAGTCCATCCTGTCCCTGCTACTGAGTGTCACGCAACCTTGGAGCTTCAAGAACCCCAGGATAGGGGCTCCCCCCCCCCTTTTTTCTCTCTCTCTTCTGTGTGTGTGTGTGTGTGTGTGTGTGTGTGTGTGCGTGTGTGTGTGTGTGTGTGTGTAATTACTGTGATTATTTGTGTCACTGGGAGAGAGAGTTTTATTCTAATTTAACCCCGTCTCTTAACCTCGGAAATCTGTACGATGTCTTTACTCTTCAGTATGTGTGCACAAACAAACACCCCAGCCTCGAGTTACCCCGACTCTAAACCTTGTAGCAAGTGCCATGTATTTACTCTTATGTGTTTCTAAACACACACACACCACCACCACCACCCTAAGCCAGGTGTCCATTTAAAGACCAATCCCGAGGGGAGGATAAACAGCCGGGATTAGCTGTGGGCCAACTGCATCGCCCAGGATTCGAACCCAAGTGGGCCCGTGCTGATCACAGTGAGTAACACTAACTACTACTACTACTACACACACACACACACACACACACACACACAAACCAGCCTTAGCTAGGTAAACCCCTTTATCGACCAGCCCCAAATAGAGAACAAACGCCTGGGCTGAGCGTGGGCAGACTGCCGCGCCCAGGATTCGAACCTATAAGGGCCCGATCCCGGGCAGTTCCGTGTTGATTCATGGTCAATAACGTTGTGTGTGTGTGTGTGTGTGTGTGTGTGTGTGTGTGCGCGCGCGTGTGCGTGTAACATAAGAAACAGTATAAAAACTGACACAAACATTTCCCAAATAAGATACAGCTCTGCCTCGTCAATAAATAAAGTAAGAGATCTGAGTCACAGTGGCTCGGCTCAACACTGTGACTCAACAACACTTCTTTGAAACCCGTCAAGATAGTGCTGGTGGACAGGGAGGATGGGAAGTGGAGTTGAAGCTGTGGTGACACGACCAGGGTCACAGCACTGGTGTAGGCGGTGATGTGTGGTGTGGATCAGAAACTGTGGTGACAAGACCTGGGACACAGCACTAGTAGCAGTGGTGTGGAGGTAGAGGCAGCAACTAGTATATTTGGGAAGCAGAGGCTGCATCTATGATGGAGATGTAAAGGCAGCACCTATGGCGGGGAGGAAGAAGCATTATCTATCGCAGGGAGGGTGAGTTAACTTTTATGATGGGGAAGTAGAGGCAGTATTTATGGTGGGGAGGTAAAAGCAGAATCTATAGCGAGGAGTTTGAGGCAGTATTTGTGGTTGGGGTGGCGGAGGTTATCATGTACTATTGGGGGAGACAAGAGGCAGCATGTGTGGCTGGGGAGGCAGAGGCAGCATGTACGGTTGGGGAGACAGAGACAGCATGCATGGTTGAGGAACCAGAGGCAACAAGTACTTCTGGGGAAGATAGAGGCAGCATGTATGGCTGGGGAAGGGAGAGGAAGCATACTCGTATATGTTTGGAGGCGGTTGAGGCAATATTTGCAGCTGAGGGAAGTTGAGGCAGATTGTTTGGCTGGGGGAGACAAGAGGTAGCATGTAATGCTAGAAAAGATAGAGGCAGCGTGTACTGCTGGCGAAGGTAGAGGGAGCACGTATGGCTGGAGGGGACGTAAAGATAGCATGTATGGACGAGGAAGCTAGAGGCAGTATGTACGGCTGGGGGAGCTAGAGTCAGTATGTAAGTCTTGGGGTAGATATAGGAAATATGCATGGCTCTGGGAGGTAAGAGACAGCATGTCCTGCCGGAGGAAGGTAAAAGCAAATGTATGGTTTGCGGGGAGCTAGAGGCAGTATGTATGGCTGGGGAGAAAGAGGCAGCAGTTACGGCTTGAGGAGGTAGAGGCAACATGTATGGCTGGGGCAAGGCCGAGGCAGTATGTAAGGCTGAGGGAGGTAGGGGCAACATTTATGGCTGGAGGAAGGCAGGGTAAGTATGTACGACCGGTGTGTGGGGGGAGGGCAGTGCCGTATGTATGGCTGGGAAGCATAGACAGCATGTATGGAATGGGGGAGGGGCTGAGAGACAGAGGCAGCTTATATGGCCGGAGGGGGTAAAGGCAGTATGTATGGCTGGAGGGGAGGTAAAGCCAGTATGTATAGCTAGTGAGGGGTAGAGGCAGTTTGTGTAGCTGGTGGACTTAGATGTGTTATGTATATCTGGAGAAAAGCAGAGGATGTATATTTGATTAGAGAGTACTATGTATGACTAGAGAGAAGAGGAAGCAATACGTATGGCTATGGGGAGTTAGAGGCAGCATGTATGGCTAGGGGGAGGTAGAGGCAGTATGTATGGCAGGGGAAGGTAGCGGCAGCATGTATGGATAGGGGTAGGTACAGGCAGCATGTATGGCTAGGGGGAGGTAGAGGCGGCAGTGAGGGAGGGTAGTGGGTGCCGTAGCCAAGAGGGACTGGGGTCAGCAGTGAGGCGGAACCGAGCAAGTTGCTCCTCGCTCCACTGGCACGCAGGACGCCCCGGATGTGGGTCACGCTTCTCACTTCACTACACGGCCGCAGGGAGCCTCAAGCACCCACCACCCTCACACCCTGCCACTCATTACCTCCCTTACCAAAATCCATCACCCTACAACTCATAACCTCACCAACCAATGCTACCACCCTCACACCCTGCCACTCAAAACTTTCCCTAACGACACTTACAACTCTAACACCCTACTACTCATAACCTCCCCTACCATAACCACCACCGTAACCTCCACTATCAACACCCACGACCTTGCCACTCATAAAACCCCCTGCCAAGACCCACCATGCTCACACCCAGCCATTCATAACCTCCCATACCACACCCACCACCATAAAAACCTGCCACTCATAACCTCCCCAACCAAGACCCACCATACTCACACCCAGCACACAGGATGCTCCATCTTCAGAATACGATTTAATTTCCACATACTTGTAGACTACGGCGCTACGGCTCCTGCTCTTACTTCCATCATCCAAGTAATTTACAAATGAATGGGAACCCCATAACTGTGAGGAGTATTATGAAAGTCGGGAGTGGGGAGTTAATGAGGAGTGTGGCGTCGCGTCGCGGAGTGAGGGAGTGAGCCAGCCAGCTGGAGTTGGGGAAGGGACCGCGGGTGACGCCGGCAGCGGGTTAGCAGGGCTAGTGGGGGGGGGGGCACCCCACCTCAACGGCCCCACCCATGACAGGTAACTCATGTTTTCCCCACCCTCAGCTCACACCACCGGCAAAAAAAGTAATCCGTGGGCGTTCTGTCCGACTCCTACATCATGGCGGAGAAAGAAGGGCGCGCTCAGAAAAACCTAAAAGGTCTAACGCTGAAAATGAGGGCAAAAACTGCTTGGGGAAGGGGCGATGCCAGGGAGGGGAGGGGAAGGGAAATCGGCCACGGGGTGTGAAACACTGGAGAAAGAGGAAGAGGAGGAGGAGGGAAGGGGAAAAGATGAAGAATGGGAAAGAGAGGGAGAGAAGGAAGGGAAGATGATGGTGATGAAGAGGAGGAGCATAGTGCTTACCAAACGTCTTAGAGAGAGAGAGAGAGAGAGAGAGAGAGAGAGAGAATAATCACCCATACAAAGTGATTTTTAAGTGAGGCCCTCCAGCCTGGTACGGGTGACCACAGTTGAAACTGGCAGCGACTACCCGTCACACTGCTGCCGTCATCAAAAACACTGAAGTCTACTCTGATGCCAACCATAACAATGGAACCCACAATGAAGACAACACAAATACTAGATCCCACTCTGAAGCCAACCTAAACCCTGGAACCCACTTCCAAGCCTACCCAAACCCTGGAACCCACTCCCAAGCCAACCCAAATACTGTAACCCACTCCCAAGCCAACTCAAACACTGGCACCCACTCTGAAGCCAACACACACACTTGAACCCACCACAGGTGACACAAGTAACCTAAACAGTCTATGGAAAAAGTGGGAGTAATCTATTTTTCATTTCCACTCGAGATGCAGACAAAGGACGGTGCTACAATCTGCATGTAGGTTCTGCCCTGCTACACATCTAGAGTCGTACGCGATATAACCTTCGTCAGTAGCTTTTTCCTGTGGCGCTCACACTTGCATGGAATCACCTACACAACCCCCGACACTCTGTTAAGTACTGCAACTCTCCGATCACGACTATATCTCCCACACACGTAAGTACTGAGAGCTCGTATCTCGCATCGCACTTCATGGCTAGTTAGTAATCTCGGCAATCTGTTTCACACCTCGTTACTTTGTTTCAATATATAATAATGACTTCATTACTAAAGATATATGTTGATATCTGCTACAGGTATGCTGCGACTGAGATGACCGTCAATCGTTAGTCTGTCTCGATAATGAGTGGCAGCAAAGTTATAGCTTGCCTTAAAAGCGACCGTCTAAATATTACATGGCATTAACAACTGAACGTTTCAGAATTAAATTTTTTCCCCTCCAATTCAATACGACACACCCATTTTTAAAATATCTTGACTATGGTATTACTTTACTAATAACAACGACAGGCAGACGTACATGGTACAGAAATATTTCTCTTCGTGTGCGCATGCCTATGCGTGTGTGTGTGTGTGTGTATAACGTCAGACAATTTGGTATCAAAAGGGGTCTAGAACCAAAATATTATTCTATACGGCAAACCCGGTTCTATAATCATCAATACCGTCTCTCATCAATGTCCGTTGTTGCAAAGTGCTGCCAGGGTGTAATGCCGTACGTGAGGGGGGTTGTGTGAGGCAGCAGAGGCCGAGGATCTCTTGTTACATCAGGGCAGACTGAGCAGAAGTAGGAACCATCCGTTACAGTGGCGTCATAACCTCCAGTGAGGAGCCTTAACGCACGTCCTTCGGGATGGTCGTCCACCCGTGTAGGTGCCTCCAGCAACAAGCCATGATGGCCCGTATGCCCAAGACCTCCCGAGGGCCTGCCAGGATCGAGGCCCGTGGTGGTAGCGTGTGCCGGTGCGCCACCGTCAGCTCCACAAGCAGTATCTGGTGGTGAATTTTAACTGTGTGTCTGCGGCCGGGGATGCTGTAGACGCCCTGGCCACCAGCCGCCCTGGCCGGGTTTTGCCGGTCTCGGACGCAGCTGCCGTATTGTTGTGTACAAAGGGCCGGGCCGGGGGGAGGCGAGGTTTAAACCGCCACGCGGCGCTACCGAGAGTCCCTGATTCTGCTGTCGCTTCTGCTCCTGCTACCTCCTACCACACACACAGCACCACCACACGCTACCACACAACTCACCAACTAGTGACTCAGCACTCTGTTTCATATTGATGGAAGGAGCAGTGTAAATACACCACGTATTCACTCGGACAGTAACTCAACTTCACATGCACTCACAGCCTCGAAGAGTGCACATTCCTATTCCTCGTTTACATTATATTTCCTTGCTATTTCCCAGAGGAGCCATAAGGAGGAAGTAAAAAATTAAATGTCAGTATAAAATCCTTTTCCAGGAGCGAAGCGATACGAGGGTTTGCAAGAGTTGAACCCCGTCCTTGGCCGGGGAAGTGGAGCCGTGAAACCCGAACGACCGTTGGAAACTTAATCGGTTGCCATTAGACTCCGCCATTCCCGAGAAATGGGAGGGGAGAAGGACAATAAGTGAAGTAGGTGCAGGAGAAGGACGACGCGGAGGAAGGGCGCAAGATGGCGCGACTGGAGGACAAGAAGGGAGATTCTACGACATGGGGAAAAAGATATAAAAATATTGAAAAAGGAATGTGGGGAAAAGAAATGTTAATGATAAACAAGGGAAATACGAGTCACAAGGATGGGAAAGGCGAAGGAAAGTGATGGAGTCGGAGATGAACACTGGGACGGCAAAAATAAATAACACGATAACAAAAGAATATCTCACCCAGTACACACTGGGACGAGGTCGTAATAAAGGAAATGTCTTCTTTATGTTCCCATCATCTCCTTACTGTAACGTAATCCTGCCATTGCTTAAGACATGCTCTTCATTTCTACTACTTATGTCTCACTTTCGGGATTGTATTATGCCATAAAAAAGAGAGAGAGAGACAGGAAACAAGCGGCCTATGGCAAAAAAAGAGAAGCCAATACTTAAGGAGGCTAGCATTAGAGAAACAGAATAGCAGCAGGAAATTACAACACGTTCTAAGAAGAGCGCTGCGTTCAGCCCCCGCTGCTGTACAACACTGCAATGAAGCCTTGTTAGCGCCACATTCAGCCGTTACGAACAAGACTCCAGTAATCAATCTAGTGTGAGAGAGTGCGTGGTTATGTTATCACTCCCTGATTACCCAGCCCAGTCCTTGAGTGTGTTGTCGGGCACCACAGGTCCACCTTGTCCTCAAGTGCATGTCCGTACGTTATCAGTGTCAGCACGCGTACGCCACCACTCCATCTACGTTATCTATAGATAAACGGCCCGTCTCGGAGCCCGCCCGATAATGACCAGAGAATTATACTGGGCGGTGATGGAGGGCACGCTTCCCCGCCACCACCCTGGACACATCCGTCCAACCGCCCACCCTCCCTCTCCACCATACACACACTGTATCCTTACCACGACTGCACCTCATATCACGAGAGTTCACGGTTCTCCATGGATGGTTACTGTTGTACGGAGATGTGATAAAAGCACGTAACAATGTCTCCCAATCAAATGTGTAAAAGCCTCGGCAGTTGACGACGCCCGCCGCCACGCCGACTTCCCTGTCGCCAACACAAGCGACAGATGAATACCTCCGTCTGGTTCCCCCTGACCCAGCGGGCGGGACGACATACGACTTGAAGCCGCGGTGCCAGTACCACTCCCTTTCCACCATCTGTATACTGACTTAAACGATGTCTTCACATTCGACGACACGTGTGATCTAGTCTTGCCCTCTGGATCCCGGTGTATCACGGCCGACACCAGAAAACAAGATGATGTGATAGCCCGGCACGGGGCTGCGGCTGACTGCTCCGGCCCAGTAACTGCATTTATACAAGACAAAGCAACTAAAACCCAGCACAAAGTTCGTTTTACATTGTCACTGGAATTACTCTAATAATCGATGACAGGGACAATGATACAAATGTATTAATACACGTCGCATGGCCTTGATACAAATGCATTAATACACGTCGCATGGCCTATGTAATTCTCTTTGTCTTAAGAAAAAGAAATAATCTTCCTCTAGTATTAAATCACTGGAAAAACTATCACTAATGCCAGTAGAGGGTTAATCACTATAAATCACGAATCATAATAACAGAAAAACTAAAGAATTTCAAACTCGGTTACCAAGCAGTGTGGCAATGAAATGTTAACGGGAGGGTAAAAAGAGATGAAGTGGTTGGTGATCCTTGGATGTGTGCATGTCATAGTATTCCACGACTCGGCTGAATCCTTGAACAATAACTGTACGGATCAGCTCTCCCCCTCTCCTAGAACTGCTATAACAGACAGTACCATTAACCCCTTGAGCAAGAAGGTACGACCCTTCAGTACGAAAGTAGGACCCTTGGGTATGATGTGGTCTAGTCCTCGAACCGAGCCTTATGGAGCAGGTCTGGCCAGGTCATTGGACTTAAGGATTGTGCTCCACTGCGCAAGGAAGTTAATAAGAAACAGGAGGATAGTGCAGCCTGCATCATACGCACGGGACAGACAGCATCACCTAGACCTTGATACGCCAGACTGGCTGGTGCACGGCTCCCAGACACCCGCTTGGTCCCATGCCGCACCCATCTCTACCCAGTGAGGCCACGGATAAAGCAAAAGCTGTCTACTACAATAGCTGAGTAAATCAGGATACATTAACCTTATATACAGTAAACCAGGTGAATGCCGGCCATACCGAGAGATCAGAAGACGTGCCTTAAGGAAACCCCCTCAGCGTAAGCATCGCACTAAGCCAGCAAGAGAGCCGGCAGCTTGCACACAACACTCGGCTTAAGGCACGCTGATAACACCATCCTCCCTCCTTCCTCCATCTTCGGCCGCCCTCCACGTCCAGCCGTGCAGTGAAGGAAAGCCTGTCCTCCCCACCCCGGTATCAGCAGCGCCCCGCTCTCTAATACACTTGGTGCTCATAGCTACGAGGGGAACAAAGGCTAGTGTGGAGTCAATAAATACTGTTATCGCTCACATCTGTATGATAATCTTATCGATTCCACCCTCCGCTAACAGTTATTATCTATGCCAGAGGAATCCTTATGGCACCTTAGGCCTCGTAAGAGGTTAATTGACGCTATAAACGTTTATGGTGTGGCAAAAATCCTAGATGCAATAATCTTCACAAAGGAGACAGATCAAAAGGGAAAATTCCCTCCTGATACGGGGGGAAAAATAGCAGAACAAGTGAATACCAGGTGGTAAAGTCTTTGATGTCGTTCCTCCACTTGAGGACGAACGACGCATGTGGTTACGAGTACAAGGCGACATCCCACTCCTCCGCCAGACTGTAACTTCCCCGTTCTAGGTACATGAGGCACGACTGGCTTCATGCTCACAGACTTCCCCCATCCTTACTCTTCAACATCTATGAGTTCGAAAGTTGTGCACACACACACACACACACACACTCGCTCTCCTGCCACGCTTTCCACTATCACACTTCTCCGACACGAACTTTACAAGACATTTACCCATAAATGCTTCTCAGGAGCTTGTCTATAACAAGACAGCTTGGCCTGTAACCAAACCCAGGCCTGATTCCAGTACCAAGATGTTCTCATATTCTTTCAAGAGTAATACAAAGATTCTTTCATAATGCTTCTCAAAATAATATTACAGATGTCCGGGTGTCTGAAATTTAGCTCACACTGTGCAGTACTGGTTGAAGGTGTGTCCTGCACGACTTGCTATGCATGTAGGCGTCCAATCTCACACTACTCAAGATGTTCATCTACCCTGTGTTCCATGGGTATCATATGATAATCTAACCCAGATACTACTGATGCTACTACTGTATTACAGTGCTGACCATAGATGCTCACGCATACATACACACGCGACACAATATATATATATATATATATATATATATATATATATATATATATATATATTTTTTTCTCTCACAGAATCCACCGTTATGGAGGTTTCGCAGTGCTTGGGGAGCTGGCCACGTCCAATGGGTGAGACCACAAGACAAAATGTGCGGTGATGTGTGTCTGCCTTCGTGGGGTGAGCACAGGCATACTGAGAAGTATGTGTTTTGTGTCGTCTGTGTGAGAGGTGTGTCTAGGGCACGCGGGATCTTGTGATATGCTGATCGGCGTTTGTAAATCAAGTGTGAGTATACCCATCAATACATCACAAACACCGTTTCGACATATCCCAAGACCCTTCATGCCCATGATACAAAAAACATAACCAAGACACCAAGCACTTTACTCCTTAACTGCCCTGCACTCGCTCCACGCACACACACACACACACACACACACACACATCACAACATTCTATGACCTTTAGTCTCGACCGGTGGACGT
Organism: Panulirus argus; assembly: GCA_038088735.1. Classification (NCBI taxonomy): domain Eukaryota; kingdom Metazoa; phylum Arthropoda; class Malacostraca; order Decapoda; family Palinuridae; genus Panulirus; species Panulirus argus. The sequence goes on along the minus strand of JAYMFT010000008.1, from coordinate 206,202 downwards.
GGCCAGCTTCCTGAGTGCTGCAGGAGCCTCTAAGGACAGAAGGGACTCCTGGAAGCATGTGGATATATAT